>CM062817.1:268272928-268872928 GCA_031772625.1 Pinus tabuliformis | reverse complement strand
GGCATTAGGATCAACAACTACATCATATTTTGCTTGCAGGTACCGAATTGCATGTATGATTTCTTCACTAGTTTTGGCATGAATGACATATGCATGAGGATTTTTGGTTGAGATCTATCATTGACATGGAGGATTGTCTGGATTGAATGATCAATGTATCTATGACCTAATGGATGGAATGGAAGTTGTTGTGTTGAGACATCAATGGTTCTTAGTGACTCTCAGCTAAGTATGAGATCCCTACGCTCAAAACTGTTATTTATATCTGTAGATTACATATGCATGATATGTTTGATGAAATGCTTGTCATGGCTAGTAGGAGTCCAATTAAGGTCTTGAACAAGTACTCTATTTAGTACTATCATTTCCATGTTATTTTATTGATTTGAGTAGATGGTTCAATTTTGGGTAGTGACATAGGCTCTAGGTTTGAAAAAGTGGCTCAAATCTGGGAGTCGTTGGTAGAGCACTGACAATATTTGTCTATGGTTGCTGGAAGGAAAGCCACTGAGAGTGATTTTGTGCTTCTACTCGTTGTCTTACCTATAGCATGGGAGAGATTGAGCCTTAAATTGTCCAAAGGTTTAGTGGGACCCCAAGGCAAGTTGTCTAAACTATTGGATTTGTTCCTAAGGGTCATGTAGCTGTTGATTAATGTTTGTATGGTGTATTTTCATTGGTTCCACTTCCCTAACATGACTTAAGAGGTCGAAACATATCATAGTGGCCTCTTGTCGCATGTTTACCCCGACTAGTCGGTTGCTTGGGTAGATTTCAGAGGATGCGTTACACCACTTCATTTCTTTCACTTGGTTTGGACTTCCCAATTTAGCACCAATGTCTAAGGGGCAAGCCCACCCAGGCATAACACGATTCCTAGTAGCACCAACCTGATGAGTAAAAAAGAAATATCATGAACAAATAACTTGGCGATGTAAACTACTCCATTTTTTTCACTTGGTTTGGACTTGCGAAATTAGCTCATATTACCAAGGGGCACCACTACCTAGGCATGACATGATTCCTAGTAGCGACAACCCAATGAGTAAAAAAGAAATCTTGTGAATAGATGAAATGCCAATGTAAATCACTCCTTTTTTTTCACTTAGTATGGACTTCCCGATTTAGCTCCTACGTCGAAGGGGCACCACTACCCAGGCATGACACAATTCCTAGTAGCGACAAACTAATGAGTAAAATAGAAATCTCGTGAACTAAAGGTGAGACTTTCCCTAACCTCTAGATAATCATCTGTCTCCCCCTCTATGGCAGCTACATTTTTAGTGTCCCCTAGGAGTAAGGTTGTTATCTACAATGTGTAGACTGCAACAATCTTTTGGAGGTCTCCCACAAAAGGTGACATGTCTATAGTAGCTAAGAAGGAACTATCTGAGCTATTGTGTCTATGACTACCTTCATTCTACGGTTAAAGATAGGTAGGGCCTGCAAGAAATATTTGCTCAAATTAATTCCCTTTCTACCGTGAAAATGAGTTTAGTGAAGGTAAGGTATCAAGTTCAAGCAGTTGACTTCATATAAATGCCTTAAGTGGGACTTCATATTTTATTTCATATTCATGATAACAACAAGCCCGATAAGGTAAATTCAATCTGCATCGATAAAAGAAAACCATTTGTTAAATATTCAAGAGGTGTGGTTGGTAGAAGATTGCTTTAATGTTTGGCCGATATTCATTTAGAGCATACAATTGAGGGGATAAAGCACCTTATTTTATACTATTACTAGGGAATTATCCCTCGTCTCCAAACAAAATTTATCTGATAGCATTGGAATTTCACTCTATATTGAAGAAAAGTTTTTAGTATAAAGGTTCATCTCTACTTCAAAGAGGAGAATAGCCAATAGAACATTTGTGGGACAAATTCGAGGAAGTTTTCAAGTTATATTTTCATCTTAATTCTATAGAGAAGGTTCATTCAAATCCTTAATACTTATATCAATTTAAATTACATATAGCTTATTATTTATAAGACCTTAGCTTTGATTGGAGACTTTAGATTCTGAAATTCCACAGGGGATTCACTACAACAAATTTAGATCCAATATCCATTGCTAGAAGATCTACATCCAAAGGAATATAAATTAGAAAAGGAGACTCCAAAAAATAGTAAAGGAACTTCAAATTTAATTTGTCCAAAATAGTTATGGTTATAGCTTTTTTTATCAACAATGCCAACTTGAAATGCATTCCTAAATAAAGAAAAAAACTTTGACAAGATCCATGGCCACCAGTAAAATAATAGAGACTCCTTTGAATAGCTAAAATTAATTAAGATAACCAATAAAAATGAAAATATCCAATCCAATCATTGTTATTCAATATATATATATATATATATATATATATATATATATATATATATATATATATAGTGAATAAGATATATTTGAATGTTGTTGCCTCTAGCACATGGATTTATCACCACCAATCAATATAAATAAAAATTATCCCATCTGCTCGAGTGTATAAGAGAATTTCTTCCCTTTTCAGATTCTTCCTCCTCCCATATCCTTCCTTTGTGAGATAATACCTCCTGGTGAATATGGATGAAGTTTCACAATCAACAGTCACATACATTGTTGTTCCATGCAAGTACTTCCTTCTTCTAGTTATTCCTTATTGTATTCATTCCTTTGATGTATCCAAACCTCAGTCGATATGGCTAGAGTTGCATAGTCAATAATTACATATATTTTTGTTCCGTGCGAGTACCTGCTTCTTCTAACTATTCCTTACTATATTCATTCCTTTGATGTATGCAAAGAGTTGAATGGATGGAGAATAGAGCGTATGTGTATAGATTCACTGCTCTATATAGAAATTACCTCCACTAAGAGTTAGAAATGAGTAGTTCATCGCAGTTATGAGACTGACAATGTCTGTAGTTAATGGCTAGAGTTGCACAATCAATAGTTACATGTATTTTTGTTCCGTGCGAGTACCTGCTTCTTCTAACTATTCCTTACTATATTCATACCTGCTTCTTCTAACTATTCCTTACTATATTCATACCTGCTTCTTCTAACTATTCCTTAGTATATTCATTCCTTTGATGTATGCAAACAATTGAATGGATGGAGAATAGATTCACTGCTCTATATAGAAATGACCTCCACTAAGAGTTAGAAATGAGTAGTTCATCGCAGTTATGAGATTGACCATGTCCGTAGTTACTAATAAATTCGAGGACGTCCAAGCTCCAGTAAGTGTAGGAGATGGAGAATTTCTCATGAGCATCTCCATTGGTATGCCATCTTTATCCATCTATGCTCATCAGAATTCATCTCCAAAGATATGAAAAACTTGTATGTGAAAACTTCCTTCCATCTCAAGTTTACAATTTGAAAATAAATGAAACACGAGTAAGGGAATTTCATGGCAAGAACTTATAGAAATGGGACAAATAGCTTAGGCCGCTAAGTCCACTGGCCTTGAAAGAGGTGAGAAATAATTCTTTCATATCAAGGCCTTCCCGTGGTTCGTTAATGTAACTAACTTGTAGGGTTGTAACCAAATTTCAATGAACTCTCCACTGCATATGATGATTCAATAAAGGATAATTTTTTAATCATCTAACATGACAAATCAATGGTGCAAGACAGTACACTATGGCACTAGAGGTTAGCTTAGCTTTTCTCATAGGAAGGTCTTACGACATAATTATAATTATAATTATAATTATTAATTATATTTTAATCTTAGTTTTGTGTAATTTGACCAATTCAAAGTATTTTATTGATAATTATTATCATTATTTTTATTTTTATTTCATTTTGATGTTTAAAGGACATTACAAATCTCTACATACTAGGTTGGAGAGTGGCTCTCTATGCAACTGTTTTTAACCATTTATTACTTTTACTTGAGCACACATGTAAATGTTTACAAACATTTACCCCACTACAACATCTAACCATAGCTCCTTTTTAGATTTAATTTTAAAAATGTTATAAAATAACATTAAAATTAAATATTTATAAACATTTTGATTTCGAAATGAGTTATGGTTCTTGGGAAAGTGGTATTGATAAGCCATGTATTGGCCCATTCTATTATAACAAAACATATTTACAAGTTAATAGTATTCATCGTAAAATGAGGGTTAATATACATGGTTAGAATATTGTTATATTTTATGTTTATTGTAAGTATTAAGTTTTAGTTTTAAAATTCCTATAAAATTAAATTGAAATAAAATATTTATAATATTTTTTTTTAAATAAGTTAGTTTTTTTGGGTAGCTAGTAGCCATGGTATTGAGCAACCATATTTTAAGAAATCATATTTAGAAGTCGATAATATCATGGTAAAATCAGTTGAATATTCATGGTTAAGGCTCTTATTATATTATAAATACTAAATTTTTATGGGGTTATTAATTAATTTTAAATATGTTACCAAATAATTATTTTAATTTATATAGTAAAATGGATGTTACTTTCTAACTACTATTTATATGCGATATTAGATGTGTATTATGACATTCTTTTATAATAAAAATTGTTCATCATTTTATTAACAAAAAAAATACAATATAAAAAAATAAAAAAAAAAATAATAATTTTAATTTAAAAATTATTTACGTTTAACACCTACACAATCAATGTTATACTACACACCAGCATAGATTCATCTTACTTCCTGATCTATCAAGTCCCGAAAGAGATTTATCTTAGCTCCAGATCTACCAACCCCTCAGAGAGATCAAATATCTTCTCTCTATAAAAGAGGTTTAGACTCAATAGATTTGATCCCTCCGGGTGCTTGGTAGATGAGACATTAATATGGATCTATGTTGGTTATAATAATTAATTTAATTTAATTTTTTGTTTCATATAATTTGACTAAGTCAAAGTGTTTTATTGATAATTATAATTATTATTTTATTTTGATGTTTACATGACATGACAACATCTCTACATACTGGGTTGGAGAGTAACACTCTATGCAATTACATTTAACCTTTTATTATTTTTTAATTGAGCACACATGCAAATCTTTACAAACATTTACATCATTACAACATATTCTAGTAGCTTTTTCCTTTTAGATTTAATTTTAAAAATGTTATAAAAAAACCAAAATTAAATATTTTTAAATATTTTGATTTTGAAATGAGTTATGGTTTTTGGACAAGGTATTGATAAGCTATGCTATTGGCCCATGGTATAGTAACAAAGCCTATTTACAAGTTAATATTATGCATTGTAATTAACTATTTTTGAATATTTTGATTTTGAAATGAGTTATGGTTTTTGCACAAGTGGCATTGACAAGCTATGGTAATAGCCCATGGTATAGTAACAAAGCCTATTTACAAGTTAATATTATGCATCATAAAATGATGGGTTAGTAAACATGGTTAAGAATCTTGTTATATTGTATGTTTATTGTAAGTGTTAAGTTTTCATTTAAAATTTGTTATAAAATTAAATTGAAATAAAATATTTATAATATTTTTTTGAAATGAGTTATGATTTTTGGGTATGGGGTAATGATAAGCTATGATATTGGCCCATTGGCCCATGGTATTGTAATAAATCCCATTTAGAAGTTGATAATATCCATGGTAAAATGGGTTGAATGCAAATATTAAAATTTTATATATTTATTAATTAAATTTAAATATGTTATGGAATTATTATTTTAATTTATATGGTAAAATGGATGTTAATTTATAACTACTATTTATATGTGATACATTTTAATGTGATATGTATATTATGACTTTCTTTTATTTAAAAATTAGTTCATCATGTTGTAATTTGACAAAAACCAAATTACAATATAAAAAAATTGAACTTAAAAAATATTAACATCTAAGTTATAATATCTAATGCCTACACATCAACACTATATTTGGTTGTAGAGAGCCTCTTCAACACTATATTGGGATGTAGGCAATTGGTAATTCTGTGTATTTCCATGTTATAAGTCATGTTATGGTTTTAGTGTTAGCATTAATATTTTTATTTTTTTTTATTACTTGGCATAAAATTTGATATCCCAATTATTATGTTATTGAGAAAAAGACTCATAATTTAAACTTAAATTTTGAAAAGCTTCTTATAGATAATGAGTTGTTTTATTTCACACAAAATTGTTTAACAATTTTGTTTGGTATAAAAAATGTGTTATATGAAGCTAATTTTCTAACTTCTATGTTTATGAGTATGTTTGGATGTGAACTTATACAAAATCAACTTTAACATTACAAAAATAATTTTTGAATTACATCATTGACAATTGTGACACCCTTTTAAGCCTAAAACATTTTGAGAATGTTTTATTTACCCAAAATTATTTAATGATTTCATTTGGTATAAAAAATGGATTAAATCAAGCTAATTTTGTAACTTCAATGTTTATGAGTATGTATGGATGTGAACTTTTACAAAATGGGCTTTATCAACATTATAAAAGGAAATTTTCAATTACATCCACGAAAATTGTGACAACCCTTTAAGTTTCAAACATTTTGGTAATAATTCATGTCTCTTTAACTCAGCCTCATTGTAAGCCAAAAATCAAGGAGATATAACCTTTATAACATTAATGCTTCAAGCAACATGTGTTAGGTAGAGGTGAGATTCTTAAGAATGACCAAATGAAGGAAAACTAATTTTTATTATTATTAAACTTATGCATTAGAGATTATACTTTAATATCCAACACTACGATTAATTTTTTCATGATTCGTGAAATAATGTGAATAATGAATATCCGCATTAATATAATATAGTGGGTTTGATGACTAACTTCATTTAGTTTAGCGTTTGTATAGATCATGAGAAGCTCCAAATCATATATACATTCACTTAAATAATAAGTTATGGATGTAATCATGCTATATTTTCATTATAGAAAGACGTACAAAGAAACTAGGATCTCTTAGTTGCTTTTACATTGCTTTAATAGAATTATTACTTTCCAAAAAAGGCGTCAAGATTTATTACAATTTCTCCTTTTCTAATAATATTTAGAGTAAACATGATTCTCATGGTTAAGTATAATTCATGTGTTCAAGCTATGATTCAAAGATCATCTAAGATGTAGTATAGTTTGATCAATCCCAATAGTTAAAACTGTGTTTTCCTCATTAGAGATCATGGGTTCAAATCCAAAGAGGGATAGCATATACAAATGTTTTTGAATAGATTCACTACCCCAAATAACACCTGGGGTATAGTAAAAAATCACAATCTCATCCACAACTATATCAGCATGGCCACCAAAAATACCAAAATATCAAATAGTTAGAGTGCACCCTACCTTAACAATTTTATACAACTTCAATTTCATGTTAATAATTTAACTAAACATTTATATTCTACCTCAACAAACTTTGCATACACATCTTGATATAATAATATTACCCTAACATAATTATGTTGCAGTCTTTGGATCTAACTAGGCGATCAAATCCTAGGCCCAACCTCAAATGAAAAAGTCTTGATGCAAAGGTATATGTTTGGATATAAGTCAGTCTATTAAATATGATCCCTAAGTGCAAGTATTTAAAGGAGGATGCTAAGGTTTTGTGAGTGTTGATGCAAAGTTTTTGTTTTATTTTTTCTTTTGTATTAAGAGAATTGGTAGATTTGTCATTTGTCATTGAGGAGGTCTAGGGTTGAGTCAATGGGACTACCCATATACTCCTGAGCCTAAATTAACAACCCACAAGTCATGTTAGGTGGATTAAACAAGTTGTGAACTTGTGGGCGGGTGCAGGAGGAGGGGGTGTGTGTTGACGTTTCAAGTGCAATATATGCAAGCACAATATTTATGAACCATCAGTAATTACTTTGAATGATGTAGATATTCTTTTAACAATTCCAGTTTGTCATTAACAACTTACACTTTGAAAATCCAACCATAAAACATAAAGGAAAAAGACATCACAATACGAAAAAGAGGACACAATATCTAGCCTCAAAAAATCCACTTGGGGAAAAACCCAACAACCTTTTCTTAGAGGAAAGTTTCAGTTCGACAAGAGTTACACCTAATGACACTAGTCAAAAACTATGTCTATGGTCAATTTTTTTGCACAACCCTCATGTGAAGCCTCTAGCAACTTGCTATGATAAGATGTACCCTATGCTTAAATTCAACAATTAGAATATGCCCAAAAAACTCAGCGTCCCAAAATTTCAGTGTTTGCAAAATATGTTGCCCAATAACTGTCTAGAAATTTGGCCTACCCACAAGCTGTTGCATAGAAAAATTCACACTTACAAGTTTAGAGATATATTTGTGAGCTCAAGAGGGAGAGAGGTATTTGTCATATTCGTCCTTTTCTACTCCTTTAACCTTCACTTTGATGCCTAGAAAATGTCTTGTATTGATGAGATCGAATGGTGCTCTTATGTAGGAGGTCAAATGCCTTTTAATAGATGTCATTTCCTTGAAAAATGGGTGCATCTCTTCAGTGTGGTCGACTTGACATGAGGGAGGCCCGACTTACAAATTTTTGTAGCCAAAAATTTAATCTTGAAATTTTCTCTTTGAAATTTCATGAAGAACATGTCTTACAATACTTTTTCAAGGACTAAATAGTAAAAATAACATTAATAACATGTCCTACAAGTTATTTATAAATTACAAGTGCTAAAATACAAATTACAAAGACCAACTATAACTAAAATAATTCAAGAGAAACAAATATTGGTCAACAAACTAGTTATGATGAAAAGTTTTTACCATGCTCTAAGGCAACCACTCACCCTCTAACGCTACCTCCAATGTTTTAGATTGATCATGACATTAAATATTTTTACTCCTTAAAAGCCACATTGTCATACCACTGAGTTTTTTCAAATCACAATATCATAAATATATTTTTTTGTAATCTTGAGAGGACTATATCTTCATCATGTCCAATATATCACCCCTTTGAGGGAAGGGAATAGAATCAATGGCTTCACATCAAGAGTGCCTTAACATAGTACCCAATCACCGTCTATCCAATACCTTGTAGACAGTAATATCTTTAATATCCAATACCAAGTGGACCACAATTGTATTATTTGTTTCTAAAGATTTTTAGTTAGATTGTAACTATGTAGTCATAAAAATAGGTTTGGAATATCAACTTTAATTTATTTCTCGAAATGAAAATTTAACCAACATACATACATCTCATGTACTGATCTAACATTGAGAGGGATCAAACTTTTTAGGTGCAAACTTATTTAGAGTGCAAAATAGAATGTTTTAATTTTCATTGTTTAAGTTCATAGATTATATATAAGACCAAGCAAATGTATTTAACATAAAAACTTATTTTTTCATGAGAGGTACATATTTTTTAAATGATATATATATATATATATATATATATATATATATATATATATATATATATATATATATATATATATATATATATATATATATATATATATATATATATTGTAAGCTTGGTAGGAGAAAAGCAACGTGGTGCTCCATCAGTTAGATAGGCTAGCACAACTGGGACAGGAGAATACTACTATTCTTAGTCTCCCATATGATATACTTCGGTGGTGCTTGCTTAGAGTTCCCTACAAATCACACTCTAACCTCAAACTTGTTTGAAGAAAATGGAGGGATATGTTGATGTGTGGCCCCCAGTTTTGCAAGGACCAGATAACGGTTGGTACAAGTGAGCACTTGATCTATGTGGTTCAATATTTCAATCTTCCCAGCACTAATTATGAGCAGCGTACATATCGGACTCAACGTGTCGAACGCATATTGGTATTGGACCCTCTCACATTTACCTGACAAATTCTGCGTCAAATTTCAGATCTCCCCATTGGAGTTCCCTTTGGATGTAAGAGCATTTACCTCAACGACAAGTTATTTCTTGTGCCTGGACTACATCCACAAAATATAGAAGGGCTTCAAACGCTTTATATTTTCAACTTCTCGTATACCAAATGGCTACGAGGAGCTAACATGCTGATGAGAAGGTCTTACTTCACCTACTCTATATGTTGTTCCAAGGGGGTTATCTATGTTGCTTGAGGGAAGGATGTCTGAAATTATTTGGGCACATCAGAGGCTTACAACATGGAGGAAAACGAGTGGGAAACCATGCCCACAATGAGCCATGAATTAGGCTACTCTCATGAAGAAAGGTTTTCGTACGAGTGGGAAACCCTACCTGTAATGAGGCACTAAGTAGCCATAGATAAAGAGGAAATGTTTCTCTCTAATCTCCGACTGAAGGGAGGTACCATATAGAGCACAAGGTTTGAATTAGAAGGTTTGGAATTGGAAGGGAGGGGATGCTACTAAGTACCAGGTACTATATGGTACTATATATTTCACTCTATATGCATTATATGTGTTTTAATCTAATCTTTATTTGGAATGTTACCAAGTATAGTGCCAGATATAGTGCCAGGTACAGACAAGAAATAACTGGAAGGGGAGAGATAAAACAGTCTAATAACAACATAAAAGTTGGTAATACTACTTCAAGCAAGTAGGAGAATGTTCTTAATGGTCCCAACACCCATTGTGAGACAAAGAAGACATGGCCAAAGGTTAAATGCTTGGTTTGAGTGCCCTAGCTCAAAGCAACACACATGAAAACAATGTATGATCTTAAGGAAGAATGATAGTCAACCTTGAGAAGCACTCCACACAAATTAAAGATTTCAATTGCTATATTTGGAAATTCTTGACATCACTACAAGGAGAGGAGGACATCTATTATACACACCCTATTGACAAAGTAAATAATCCTGGTTTAAAGGAAGTACTCCTCATAAAGCTAAGATTGGAGCAAGAAGAAAGAAACAATCTCAATATTTTGATATGGGAGACAATTAATAAGTTAGTGAATTGGAAATTGTTGGGCTGTTAATATGCCATTATTATTATCACTTTTGAACACTTATTCCACCCATTTCTATTATTCTTCATCATGCCATTTATTATAATTTATTATATAAATCCATTTTATGATGATTTATGCTTCACTGGTTGAATATTATTTATTCTCCTTTATTTCTAATAAATTGATGATTATGCATGATTTTATCAATGATAGTTTTAATAAATCAGTTGTAACATTAGTCACCATTTTTAGCCTCCAAGATAATTTCCAGATTGAAGATTTGATCATTAAAACTGCCAACTTAGAAATTCGTTGCAATAAGAAGTGACGGTTTTGCGGTTGACATTATGAACAAATGAAGCAGAATATGGAAAATCGGGAACATGGGTTTTGTCCAGAACGGACCCAATTAACTTTCAAAACGAACGGTTTGCCCAAATTCAGCTCGTACTGAGAGAAATGTAGGGTTCTTTGAGCAAGATTTTCTCAGATTTGTTGTTGCGGCCGTCCTCCAAATCTCAGCTGCAAAGCCAAATTCGTCTTACTCTTGTTGAAAGCTGGATGGAAATATATCTTCTTGTTTATCAATTGGTTGGAAACAATCTAATTTTGTAATAGAAATCATGTTGTACTTATCTTGATTGTAACTTCTCTCTGATCTCTCTTTATTTAAATCAGAACAGAGATCAGAGAGGGGGTGATTTCAGGGTGATTTTTAGAGGGATTCGAATGATGGAATTGAGGATGAATTAGAGCTTCAGAATTGAGGATGGCAGAGAGAATGGATAATGGCTGAGAGATTGAGAGATTTCTTGTTTTAATCCACTGTAACTCTGCTCTGATATTTTAATATAAATCTAGTTGCCATTTCATCCTTGATCCTGAAGTAACCCAGCAGCATCCGTTGGCGGCTAAGGGCCCAGCCTCTGGTGGAGTACGCTGCTGCTGTATTATATCTTTATGCTTCATGTTTGGTTTGATTTCTTTCTTTTACTATGTTCGGTAATCTGATGCACTTTACTGTTTTACATATCCACGCTATTAGATATACTTGATTGGATACTATCGTTATCTGCAACAGGAATGCTATGTTATTATTTTAAGTTTGTATTGCATTGCTGTTCCTTTTGATAATTGATATAACATTGTTGTTCCTTACATATTGTCATTCGATTACAGATTAACCGCGTTGTATGTTCCTAAATCGGTACAACTGTATGATGTATTCTTAAATTGTGACTGTTGTTTATTCGGGCTTGCTGTTCCGTTACAATTGCTGTTACTTTATAACTGTGATTCATGCATATTGTATCGAAGCTCGGATGACTGTCCCTTGTGATGATAAGTGTGTTGCGTGCTTGATTTGGATTGTTGTACATTCATATTTAGTTGTTGTTACATTTCTGAATTGTTGTTTCATTTCAATTGCCGGTCTATTTCAAGATTGTTGATTTGTTGTTTCATTTACTTGCCATTTCTTAAGGACAGACTCAGGCTGTAGCGAGTGTCAGTTTCTACTATTTGGCTCCCAGACCTCTGATTTTCTCCCATCAGTTATGAAAGGGATAGGTTATTTCCACCAAACCCTTGGTTGATGTTTTGTTCCATTTCATTGTTATTTCCTTTACTTGCCATTTCATTTACATTCATCAAAGACGATCTCAGGCTGTAGTGAGCCCCAACATCTGCTACCTAGCTCCCAGACCTCAGATTTGTTCTCATCAGTTATGAAAAGGATGGGTTATTGCTACTGAACCTTCGACTGATGCAATGCTTGGTGTGATTTAGCCTTTTGAAGTAGTTAAGTTGTAGACATGCACCCATTTACTTTGTTGTTCATTTCTATTGATTAATTGCAATAGTTTGCTTTTAAAGAGTTTTCCTAGTTTACTTTCAATGGCAGCTTTAGTTCAATTTCGATTTCCTTTTGTCTGCTTTAAAGCAGGACTGTCAACTGTAGAGAACATTGGTTAGTGCTTCCTTGTTCCCAGATTGATTGCCTTGTTCGTGTTTGATTTCAATTGCATCAATATCCAAAGGAATGAGTTATTGCTACTGTATCCTCGATTGATATTTGTTTGAGTGAATGATTTAGTTTAGAACATTTCGGTTTCTTGCTGTTCCAATTAGATTTTGTTTCCAGCTTTCATTTACTTTTGCATTTTAAGCACTATACTACAAAACATTACTCTTGAGTAAATAGCCGCCTCAGACTGAGTACACTCTTGAAATAAAAAGTCGTCCCTGGGTTGATAATTAATGTGAAGGTAATTAGGAGTTTGAAAGACACCTTTATATTGCTCCACATTTTGGCGCCATTTCCAGGGAGAGTGTAGCCATTTCTAAAGAGTAGTTTGAATATGATGAGTGCCTGTTAGGGAAGAGTTGGATCTTAAAAACGGAAGGTAAGAACCTGCGTGCGGAGCATGTAAAAGCCCTGCTCCACTGTCCGCTTTCCTAACAGATTTGTTGTTGCTTTGTTTGGTAGAGATAGATGTTTGAATTTTCGTGTGAATGACTAGGAAAAAATAGAAATTTTGAAAAATAAATCACATGATTTTACTCAAGTGGTGATGTAAGCACCACCCATTTCACTAACTAATTGATAGGAACATTGGAAGAAGGAGCTTTGAAGGAACACATGAAGAACATCTTCTCTTATGGTAAGAAATTGCCCAACATTTTTACTTTTGAATTTCCTGCTCAACTAATTCCACACCCTCACCGCAATAAACCAGTACAGCATACTTACAGTGTTGAACTGCAAAATTTACCCACCCTTCCCACCCATTCTATCTCACATGCGCCATCAGAGAAAACTTACAATGAGATTCAGAATGTTTCAAATTCAAAAATTGTAGAAGTTATGGAATAAAATGAACTTACTTCCAGTTTGCATCAACAAACCATTTTAAAAGCTCAAGAACTTCATGATATGATGGATATGGGAAATCAAGAAAATAACGGATATATTGAATATTGGTTTCACTCCATCACGTGTTTGCATCATCACTCCATACTTCAACAATTTTTGATACCATCTTTTCAAGGGAAGTTGGCTTCTCATACCCTAATTTTTATCAACATGTATTTTTCAAATTTGGGTATGTGCATACTAGAGGCCTTATTTCTAAAATGGTTCCACTGGAAATACTCTTATACATAAACATATTTGATTCTCAAAGAAGAGTAGGATAGTGGAGAAAATAAAATAAAATAAAATAAGGACATAAATAAATGCATTTTGTTTTTTTTTTGTAAAAATACTTGTTTTTGTTGCAACACGCTATCGAAATCAACATCGGTGATAAATATTATCGTCAATTATTATTATAATACCCTTTTCTTATTTTTTTCTTTTTATCAGAGAAGTTATTTCCTTAACTTTTTCCCTGTTTTGAACCTTTATGCATGAGAAATTGTTTTATGATCAACCACATCATTTTCAGCTAGAATACTGTCACCAAAGCATCTTTTTAGCATATTGTTGTCCTTTCTTGTTTTGCATAAACTAGCATCAATCCAAAGCGTCCTATCTCTTATTCATGGCTATCTTTACACACTTTGATCTCAATATAACCATAACTTTCACCGTCCTATCATTGATAAGTGTACTCTGCTTCATTTACTGATATATTGTTCATTCCATTCCCTTGCCATCAGCACCACCCCTTTCATATGCTTTATGGTTATGGAACCCATTTTCCAATTGGAGGGGGGAATGTATGCATTATGGGATTGCATGCGATATGATTACTGCACTTTGCCATACCTTGTTGATTTGACAACATATTAGTATTGCATGTATACATAAGTTTTTCTAATTGAAATTTTGCATGCATCTTATCTGTCTCTATTCAAAGCTAACACTATGGATTCAAGAACATTGTATGCAAAATAGTGCTTTGTTTATAGGAGAACAACAAGTATGGGCATAATTCTATTCACATCATGACCACACGATTGCAACTAACAGAAGCGGCTCAAGCAACTCATGAACGTGAACAATTCTTCAAACATGATGTGCTTACCTGGATTCCACCTTTTGCATCACTTTCAGCACCAACTCTGCCTACATCAGCTTCAACAACTGCCAGTCCATATATGTCATTCCATATTTTTGGAGGTAAAACTTGAGGTAAAATCGCATAGTTTTCTGATTTATTACGAATTTAGGAGAATTTCATGAACATCCATTTTGAGCATTATTTATCATCCTTCATTCTACATCTTTACCACTTCCCCTTTTTAAGCATCATATCATTTTCGAGTGTGGGGCAGTGTTCCTTTCATTCATTTCTTTCTTATGACCACATCATTCATATTCTTTATCATCCATTGCTATTCTTATTCATTCTCAACACCTCCCTTATTCCATGTTGTTTTACACCAAGCATAGAATTCAACAGCTGGTAGCAAACACCTCTATTTGTTTCCTAGCATCACATGAAGGCATGCTAATTTTTTAGAGAGGGGGAGGAATTGCTACGCATGATGGATGTTTTCTGCTTTCTTCCTCATTTAAGGCATACAATTTCATTTTTACACAATGCAGAAATTGATTTCCATAATATGCACACAATTCTTGTGATTTTTGGAAAACACAGACATATCATTAATACAAATCCAGACAATTTCGAGATAAATTGGTTCATAAAATTTCGAAATCATGCACTCTCACCTACAGCCATTTTGTTTATATCTCATAATCCGTGCATCAAAACAGTCTGATTTTTTGTATCATAAAGGCATTCATATATTATAAATTTACTTGCCAAATTTCAACAAAAGCTAGTTTGTAGCTTTTGAGAAAATGGTTAATGAAGTTTGATGTTACTTATATCATATTTTGTTGCAACTTCATATATACATATAGTTGAATGTCAATGTAAAAATTGTTATGCCTTCATCAAGATTACTAAAAGTGAATATTCATTAATTAAGGAAGAATTCATCTGTTCTATCCATTTCATGAGCTGAGATGAACATATTTTTTATTGCTTGGTTAACACATGGGTTTTTGTCTTTGGGTTGCATGAGGACATGCAATATATTCAGTTTTCGTTGCATGAGGACATGCAACATATTGAGTGTGGGGGTATGTTGGACCGTTAATATGCCATTATTATTATCACTTTTGAACACTTATTCCACCCATTTCTATTATTCTTCATCATGTCATTTATTATAATTTATTATATAAATCCATTTTATGATGATTTATGCTTCTATGGATGAATATTATTTATTCTCCTTTATTTCTAATAAATTGATGATTATGCATGATTTTATCAATGATAGTTTTAATAAATCAGTTGTAACATTAGTCACCATTTTTAGCCTCCAAGATAATTTCCAGATTGAAGATTTGATCATTAAAAGTGCCAACTCAGAAATTCGATGGAATAAGGAGTGACGGTTTTGCGGTTGAGATTCTGAGAAAATGAAGCAGAATCTGGAAACTCTGGAACATGGGTTTTGTCTAGAACGGAACCAATTAACTTTAACAAGGAACGGTTTGCCCAAATTCAGCTTGTATTGAGAGAAACGTAGGGTTCTTTGAGCACAATTTTCTCAGATTTGTTGTTGCGGCCATCCTCCAAATCTCAGCTGCAAAGCCAAATTCGTCTTACTCTTGTTGAAAGCTAGATGGAAATATATCTTCTTGTTTATCAATTGGTTGGAAACAATCTAATTTTGTAATATAAATCATGTTGTACTTATCTTGATTGTAAGTGCTCTCTGATCTCTCTTTATTTAAATCAGAACAGAGATCAGAGAGGGGGTGATTTCAGGGTGATTTTCAGAGGGATTCGAATGACGGAATTGAGGATGAATTAGAGCTTCCGAATTGAGGATGGCAGAGAGAATGGATAATGGCTGAGAGATTGAGATATTTCTTCTTGTAATCCACTGTAACTTTGCTCTGATGTTTTAATATAAATCTAGTTGCCATTTCATCCTTGATCCTGAAGTAACCCAGCAGCATCCGCTGGTGGCTAAGGGCCCAGCCTCTGGTGGAGTACGTTGCTGCTGTATTATATCTTTATGCTTCATGTGTGGTTTGATTTATTTCTTTTACTCTGTTCGGTAATCTGATGCACTTTACTTTTTTACATATCAACGCTATTAGATATACTTGATTGGATACTATCGTTATCTGCAACAGGAATGCTATGTTATTATTTTAACTTTGTATCACATTGTTGTTCATTTTGATAATTGATATAACATTGTTGTTCCTTACAGATTGTCATTAGATTATAGATTAACCACGCTGTATGTTCCTAAATCGGTACAACTGTATGATGTATTGTTAAATTGTGACTATTGTTTATTCGGGCTTGTTGTTCTGTTACAATTGCTGTTACTTTATAACTATGATTCATGCATGTTGTATCGAAGCTCGAATTACTGTCCCTTGTAATGATAAGTGTGTTGCGTGCTTGATTTGGATTGTTGTACATTCATATTTAGTTGTTGTTCCATTTCTGAATCGTTGTTTCATTTCAATTGCTGGTCTATTTCAAGATTGCTGATTTGTTGTTTCATTTACTTGCCATTTCTTAAGGACAGACTCAGGCTGTAGCGAGTGTCAGCTTCTGCTATTTGGCTCCCAGACCTCTGATCTGCTCCCATCAGTTATGAGAGGGATAGGTTATTGCCACCAAACCCTTGGCTGATGTGTTGTTCTATTTCATAGTTATTTCCTTTACTTGCCATTTCATTTACATTCATCAAGGACGATCTCAAGCTATAGTGATCCCCAGCATCTACTACCTAGCTCCCAGACCTCAGATTTGTTCTCATAAGTTATGAAAATGATGGGTTATTGCTACCGAACCTTCGACTGATGCAATGCTTGGTGTGATTTAGCCTTTTGAAGTAGTTAAGTTGTAGACATGCACCCATTTACTTTGTTGTTCATTTCTGTTGATTAATTGCAATAGTTTGCTTTTAAAGAGTTTTCCTAGTTTACTTTCAATGGCAGCTTTAGTTCAATTTCGTTTTCCTTTTGATTTCTTTAAAGCAGGACTGTCAATTGTAGAGAACATCGGTTATTGCTTCCTCATTCCCAGATTGATTGTTTTGTTCCGGTTTGATTTCAATCGCATCAATATCTAGAGGAATGAGTTATTGCTATTGTATCCTCGATTGATGGTTGTTTGAGTGAATGATTTAGTTTAGAACATTTTAGTTTCTTACTGTTCAAATTAGATTTTGTTTCCAGCTTTCATTTACTTTTGCATTTTAAGCACTATACTACAAAACATTACCCTTGAGTAAATAGTTGCCTCAGACTATGTACACTCTTGAAATAAAAAGTCGTCCCTGGGTTGATAATTAATGTGAAGGTAATTAGGAGTTTGAAAGACACCTTTTTATTGCTCCACAGAAACTAATTTTATTAATCTAAAGACTCAAATAATCCATATGTCTCTAAACATGTCATAGCAGACCATAAGGATGGAAAGGTCAAACAATAACATAACCTCATGGATGAAGTTTGAGTTCTAAACAAGAATAACTTGAATGAGAAGATAAGCAAAAGTGGGAAATGGGGAACACCATGAAAGTCCAAACACCCATAAGAGAGAAAACAAATATTGACTTCAAGCTTTATGTAGTTGAGATTTTCACCCTTAAATTCAATCAATGGTTACAACATCTCTATGTTTATTTAAGTGTGCCTTGTTAGAAAATTATATATTACAGAGCAACGGAACACATAAAATATTGCAGAAATATAAACACAAAACATGCATAAAACAAGAGAGACACAGATATATGTGGTTCACCCAGTTTGGGCTATGTCCGCGGAGAAATAACCAGTCCTTTGATTTATATTATCTAGCAAATTGAAGAGATACAACCTACAACGTATCTGCTATAATTCCCTCTTCGCTCTTAATCTCCTCCCTCTTCCTCACTCAGAATACAGATCTACATAGACGTAATAAAATTCCCTTATATATAGTGATGAGTTGCCTTCTAAGGAAAAAAGCCCTAAATTAAACATAACGTCTACCATCAGATCTCCGCCTAATGAACGACCCAGATTGACTATGAAATTACTACATTTTACAAGGCAATTTTACATTTATTCTTTGCTTCAGGGGCACTTGCCCCGATCCCCCCACCACGGGGGGGGGGGCTCCCAAAGGGTCGTAGTCGCCCCCCCTGGACCCCCACTGTAGTGAATATTTTACAGGCAATGTATTTCGAACTGGGGTCTAATGCAGCGATACCTTTGAATACATAAGATAATTAGGCTCGACAACCAACAATCTCCCACTTGGAGACTGATTATAGCAACTCCACCACTGCTTCATTTACTGGACAATGGCTCCTTTTTGGACCTAGCTATTTCTCATCCTTTTCATCAGACTTGAAGACCAATTGAAGATGAGAATATTCTCAGTTTCTCCCTAGTTACAACTTTGGTTAACATATTTATAGGATTCTTGCTAGTGTGTATCTTTTCTAGCTTCAAATGTCCATCTTCCAACACTGACCATATGAAATGGTACTTGAGCTGTATATGCCTAGTCTTGGAATGAATTGCAGAGTTCTTTGCAATATGTATGCACTCTGGCTGTCGCTGTATAACTTGCCCAACTCCTGCTTCTTAGCCAATTCATCTAGAAACCTTTGTAACTAAATAATTTCATTACTAGCCTCTGTAGTAGCAACATACTCTTCTTCTATTCTTGAGAATCCAACAACACTTTGCAGTTTTGAGACCTAGATGACAGTTGTTACACCTACAATAAACACATGCCATATTGTGCTCCTCCTGTTATCTCTATCACCCATCATATTTGCATCAACATATCCATTTAGAGCACTGTTTGAACCACCAAAGCATAATGTCTGATTTGTGGCACCTCTCAAATACCTGGGAATCCACTTCACTACCATCCAATGTTCTTTTCCTAGATTGTTCATGTACCTGCTTACAACTCCCAGTGAATGTGAAATATTAGGCCTCGTGCAGACAGTTGTATACATTAGGCTTCCAACTGGTGATGCATACGAAACATTAGACATATGAGCCATTTATTCCTGAGTCTTGGGACACTCCTCCTCACTTAATTTGAAATGGATAGCCAAAGGTATACTAACTGGTTTTGCATTTTTCATATTAAACCTTTTTAACGCCTTTTCTATGTACTCGCTTTGAGACAATGTTAATTTGCGATTATTCAAGTCTCTATTTATTCTCATACCAAGGATTTGTTTTGCAGCACCCAAATCCTTCATTGCAAATGAGTTTGCCAATTTTGTTTTGAGCACAATTATTTCTTGCATGTTAGAACCTTCAACAAGCATGTCATCTACATAAAATAACAATATAATATAGATGCCATCATTTTTCCTTTTGAGATAAACACAATGATCAGAGTGACATCTAGTATAACCTTGTTCAGAAATAAACCTGTCAAATTTTAGATACCACTGCCTTCGAGCCTGCTTTAAGCCATACAAGCTCTTCTTCAACCTGCACACTAGTTCCTCCTTCCCTTTTACCTCATATCCGTGTGGTTGTTTCATATATTTCTCTTCCTCCAAATCCCCATGGAGAAAGGTTGTCTTTACATCTGAATGCTCAAGATGCAAATCTTCAGCTGCTACTAGACTTAAAATAGTTCTAATTGAAGTCATTTTAAGAACAGAAGAAAATATCTCATCAAAGTCTATACGCTTTTTCTGTGCAAACCGTTTCACTGCAAGTCTAGCTTTATACCTTTTTCTACCTCCATCTTCTTCCTTCAAATTATAAACCCATTTATCCTGCAATTCTGTTTTACCTGCAGGCAACCTGAATAAGTCCCAAGTCTGGTTATGTGCTAATGACTTCATCTATTCTTTGATGGCTTGCTCCCACTTCTTCTTTGTTTCTACCTATACAGCTTCATCATAACATTCGGGTTCGCCAAAATCAGTCAACAATACATAATATAATGAAGGGGAGTATCGTTCAGGGGCTCTACTTATCCTGGTAGATCTTCTAACACCACTTTCAGGTGTTTGAGGTGCTTGTTTCTATTGTGGTTGTTGTTCTAGCTATTGATCATTATGATTTTTAGGCACCATCACTTTTTTTGTGATCTCGTCAAGCACTGTGTATTCTCTATTTTCTTTTTCCTATTTCTTTTCCTGTAGCTGATTCTTATACAAAACCTTTTCATTGAATATGACATCTCTGCTCAGGATTTTGTGTTTTTCATAATCATAAGAGCGATAACCAAAATCATTAATACCATATCAAATAAAGGTACATTTCTTTGATTTTGCCTCAAGATTTGTTCTATTTTCTTTATTAATGTGGACAAAGGCTTCACAACCAAAAGTCTTTAAAAAGAGTAGTTTACCTTTTTACCTGCCCGTGCCTCCTCTGAAATAACACCATCCAAGGAACTTGAAGGTCCTTTTTTTATTAGATAAATAGAAGTATCTACAGCATCTGCCAAAAATTGTAAAGGAAATCCTGCATGCAATCGCATGCACCTTACATGCTCAACCATTGTCCTGTTCATCCTTTCTGACACACCATTTTCCTGTGGTGTTCCTTGAACTGTCTTCTCTCTGTGAATTCCATTCTTAGAACAATGCCTATCAAACTCTTTGCTGCAATATTCACCTCCATTTTCTGATCTGAGACACTTCAACCTTTTTCCTGTCTCATTTTCAACCAAAGCTTTCCATTTCTTGAAAGTATAAAATACATCAGATTTATTTCAAATACAATAAATCTAGGTTTTTTTTGTTGCATCATCAATAAAAGAAACATAATAATGAAAGCTACCAAGAGATGATACCTGAGCAGGTCCCCATACATCTGTATGCACAAGCTCTAATTTTTCACTCTTATTTTCTTTCCCAACTCTAAGGAATATGACTCTCTCCTATTTTCCATAAACACAATTCTCACCGAATTTTAAATCAATACGCTTCAAACGTGGCAACAAATTTCTTGAGTGAAGAATCTGCATCCCCTTCTCACTCATGTGCCCGAGCCTATGATTCCATAATGATGTATCTTCTCCTATATAGGTTAAAGCATTAACAGAATTAGAAATACCATTGCATAAATACAATGTACCAACCTTTCCTCCTTTTTCTATTACCAAGGATCCTTTAGTGACCTTCCAAGTTTTATCTGTGAAAGTAGTTACACAACCTTCACCTCCCAACTGCCCTGTTGAAATCAGATTTTTCTTCAGATCTGGAACATGCCTTACCTCCTTCAATAGCCACTGATTTCCATTTTGCTATTTTATGAAAAATGTACACATTCCAATGATTTTATAGGGTTTATCATCACCCAATCGAACCTGTCCAAAATCTCCTTGAACATAATCATAAAAATGTTTCCTATCAGGTGTGGCATGGAATGAGGCCCCTTAATCTACCACCCAAGCATCAATAATATTTTCTAATGAAAGAATCAAAGAATCTTGCAACACATCACCTGTTACATTCACTTCATGATTAGTTTCTTGTCGCACATCTCCTTCTTTTCCCTTTCAAGACTTACAGTCTTTCTTCAAGTGTCCTTTCTTCCCACATTTCCAGCACACTATCCCCGATCTGGACTTGGATCTTTCTTTTCTTGACTTACTTCAATATCCAGGGCTCTTCCCTCTTTCCATTTTTCTTCCCTTAGTCTCTACAGTCAAAGCATTACCTGATGTCTCACCGAAGATTTTCCATCGCATTTCCTCGCTAAGGATTGCACTGACAACATCATCAAACTTTAAAGTACTAGATCTAAAGAGAGAGTTACTAATGGCCATAACTAAACCATTCCAACTTTCTAGAAATGAGCACAGAAATAACAAAGCCCTAACTTCATCATCAAAATTTACCCCTACAGAACTTAACTAACTGGTAGCTGTATTAAATTTATTTAAATGATCAGCAACAGATCCACCTTATAACATCTTCATATTAAATAAACGCTTCATAAGAAATACCTTATTTGAGGTTGAGGGTTTTTCATATACTTTGGCAGATGCCAACATTAAACCCTATATTTTCATTTCCTTTGAAATATTAAATGCTACCGATGCCGCTAGGCATAACCATATTGTTCGAAGTGCCTTTCTGTTGAGAATATTCTATTATGTGTCTGTCACACTTGTCAGCTTCTTTGCCTTTCTGCTTAATGGTTGCTACAGATCTCTCTGATACAGATAATGTTCCATCTGAATCTCCCACAGTTGGTAGTTTTGGCCATTGAATTTTTTGACCCTAAACCTACCATCTTCCACCATTGCTCCCACTCGAGCTAGGAATCCTTCTCTCCTCTGAGTTTATCATCCAAATATACCTTCGACTCTAATACCTATTGTTAGAAAATTATATATTACAGAGAAATGGAACACATAAAATATTGCAGAAATATAAACACAGAAAACACATAAAACAAGAGAGACATAGATATACGTGGTTCACCCAATTTGGGCTACGTCAACAAAGAAATAGCCAGTCCTTCGATTTATATTATCTAGAAAATTGAAGAGATACAACCTACAACATATCCGCTATAATTCCCTCTTCACTCTCTGTCACACAGAATGAATCGTTCTCGTGGACAAGATCGACCTCCCTAGTATCTAAAGATATCTAGTGACAAGCAAGCCAATCAAACCCTATCTTTCTCTAAATATGAAATTCATAAACAAAGGCAAACAAGTTTTTTAGGCCTACCTTGGGTCCAATGCAAGCTTTTGGAAGCCTCACTCCTTTGATCCAAATGAGCTCCCTTGTAGCAAATCTGCAAACACAAACAAGCACTCAAATTAAATAGCATCTGAAAAGCCAATGTAATAAAGCATACTTAACATGATGATCAAGGAATTCATGAAAAAAATGACATAAGACAATTTGTTGAGAAAAATGAATCTGATTGTATTAATTGAAATCAAAGAAGAACTTTACAACCTATGCCTTGATGCTGTACAAGATCCTCCCAGGGTCTAGCAAGAAGTCTCCTCTACTTTGACAAGTTTCACTCTCTTCCCAATGAAGCCAAAAGGTATGTGATCTCTCCTCTCAAGCTTAACTAGGAAGTCTCAATTCCACCAGCACTTACCCTAAAAAATGTTCAGCTTCTAACCTCCCTAGCAACCAGCCCAATGCCTTAATTTATAGTGCAATGGAGGGAAGTTACTAGGTCCTCCTTCAAAGGGATAAAGCCCTCCTTCAAAGGGATAGCTCCTCTCATCAAGGGATTAGCTCCTTCTCTTTTGGGATGCATGAACCACCTAAGAGCAAACCATCCATGTCAAAATTCCTTCTAGAATCATCTAGAATTAACCCAAAGTGAGTTTTTTATAATAAACTTGCGTCTTTTTGACTTTCATAGGGGTCCGCATCCACTCCTTTAGAGACAGAGCGGGCAGGTCCGCAAGTAATGTGAACAGGGGGTGTGGGACCGCAGGCAATAGTGAGAGAAAGTGCAGAACTAGAACTTTACTGATTTTCAAAGGTCTTTCTCTCATTTTCAAAGCTTGACATGAAGAGCTGAGGTCTAAGACTTGCTTAGGACGACAGTATGAATGATGATAGACCCATACTGTCTGCAAATAGTCATGGTGACAATATTTTGTGTAACAGATTGCCCCATAAAGTGAGAAGTATGTGGTAGATGAGGATTTCATTTACAATCTAGGAAGAGTGAAGTAATTTATCATTTCGAGGATCATCTTGTCGAGAGCCCGGTTGGAACTTGTAAAAACATTCAATGCAAAATATATATATGAGATCATATAATCGCTGAGGTAGGCATTCCCATACTCATATCAAAACTGACTAGAAAACTAACTACTACTCTGATATAGGAATGATCTTGTAATACATCACAAGTATAGACACATGTAGACACAATATGGATGCAGCCATCTGCTTATAAATAGTCCACTGCATAATGAATACAAAATTCCTTGCAGCCTGGATGGCAGAAACTAGATCCATGGTCTTCATTTCTACTTCCCGAAATAGTACAATTCTATCCATGCGAATGAATGTGTTGAAGTCAAACATGGTAGAAACCAATTGATTACCAGTCAATGATGTAAATTGTTAACATGTGTGAGAGAAACCACCAGTAATGTCAATGACTCTCAAAGTACTCAGTACAATCCATGATATGTGAATAGATTTGTTGATGTCGAACATGTCACCAAATCCATTGATCAAAGGTCAATGATGCAACCTATCATCGAAGGCGAGAAACCTGCCATTGAGGCATGTAGATCCCAAGGTACTGACGACTTCTAGATCATCTTTCTAGATAATTAGCTGAAGTCGATAGAAAGCAATCCGTCGTAGGCAAGCCCACAACATGAAATCATAGATCAAGTTTGAAGAAACTTAGTTGCAAGGACTGACTCAGGGATGGTCAAGATGGATGATAGATATTTTGCAGATGAATGGCTTATTTGCACTGACCTCTTGAACACATAACAACACAACAGATGGTTTGGTGACAATTGACCCAAAGTTAATACCCAGAATCCAGCTGAGGTCTTTCAATGTGGTTTGATCAACTGTTAGGAAAATGATCTCCCAACCCAGGTGAATAAAATTGTTGTGTTCAAGAGTGGTTACAAAGTATGACAAAGATGATCCCTACTAGCCCAGACCGGGTCTAGCAACAATCACACAATGCTATCACGCAAGTTCCTCTCTACGAACAGAGACGATCCCTATTAACCCAGACCGGGTCTAGCAACAATCACACAATGCTATCACGCAAGTTCCTAATTGCAAATGAAAAGTAGATGGTGAGAACCTACTTGGATTCCAAAGCTAGCGTTCGTCGAAGAGATTTCGCCCTCGTTCCTTTGCTTTGGTTGGTCATGATCCACACGATCTCCGTGATGAGATACCTGCACATGCAAAGAACAACACGAAAACGAGCGTAAAATCTAGTAGATGCAATTATATATCGGTCAGAAAAGATATAACTCAACATCAAACATGAAACAATGAGAGTGGAACCATAATGATAGTCATCTATTATTAATAAATAATAGAGAAGAGTACAACCAAAGTTCTGACGTCGAATCCTTCTCAAGAGGGTCTAGCCAGTAAGTCTCTTAAGCATTCACCCTTAGAGGTAGATCTCCCAAGAAAAACTCTCTCTCACACAAGTTTACACAAGAAAGAAACACTTCACAACCTTCCTTAAGCTCTCTAGCAATCCCACACTTGTCACACCAACTACCTATCAAATCCACACAGTAGCAGCAGCACTCTAAGCACTATCAATTCCAAGCTATCAAAAACTAGCTGCTCATGGCAATGGTAGAGGCATAAATAGGAGAAGGAGTCTCCATGAATGGTGCGAGGATGAGCTTATCTCCAAGGAAGGTGGCTCAAATGACGAAACAAACATGCCAGAGAAGGGAGGGCGACACTTACAAGGCCAACAACCAGGTCTAGAGTCATCTAGAACGGCATTTGTTAGAACAAACTTTCCCAAACTGGATTAGCGCGGGTCCATAACTGCACTGGAGCGTTGACATCGCACCTGAATAACAGGGAAGGTCATGTCAGCGCGATCAGATATAAATAACAGACGCGTTGTCTCATGAAATTCGACCAGCGCGGAAAACACGTGTGCTTCCACGCTGGCAGCACAGTCTGTCCGTTATGAAGTGCCTGTCAGCGCGGTTATTTTAACAACATTCGCGATGATAGTAAAAACTTTGGCAAAGTGGGTCATTTGGTGCGCCACACGATCTATATATATACATATTCCTATGGTTTATTATTGTGTTTTTATGTGCTTGCTTGTATAATGTTTTGATCATAAATTACACAAATGTCTATCTAATACATGATTTGCCAATGCATCAGATAATGTGTTTAATCGTCTTGGAATATACTGATATGTGATAAAGTCAAAATTCCTTTCTAACAATTTAACACATAAGTACAACCTTAAAATGTGACGGTCTCTGACGGAATATCGCCCATTGAGCTGATGGACCACAAGCTGAGAGTCTAGGTTCACAACCAATGCACGAATATTGAGATTAATCGCCTCGGCTAATAATTCAATAACAACACTATATTCAGCGACATTGTTTGTAGTACAACCTAAACACACACCTTGAAGATCTATCAACTCACCATGAGGATCGTAGATCACCCACGCCGTAGAGGACAAATTACGAGTGCTGCGGCAGGCACCATCAACGAAACCAATATAAGGTGCACCTGACATCTGCACAAGAAGCAAAAACACAATAAGAAGCAATCACGCTTTTCACACCAAGCCAAAAAAACATGAAAACATACACACACACACACACTTGCTAAGACACACACATGTATGAATTGAAGCGCATGAATCAGGCATAGTACTTTTTCAAGTACAACCCATTGCGAGGTTTATCAAGAGGATTACCTTCGTAGTCAACTAGCTCATATGCCCCTTTTTGCAACACTCTCTTTACAATATAAGGGCCTAGCCACATGGGCTCGAGTTTGCCTGCCCCCAGCTTGTCATTTGCTTGGTCGTATAGCAGGACAAGATCTCCCTCAACAAAGGAACGAGGATGAATGGTTTGGTCAAAATGGGTTTTGACTCTCTTCTTTTGAGCTTCGATGGCTAGAGAGGCTAAGCGACGGGTCTCGTCTAACTGTTCTAGATAAAGAAGTCGTTCCTCTACCGGAGTAGTGTTGGGAAGCAACTCGACAGCTATTTTCAACGAAGGAATTTCACATTCTATAGGAAGGGTAGCCTCCAGTCCATAAACTAATTGAAATGGAGTGAAACCGGTGGCATCCTTCACAGAGGTTCGGTAGGCCCACAAGGCGGGAAACAACATCAGATGCCAAGTAGACTTATGCATGTCAATAGTGCGTTGAAGCATCGTAACCAAAATCTTGCTAACAGCTTCAACCTGACCGTTAGACTGAGGATAGTACGGGGTTGAACTATCGTGTTGTAAGCCTAGTTGGGTTGTCAACTCGGTCATCATGTGATTACGGAAATGTTTTTCGTGATCTGTGACGATGGCCTATGGAACTCCAAACCGTGTAATAACATGATTGAACAAAAATTGCGCTGTTGTATGACCATCTTCATTTAATGTGGGCATCGCCTTGCCCCATTTTGTAAAGTAATCGACGGCAACGATAATAAACCCATGCCCCCCGACCGAGCGAGGCTTACAGGTTGTATAATCAATGCCCCATTTTGAAAAAGAGCCTATGGTTACTACAGGGTGCAGCGGGGCCAGTGGCACATGCATATTCCGCTGGTATATCTGGCATGCATGACATGAGAGGACAGCAAGAATGCAATCTTTAAAAATGGAGGGCCAGAAATAACCAGCGCGAAGGATTTTTTGAGCTGTGGCATATCCGGACATGTGGCCACCACAGGCGCCAGAGTGGCAGTCATTCAAGACTCTCAGCTTCCTCGAGGGTAAGACGTCGGTGGAGAACGGAGTCCACGCCGAGACGGTATAGGGTGTCCCCTATGATCCGATAGGGTTGGGATTGATGGCAGATCCACCGCCGAGCATCTTTGGATAGAGCGGGGCGGAATGAGGAGGTTTGTAAATAAAAAATAATATCCCCGTACCAAGGATCGAGGGTGCTGATCAAAAAAAGAGTTTCATTCGGGATATGATCTTCTGAAAGAGAGGGTGCAGAAGGAGATGGCAAAGAATAGAGCAGTTCAGCAAAGACCGGATACTTCTTAGACTTGGCAGTAGTAAATTCCAAGTCAAACTCTTGAAGGATTACGATCCATTTAGAGTATTTTCCCCCCAGCAACTGACGCGACAAAATGTACGTCATCGGGTTGCAGTCAGAAATCACGGTCGTGGTGCGCAACAGGATATAGTGTCAGAAATGTTGGACGGCGCACACAGCAGCCAATGCCAACTTCTCAACGTAAGCGTAGCGAGTTTCCGTATCCAGGAGGTTGCGGCTGAGGTAATAGATAACATGCTCATTGTCGTCATCATCATCCTGCACTAGAACCATGCCGATAATTGTATCAGTGGCGGCTAGATAGAGAGTGTAATCACGATGGTAGTTCGGAGGTCTCAATAATGGAGCAGACACAAGGAGACCCTTGAGTCGCTCGAAAGAATCCTGAGCGATAGCATCCCAATGGAAGGGTGTGTCTCGCTTCAACAATCATGTAAAACCCTTAGCCACCTCGGCATAATTCGGAATGAAACGTCTAAGGAAATTTGCTTTGCCCTGCAAGCTCTGTAACTACTGCAAAGAAGCAGGGGGACGAAGATTCAAGATGGCCTCGACTTTGAGGGGATCCAGATGGATGCCTTCTCAGGAGACGATAAACCCAAGCAGTCGGCCTGATTCAACGCAGAAGACACATTTATGAGGATTGAGCCTAATACGATAGTGTCGACAGTGAAGAAAAATTTCGCGAAGATGGAAGGGATGGTCTTGACGCTTAGCTGAATGAGCTGGAAGGTCATCCAGGTATGGCTGTACTATGTGTCGAAAATCATGAAAGGCATAGGACATTGCACGTTGGAAGGTAGCACCAACATTTTTTAAACCGAAAGGGAGCTTCTTATAGGAAAAAGTGCCCCAAGGACAGATAAAAGTCGTCTTATGCTGATCAGCGGGCTCGATGTTGATCTAGTTGTATCCAGAAAAAACTGACCATAAACGAGTAAATTTCGCTTCCTGCACAACCATCAATAAGCTGATCGATGAAGGGTGTAGGGAATTTATCCTTAGGACAAGCACGATTGATATCACAGTAATCAACACAGAATCGAATAGTGCCCTGCTTTTTGTTCACAGGAACTATATTAGAGACCCAATCCATCAGTGGAATGGGGTAAATGAAACCAGCCTTGAGAAGCTTTGACTTCTTCTTTGATGGCTGCGGCCTTTCGGGGGTGCACAGGGTGTAGGCGCTAACGAACATGCTTGGCACCAGGATACGTAGGTATCTCGTGCACCACTATACTAGGGTCGATGTCGGGCATCTCTTCATAGGACCATGCAAAAACATCACGAAATTTGCGAAATAAGTTAGTGTAGAGTTGAACTTCCTCTGGAGTGCAAGTGACTCCAATATGAATGTGCTCGACAATCCCTGGTTTCACAAAGATGTCAATGGGTTGGGTCTGTGTAATGTTACCCATATTTCCCTCTGAAGACACTTGGTAAATCTGAATAGGTGTTTGAAGAGGCTCGAATGGGATATACGGAGCAAACCGTTCGAGACACGCGAGCATTTCCTGATGGGCAGGGAGAAATGAGGAATGGTGGTGATGGTCCGACCAAGGGGGTTCCTCAAGAGACATGGTCTCTATGATGGCTTCATCAGAAGGAAATATTTAATTTAATGGATCTGAAGTAGCATCATCTCCAAGCCAAGGTAAATGAACATACGAATCGGGAACACCGCTTGGAAGAGCAGGTTCGGCAGGGGGAGTCGATGCAGCGACGATTTCGACGTAGTTGAGCTCGGCAAGACTCAACGGCATCATATCACCCCAGGACCCTTCTTGATTAGCGGGAGGAAGGACCCAAGGATCAGAACGCATGGAGATCATATTAATAGGGGCGAGATTCAGAGGTGGAAGGGGAAAGACACCCATTAGAGCGGGATCTTTAAAGAGTCTGGCTCCCACACTCTCAAATGATTTAGAGGTATGCTCCACGAATGACACATTACCTTCGGAAGAGGAGGCGAAGAAGGAGAGTTGGTCCACTGTGACAATCTTCCGTTGATGGGGGAAACAAATGACACAGAAAAGGGAGGAAGCCACGGCTTGCATGGCGTATGTCCAGCCACGTCCGAGGAGGAGGTTATAGGTGAGATTAGCGTCGACGACTTCGACCTCCACTTCTACCATCTTTCCTTCCAAGGAGATGGGCAAGCATTGGAGGATACGTAAGGACGAGACTCTCTTCCATCAAAGGCTTCTAACGTCGTGGGAGACTAGCTCAATGTAGGAGAACCAATAGCTTTCCAACAAGCAACAAACATGATGCAAGTTGAGGCACCTTCATCAATGACTGTAAGATGAATTTTTTTGCCATTGATGATGACCTGTATAAGGAAAGCGATTTGGTGGGGCAGTCTCGGCGTATAGCCGTCGAGATCAAAAGAAATCAGATCCGAGTCAGCCGGGTCTATGCCACTAATGGCCGATAGCAAGGACTTCCTCTGAGAGGGGTAGCTATGGAGGACTTCTAAAGCGGATATAGCAGAAGGAGCCTGAGCTAAGTCCTCAATGATGTTGTAGTGCTGGGCAGCATGAGCATTAGGGTTGTAAGAAGACTTCCAGAGTACACCTTTCGGAGGGGGTCGGATAATCGTCTCAGTGTTCGGTCTTTCGATGTGGAGAGGACCAGAACTGGATGGAGGAGCACTGGAGGATACCTCCGACTCTTTCCCGGCGGGAGATGGATATTATTTTTCTCGAGTAGTGACATGGATGGGAATTGTCCCAGCCATAAACACTTGAGATCCAAATGAAGAAGACGGTTGTGATGGATCTGCCACCATTTGAGTTTGCTGAGAAGGGAAAGGTTCTTTAAGCACAGCAGGAGTCCCAGGAGCACCTTTCAATAATCGACTAACTTTAGACCACCTAGGGCAGTCTTTAGTGTAGTGATCCTCATCACAGATAAGACAAGGATACTTAGGTTTTCGCTTGGCTTCGTCCTCCGGTGGAGGTTTAGGGGAATCTTGTTTGGGTTGTTCGGTCTTATTCTTAGCTTTCCCTTTCTTTTTCCCTTTCGAGGATTTATCCGCCGCGGTGGACTGAACGCCGTTAACCTCGGAGGTACTTCCAAAATTAGACTGACCCTGAGAAGTATTTCCATTAGAAGCATTTTTTTTTTCTTCCCAGGGTTCACGGATGATTTCTTTGATGATGTGTTTACAGAGCCAATAACTCTGTCAATAGATGGTTTTGGCGGAGATTTGGATGTTCCGGGCCTCGGGGCATCTGGAAAATAATCATATAAAGCACCTGACTAAGAGTATACTAAGTCAAGGTACTGAGCACACGCGATAGCTTGCTCTTCAGTTACACAAGCTCCCATAGCGATGTCTCGCGCGATCGCAGGGACAAAGGAAGTCATGAACCAATCGATCAGGAGCTGATCAGCAATCCAAAATTTGATCAAGCGACGACGCCGTCTCCATTCATGTATATGATCGGATATATGCGTAGCCGTGTCCTCTTTGAGAGATGTAAGGAGATGTGTCCCTGTCTCATACCAAATGGGTAACTGAAAATGAGTTAGGAATGCCATAGCCAGTGAGTTGAAATCTTGAAATGTTCCGCGATTCAACTCAATATACCACTTAGCGGCTGAGCCGGTGAGAGTCCTTTGGAAGAGGCAGAGCTGGATGGAGTCATCAAGCCACGAGTTCGATGAGCACCAAAGGTGATAGGTCATAACATGGGCTTGAGGATCCTCACCAGCTTTGCCATCGAATTTTGGGCAATCACTGGGTATTTTAGTTGGAAGTGGTGGCCAGTACGGATTATGAAGAATGGGATCATTCGTTAACTTGGACACATCTGGAAGTTCCAACGTCGCTAAGAAAGGCAACTGAGGATTAAAGGACATTTGTGGCTATGGAAGAGAGGTAGTACCAGGGTTCCAACGAGGTGGTGGTTGCCCCCATGGACTCTGTCTGGATGGGCCCGGTCCGTAAGGGTTCTGCCCATAGGGATTTTTCCCATAGGGGTTTTGTCCATATGGATTCTGCCCATAAGGATTTTGTCCATAAGCAGACAGTTGACCCTGGGTCTGCCCCCCAGCACCCTATGGATTAGCAACTTGACCTGTAGGTGCAATGTATTGTTTCTAATAATTTGTATAAGGAGTAACCTGCATTTGTTTATAATTTTGGTAAGGGGTAAAATGAGTTTGCCCCTGGGGTTGCTGGTAGCCATACATTTGATGAGCTCCATACTGAGCCTGATAAGAAGGTTGTGCTTGGTATGAAGTTTGGGGTCGCGGCCCACCTTGCATTTGATAACCAAGTTGAGTCTGGGTCCTAGAAGAATTTCCTTGAATGGGTTGAGCTTGGACCATCTGGCCGGAAGGTTGGCCTGGTTGGGTTTGGGACAGACCTGTTTGCCCAGAAGGATGTGTCTCCTGGGTACCAGGTTGTCCTTCAGCCACTAAGGGTTGTCCTTGCGGAGTAGATGGTTGAGCGTGCTGGACAGCTGGTTGATTTTGAGGTTCGCCAGCCTGTCCAGAAGGATGACTAAGCTCGGCAGTGGGTTGGCCCTGCTGTGCAGAGAGCTGGACCGTTTTCCCAGAAGGATGACTAGACTGGGAAGTGGGTTGGCCCTGCTGTATGTAAGGCTGCCCCCCTTGCCCAGAAGGATACCCCTGTTGGACTGTCGGTTGACCTTGTGGAATGTAAGTTTTTCCGGTTTGTCCAGAGGGATAACCTTGCTGAATACCAGGTTGGCCTTGTGGAATATAAGGTTGCCCTGGTTGTCCAGACGTGTAACCTTGCTGGGTACTGGGTTGCCCCGGATAACCAGAAGGTTGAGTCAGATAGGTAAAAGATGGACCACCAGCGGCCAAAGGTTTTCCCTGATAGGGTTGTCCATGTAGGCCGCCAGGTTGGCCTGGGTAAGACTGGCGATAATATTTCTGCCCCTGGGGGGTTTGCACATAAGATGGCTAGCCTTGGTTAGGTGGTCCTTGAAGCTGCGCAAGCATTGCTTGGCCTCCATGGAAAGAGGTGGTCCCAAGGTTCCAAGCAACGGATAACGGTACTGAAAACTCAACAACAGGTTGAGTAGGCAAGGGTTGAGAGAGTTGAAGGTATTGACCGGTAGAATCATAATAGAAGAATGGACCCTGTGCATTCGGATCCTGAACAGCTTGTCCAGAAGCATCATATGGGCCCCCTCCTGGAACGGGACCAGAAGAGGGTGGAGCACTTTGTGTAGGGTGGACAACTCTAGGCGAGAGTGCTGACTGGCCACAACTCACTTGACCGTGAGGGGGACCAACACCAGCGTTCAGAGCTGAGGACGCTGTTACGACACTAACAACCTGAGTTGAATGTGCTACACAAATAGTTGGATTCATCGGAACTGAAGTAACAGGTGTAGTGTGGGCTTGTGAAACAAAAGGTCCTGTGGTGGGAGTGATATGGGGATCCCTCATGGTCGGAGCAGGGGTCCTGGCGCTTACCCTATCTCTCAACGACTGATAGCGTGGGGGGAGCGGAGAAGTAGCTAGGATGGGAGTGTCGATATTCAGCACCACAGGTGTCTCACTCATGCTAGGAGATGTCTCATCCATGTGGGAGGTAGACATTGGAGACGAAACACCAGGGGGGGTAACAGGAATATCATCCTTGTCAGGCTCCCAGATGGGGTTCCAATCGACTTCATAATCTTCGTCGCACGGGGCACGGGAGTTGATAGGTTGGATACTCGGGATAATAGGAAGAGTATCACTTACAACTGGTACCTCAGGAGCAGTGGAAGACGGAGAGCCTTGAGCACTTGGAACCGGAGTTGACGGTTCAGCCAGGATGGCAGACTTCAAACAAACCTAAGGGAATCTAATGATAAAGGACCCTACTCAAACTAACGCACACAAGATCTAACCAGGTAATGTTTATCGTGGCCAAATGAATTTTAAGACGCAAAGACACAACTTGACCTTTTCATGTTTTAAGAGTCGAGGAAAGGACAAAAAGGTGACTCTAGTCAACTTCAAATGTTTTGTGAGCCCGAAGTGACAAACTGCTCAAGTGAGCCTTTTCTTTTAAGGAGTCTGAAAAGGATCAAAAGTGACTACTCTGGAGAACTAGGCAAAAGGGTTTACCAAACAAATCCGTAAAACTGCATATACACCTTGGTAGTCATATGAAAACCAAGGACTTCCTGTACGACAGTCAATCTTCCCGAATGCTGTGTTCGGTGCGTTACGGCTTGTAAGGCGGCAGACACGGCTTCCTGTGGATAAAGGATGATAACCTAGTGGGGTCTCCCCTATATACGTGATGATACGTGGGACCTCAAGTCTATGCTAGACCACTATCGAGTCACAAAAGGAGGAATCACCAAACCGTAGTGTGAAACAACAGTGACTAGGTTTAACGACGCCGGAGCACGTCTCTAGCCTTGACCTCTAATCAGTGAGTGTTACGTTCCAATGCATTTTTAAGTTCATTCAGTTCATTTTATGGTTGATCTTTAGTTAAGTTTCAATTTCCAGGTCCTACCGTATGAAATCTCTCAAAATTGCCTAGATGCAAACTATGTGCCAAAGAATATCATTTCGTTCGATGAATACTAACTACGAGAGAGTTAAGGATTTTTCAAACAAAATGACCACAAACAAACGCGAGCTACTCTAATGCAGACAATGACAAATAAACGAAACTTTTCTTTGTTTTAAATCACTTAATCAATGAAAAGCTTCTAATTTCAATTAACTAATTCAATGCAAAAGAGATTGTTCGTTTTCTTTTCAATGGCAAAGTGCACTAAACAAACTTTTGAGAAATAATAACAAAAAAATGTGAAAAGAACCGGTTGACTGCAAACAACTGTAATCTATGTCCGGTTAGTGAGAAGTAATCAAAACAATGCAAAGACTGGTTCAATAACAATCACCTAGACAACCAAGCATAAGCAAGGAAAGAGGAAGGTTTTTGCAAAAGCAAAAGGCAAGTAGTAAACGAATCTTTGTGAACGAGTAACGAAACAAAGCCAATCCAACGAAATCGGGATGATAACACTAGGTCACAAGACACAAAAACAAGATCTGCCTAACAAGACTTCCCAAACAAGTGCTTCAATCTTCAGACAATAGAAAACAAGTCATAAACCAAGTGAAAAGAGCAGGGGATAGCCAAACCAACAGGCTGAGGAGGCAGAATTGAAAAATTCAATTTTACAGGTATCAGTGCGGGTGATACACAGCAACAAAGTGCTGATCAGAAACCACGCGTAGCAACAAAGCGCTGTCAGCACGGAAGTACACGGCTTAACTGTGCTAGTTCGATTTTCAGAACCGTCGTGACTGTTCAGTGTATAAACGTGATGACGACGAAGTCAAAGAAACAGCAATGCGATGTCAGCGCGACTATTTTATTATAAACTGCGCTGAGGCTAAAAAATAGGCACAATCAAGCCAAAAGCTCCCAAACCAAGGCAATCAGTCTTTAAACAATCAAGGCACCTCCCAGACTGAACCAGGATATCCAAAAGTAGAGAACTAATCCCCAATCTTTGAAAAGAGAGAAAAAATCAAACTCAAGGACAAAAAATGAACACAGAAGACAAAAGCTAGCTCCAAGCTATTCAGTTTGTAAACCAAACCGGAGATGGACTAAAGTGGCTTTGATATACTTCGCTAATGCAGAGCAATAGCGTTTCGAAGGCTACCTGGCCGTGCTTCAGACTCTGTCCAAAGTTTACAAATCAAACAACAAGGTAAAGAAAGGTCCCCAGTGGAGTCGCCAAATTTTTTAGGAGGTAAATCCTCTCTGCGGACAGAGACGATCCCTACTAGCCCAGACCGGGTCTAGCAACAATCACACAATGCTATCACGAAAGTTCCTAATTTCAAATGAAAAGTATATGGTGAGAACCTACTTGGATTCCAATGCTAGCGTTCGTCGAAGAGATGTCGCCCTCATTCCTTTGCTTTGGCCGGTTACGATCCACACGATCTCCGTGATGAGATACCTTCACATGCAAAGAACAACACCAAAACAAGCGTAAAATCTAGTAGATGCAATTATATATCATTCAGAAAAGATATAACTCAACATCAAACATGAAACAATGAGAGTGGAACCATAATGATAGTCATCTATTATTAATAAATAACAGAGAAGAGTACAACCAAAGTTCTGACGTCGAATCCTTCTCAAGAGGGTCCAGCTAGCAAGTCTCTTAAGCATTCACCCTTAGAGGTAGATCTCCCAAGAAAACTCTCTCTCACACAAGTTTACACAAGAAAGAAACACTTCAAAACCTTCCTTAAGCTCTCTAGCAATCCCACACTTGTCACACCAACTACCTATCAAATCCACACACTAGCAGCAGCACTCTAAGCGCTATCAATTCCAAGCTATCAAAAACTAGCTGCTCATGGCAATGGTAGAGGCATAAAGAGGAGAAGGAGTCTCCATGAATGGTGGGAGGATGAGCTTATCTCCAAGGAAAGTGGCTCAAATGACGAAACAGACATGCCAGAGAAGGGAGGGCGACATTTACAAGGCCAACAACCAGGTCTAGAGTCATCTGGAAGGCCGGCTGTTAGAACAAACTCTCCCAAACTGGATCAGCGCGGATCCATAACTGCACTGGAACGCTGACATCGCAGCTGAATAACAGGGAAGTTCATGTCAGCGCGATCAGATATAAATAACATACGCACTGTCTCATGAAATTCGACCAGCGCGGAAAACACGTGTGCTTCCGCGCTGGCAGCACAGTCTGTTCGTTATGAAGTGCCCATCAGCGCAGTTGTTTTAACAACAATTGCGATGGTAGTAAAAACTTTGGAAAAGTGGGTCATTTGGCAACATTAGAGAGCATGAGCATGATTGATTTGAACTCATGACACAGTAGGAATATTGACAGGGAGACAGTGACAAATTACTGTGTAACAAAGAGGCTCATTTTTCTCTCTTTTCCCCCACCATTTCTGGCAAGTACCTCTTTATTTTTTACAAGATTGAGGAGGATAACATTTGATTGATTATAAGATCATCCTTCAGATGAGTCCAACTTAGTTTAAATTCGAACCCTAAGAAGGAGTGGTTCGTTCCTGTTTGTAATTGAACAGGTCCTTTACTGTTAAATTTTAACGAGTCCGGTATAGGAGAAACTTGACGTTTTTCAATTTTAGAGAGTTTGAAGAAACTTAAGGAAACTCCATGGTTGTCCTTTTTCGTAAATTTGTGTCTCTCACGCCTGAAGAAGTATAAAACAGGGAAAATTTTAAGAACCCCCCCTAAATTTATAAATATAATAAATGGGCGAATCTCCATGGTATATAGGAAAAATGGAAGGCGATTTTATCAATAATATAACATGTATATATAATGTTTTGGCGAATCTCTCACCAGGCATGGCGAATATTTTACTCAATTATAAAATATTGTAAGATCTTGGCGAGTCTTTCACTAAATAATAAAACTTTGTAAAGTCCTAGTGAATCTTAGCATAGGCTACATGCTGGTTTAATTCCCCCATTTAAATAGGCTACATTCGAGGTGAATAAAATGGGTCAATACCATGTGCCATTTTAATGAATACCATGGGTCAATACCATGTGCCATTTTTATTTTTATTAATTCTAATATTAGGGTTAATAATGGTTTTTTGCATGGTATTAATAACAATCTAGTCCATGGTATTTTTCCCATAGTATTTTGGCCATAGGTTTCACCTAAATATAACCCATTTTTTGAGTGTTTGTAATTATTTGTTTACCATACCTCTTTTACAAATATGGTATTTGGCCCATAGGATTCACTTAAATAAAACCTTTTTCTTGAGCCTTCATAAATAGAACGAGGGTTATGGACTAAATATAAAAAGAGGTTTTATTTATTTACGATACGTCTAGTTTATTTATATTTTTATTTATTTACCATACCTTTTGAGTAAGTATAAAAAGACGTTTTATTTATTTACCATACCTCCACTTTCCATATATTTTTATTTGTTTACACCCTTACATGTATATAAGGTGACTTATGGAGTAAATATAAAAAATGTTATATTTATTTACCATACCTCTCATTTATTTATATTTTTATTAATTTACCATACCTCTTTTATAAATATGGTATTTGGCCCATAGGATTCACTTAAATAAAACCTATTCTTGAAAATGGGCGAATGGATTCACTTAAATAAAACCTATTTTTGAAAATGGGCGAATGGAAGGTTGTAAGTCCTAATTTCAAGGGCTAAATTTACCTTTTTTACCCTCTCCCTTAAAATAAGGTGGGCTATTTGAGGTGATTTGTAAAAATGTACTATGATACAAAATATTCGCCCAATAAAAATTTAAAACCCCTTAATTTCGCCAAAGGGCGAACATTCGCCCCTAAAATTATCCTTGGTATAAAATAATACTTGAGAGAACCACTTGATCATTACGACGAAGGAGTACTTTTTGTAATTAGTGCCTTTGATATGAAAAAGTAAAAAAGCGATCAAGGACATGTCGTTTTATAACCAATATCGAATTTGAAATGACAAAAATCTGGCAATGTTTTCATGTTTTTACGGTAAAAAAAGAGCTGTAAGTGGACTGTATTTTTAGTTCCATTTTAACGAGTTTAAAAAGAAAAACTCAGTGATATTTTCATGTTTTAGGAGTTAGAAAAGAGCTTAAAAGTGACTATAATTTTTTTTTGTCGAAAATTACCGATTTCGCCTGAAAAATCCGTTATCCTGAACAAAAACTCAAACATTACTCATACATGTTTAAAATGCATAAAAATGCTGCAAAAGTTACCTTTCTAAACTGAAACATGAACAAATTATCAATTCATTTATTCAAAAAACTTATAAAAAGGGCTTTCGTCAATTCATTTTTACCGTTTGAGTTTTGGGTGAGAAAATAGAGCTTTTGGTCAGAAACTTCCCGTGAAGATTGCGGAAAATCCATCCGTTGGAATCGAGCGCCATCACCTCTAGGTAATCCACATCATCCTACTCTTTAAATTCATCTGTTTCAATTTTTTTTTTAGGTTTTAATTTCATTTTTTAGAGGATTTTTAGGCTAGAAACCCACGCGCGGGGACCCGCAGGCACAAGACAGGTAGCCTGCGGACCCCGACTTTTTCGCAATGGGGAAAAAGTCAGGGGTCCACACCTTCCATGAAGGCAAGGTGTGGACCCACGTACTGTCTCTAACAGAGACGGTGCGGTCCCTACAGCAAGGGTTTTTAACCCTAAATTTCTCAAAATTCACCCAAAAATTTCAATTTTGCATATTCTAATTCGCCTTTTTATTGGATGTAGAGTATACATCATGCTTCATTGGCGAGAATGGGAGCATGAGGACATAGATCTTGCCGCGATAAATCATCAACCTTCGATCGATGCATTGAAGGCATGTGGCTTATACAAATACTGGACCATACCTAGCATAAGGGCCCAGGTGGACTTTCTGCAGTGGCTGGTAGACAGGTGGAGCATACAAAACCAGTGTGGTGGCCACCAGCTCGAAATGGAGCTGGCAGACATATACTTTTTGACTGGTTTTCCTAAGAGAGGTGAACACTTGACTCTATTCGGGACTAGGTCAGGTGGTCAGTCTGTCGATAGTCTCCGGCTAGAGTCCTGTAACAACCAGACTAGAGACAAAGGGATAGAAATCAAAACCATATCCCTTCCTGAACTCATGGTAATCGCATTGACTGTTACCAGGCTTTGCAAGAGTGCAGCACTGCATATAGCCACTGGATCGCAAATGTGGATGGCATTTGAATGCTTTCGAGGCACCATCTTTAACTGGCGTGATGTTGTGTTGGCTAATGTAAAAGGCCAACCGACTAGAGCCATGAACGGAAAACTGGAGACCTTTGGATATGGTGCTTTAGTCGTGAGCTTTGGTCTGGAGAGGATCAATGTTGGTCCCACAGCACCTTACTGTTGGAGTTGGACTTCCTCGAGAGCCTAAACTGATGCGATGGGTTGCAGTTATGGCCCATCATCCTGATGAGTGGACAGAGGTTGTTTGATTCAAACCTGAGTATTTCCATTGGTTGGAAAGCTAGGTTTTTTCTATTCAGGACTTTCCTTATGCTAGGGTAGATTTTCGCGGTGACCCACACATGGCTCTTCTACCAGGAGAGCAATGGGATGACTCAAGTAAAATCATTTTCAACATTTTCCTAATTTAATCTTTTTGTTTTTATCTCGTCCTAAAATTGATAGTAAAAGTTTCAAATGCAGATGTGGGTCCACAGCGACCAGCCACTCTCCGGTCCTATGAGAGGAAACAACCAGTTGCAGTAGCACCAGCCCCACAGGATGAATCAACAGAGACCTTGGCCGAATTGGAGAGCCATCTAGAGCATTTGACAGGAGACATTCCGGAGACCAGCATAGATGACATTCCTTTTCGACTACAACGCTATGTGATTGGGGTCCGAGGACCTTTTAGGATGTTACTTTGTAAGGTGGCCTGTACAGTGGTTTCTTATCGAGATCATCACTAGTGATAGGATGATCGCCTATTGTAGACACATGAAATTTTTTGCTTTTTGTGCCTATCATTTTTGCCGATCATAAGGTGTTTTTCAACCTGTGATTGAGGACGATGTATATTTTGACACACTCCTATATTATACTATATCACTATTACCGGCTTATCTTGTAAAACATTGTACGAAATATTTCTAAATTTACTTGTATGATTATTTCAAATGTCTACTTAACATTCGAGAAGCAATTGCATCTGCTAATGTATTTAAATATCTTGGAATATGTTGATATTCAATATAATCAAATTCACGTTCCAAGAGATGCACTGTCAAAAATAATCTTAATAACACTGGATTTCTAATGGCATATACTCTATTAAGTTGTAATACAACGAGTTCAGAATCTAACCTCACTATCAAACTCCGAATCCCAAATGAAATAGATTCAGATAATAACTCAATCACTGCACTATACTCGGCAATGATGTTCGTTGTTTGACTGAGGCTTACCCCATGCATAGATACCAACTCGTCAAAGGGTGAATAGATAACCGAAGCTGCGGAAGAAATATTATGTGTATTATGACAAGCACCATCAGCAAAACCAATGTATGTTTGGAGAGGCGTCGACATCTGCAATATCAAGAGTAAAACAAAGATAAGCAGGAATAATGACGAAAAACACTCTCTAAGCTAAGCACACTTTTTAAACTAAAACACACCAGCTTGAAAGAAAACTAGCCTAACTAAAAATCTCCACACCCATTTTTAAGCATAATACCTCTTCAGGTAAAGACCATTTCTGGGTTTACCTAAAGAGACACCGTCAAAGTCTACCTAATTTATCATTTGCTTGATCATACAATAAGACTAGGTCTCCTTTCAAAAAATTTCGAGGGGTCAAATTTCGATTATACTGAGCTTTAATATGTTTTGCATGAGTTTCGATTGCTAATGTAGCATCGCATCAATTCTCATCTAGCTAAGCCAAGTATAACAAACATCTTTCCTCGTCGGAAGTGGCTGGAAGTAATTTGATGGCCATTTGCAATGACAGGCTTTCGCATTCAATGGGTAACACAGCTTCCAGACCATAAACCAGTTGGAAAGGAGTGAACCCTGTTGACGTTTTTACTGAGGTTTGATACGCCCAAAGCCATGAAAATAGCATGTTATGCCAATTCGACCTATGAATCCCAATGATTCGTCAGATCATGATGACTAGAACTTTGTTGATGGCTTCAACCAGACCATTAGCCTGTGGATAATACGGAGTTGAACTATCGTGACGCAAGCCAAGCTGGCCTGTAAGTTGAGTCATCATAACATTTCGAAGATGATGCCCATGATCAGTTACAATTTCTTGTGGAACACCAAACTTAGCAATTATATGATGAATATGAAGATTGCAGTTGTTTTTCCATCTGCCTCAAATGTAGGCACCGCCTCGGCCCATTTGGTAAAATAATGTAGCGTAAGGATGATATACGCATGCCCCCCGACTGAGTGAGGCTTACATATAATAAAATCGATACCCCATTTTGCAAACAGATCGATGGCAATGATAGGTTGGAGAGGAGAAGGTGGAACGCACATCTTTCGATCAAAAATTTGGCAGTTGTGGCATTTTTTGACCATGTTAATACAATCTTTAAACATAGATGGCCAGAAGTAGCCAGCGTGCAATATCTTTTGGGCTGTGGCATACCCAGACATATGACCGCCACATGCTCTAGAGTGACAGTCATTAAGGACCCTTTCAACTTCCTCACGAGTTAAACAACGTCGAGAAACAGAGTTCACCCATGACGATAAAGACTATCTCCAATAATTCTGAATTGTTGGGACTGGAATCATATTTTTCAACGTTCTGACATTGAAATTTCTGGCCGAAAGGATTGGGTCTGGAGATAAACGATGATATCCCCATACCATGGATCTAATGTGCTGATTAGAAACAAGGATTCATCTGCAATGGGCTCCTCCGCAACAGTTTCCGTGTCACCACGTGAGAAATCACACATTAACTCCGCAAAAACTAAAGATTTCTTTGACTTATACTTTTCAAATTCCAAGTCGAACTCCTGTAGGATCACAATCCATTTGGAGTACTTGCCCCCCTAGAAATTTCTTGATTAAAATATAAATCATAGGGTTGCAATTAGAAATTACTATAGTTTTACGTAGTAAAATGTAATCACGATAACGTTGGACGACTTGAACAGTTGCCAATGCCAATTTCTCCACATGTGAGTATTTTAGCTCAGTTTGATTTAAAGTTCGACTAAGGTAGTATATCACATATTCAGTACCAAATTCATCTTCCTGAACTAGCACCATTCCAATGGTGGAATGCGAGGCGGCGAGATACAATAAGTAGTACTGGTTGTAGTTGGGAGGATGCAATAATGGTGCATGGGTCAACGTGTGTTTTAGTGCATCAAAAGATTTATCAGCTATCTCATCCCAATAGAATGGAGTGTTCTGTTTCAACAACTAGGTAAAACCCTATGTTGATCTCAGCGTAGTTAGGAATGAATCGACGTAAAAAGTTTGCTTTCCCGTGCAAACTTTGGAGTTGGTGAAGACTTGAAGGACGAGGCAATTTGACAATAGCTTCAACCTTCGAGCGATCGATGTGAATGCCGGCTTTCGAAACAACAAACCCTAGTAACCGATCGGTTTCTATACAGAAAACAAACTTGTGTGGATTCAACCTAATCCGATAATGCCTACACCTCATAAATATTGCTCGTAAATGGATGAGATGATCAGCTTGATGTAATGAATGAGCAAGAAAATCATCGAGATAGGGTTGCACAATGTGCTTGATGTCATGAAACGCATAAGACATGGTCCTTTGAAAAGTTTCCCCAGCGTTCTTGAGCCCAAAAGGTAATTTGCAATAAGAAAATGTCCCCCATGGACAAATGAAAGCCGTTTTTGGTTGATCAGCAGGTAGAATTTTGATTTGATTGTATTTGGAAAAACCGTCCATGAAGGAGAATATTTTGTTGTCGGCACAATCATCAATGATTTGATCGATATAGGGAGTTGGGTAATTTTCTTTTGGATAGGCTCAATTAATGTCCCTGTAATCAATACATATTCTTATTGTCCCTTGCTTTTTGTTAATAGGAACAATATTCGATACCCAATCCGTTAATCGAATCGGATAAATGAAACATGCTTTGAGTAATTTTTCAACTTCTGCTTTAATAGCAACAACTTTTCACAGGTGTATCTGACGCAAACGTTGCCGGACGGGTTTAGCATCCGAGTAAGTTTTGATTTTATGAACAACATAAACAACAGTTAAAACCATTTTTGACTCCTAACCGTCTACGTGCTCCGCATCCACAAATCACAGAGACTTTACATATTTTTACAAAAACTACATCAAAACTTGGGTTTTCAACCCAAAAACTAACCCAGGGGACCCCATCCCAACAACCTCCCAACACAAAATCGTGACTCATCCTCGAGTCACTCATCTAGAGCTATGATCTTTCCAAAAAGATCCCCTAGCTTCTCCTGAATTACAACAACATCGACATCACTCCGAGTGGCTAGCTACTTGATATCCTCAGCTAGCTGCTCTGTAGCTGGTCCTTCTATATCCAACTCCATCATCTGCTACATATTCTGCAAGCCCCTTAGCTTATCCTGAATTTTTGTCGAGATCTAATAAGCTTCGTCCAACTAAGGCTGCAACCTAGCCTTAAGCAAGACCTCCTTCTTCTGAGCTATTCCACCTGTGTAAGGAGTTGCTTCCCCTCCTGTCATGTTGCAAGGGGCTGCGCTAGTGCAATTGAGCATATCGTTGCCCTCACTTCATTGTACTCCCGCTATAGCTCACTCATCTATGTACTCAATGTCTGCAGGTTTGGATCTTCGTGCACGTTGGTGACCTACTCCATGGATTGCTAAAAAATTGTTGTGCATTCTGCAACTATGGAATCTAGAGTGGCCAACCCTTCCTGGATCGTAACTCCACACTGCTCTCGGACCTCTGGTGGAGTCAAGGGCTGCATCTTCAGTTGTGTCTTAGTTATCTTCATGTTGAGTTCAAATTGAACTCGACTAACCTCAGCCTTTGCCTCACGCATACCAGCAACCAATTTTTTAACCTTTTCCTCTCATTGTTTGTCTTCCAGATTATGGAGCTTGGGTACTGTTCTGCAAGCCTCCATGACCGTTGACTCCAATCGTGAACTATGTGCCTGGAGCGCTTCCTTTTCTTCCAAAATCTGTGCCCTCTTGGCGAAAAACTATCAGTTATTCACCTTGATTTTATTGACAACACTAATTACTTGTTGTTCCTGAAGGTGAAGCTCTCTTGCGATTCCATGTAATAATTCATGCAATGTATCCAGTTGTATCGCAGTCAGGTTCAAGCCCATTTTTGTTATTCTACCAAGTTTGGCGCATTTTTCCTTGGTCTTCGTGCATACTGAACTTGTAGGTAAGGGAAATACTCTCACATCCATCGTTGGCCACAGAACTAGGTCCACGCCGATATGTTGTTCTTTCACCAAGCTGCTCGTTATGCCACTCACTTTACCTACATTCACCTGTATCATAGTTGCTTGAAGATGCAACTTGTGAAGATCCTTCTGGAATCCCCCTAAATTTTGTATGTACTTCTGCTCCATCTACTGTAGTACCTTTGTGGCAACGTCCCTGACTTTATCACTTATCACATCCAGGTATCTTTCTATGATCACCAGGGTATCAACCTATGTTTCTGCACCTTCTACTTCTTCCTCGATCCTCCTTGTTGTTCCAATTATATCTTTCTTTGCTCGAAGGGGGTGCGCTTCCCTTCCTCTCCTTCTTGCCCTATTTCTCTCCCTATCGTTTTCGAAGGTGAATTGTCACCTTTTTGGGTCTCGCACTGCTCTTACTCTACCTTTTCCTTGGAAACGCGTTCCTCCTCGACTCGGGCCTTTTCTGAAACATCTTTCTTCTTCTGTGCAGCCAATTTTTGTGCAGCCTACTTGGCTGCCTCCTTCCTCTTCTTTGCGGCCACACTTTTTGCAACTGTGCTTGGCCCAACAACCAAATCCGAAGGGGTGCACCATTCGTCTACCCAACATGCAACTACCTCTTGCACACCAGTCTCTATTACTAGGTATGGTAGGTCATGCCATTTATGTGCAGGGTCCTTCTATGCTTGGATGTAGACTCTATGGAAGTCAGCATTAAAATTTGCGTAGGTGGACAACTTTGTGTACAAGGTTGGGGACAACCATGGGCAGTGGTTAACTACCATGCAGAGACTTGCTTCCATCAAGACCCAAAACATTTTTTTCTTTCTATGTGCGCAGGATCCTTCATAGCCCATAGCGAGGCGAACTGTGTTTCCTCCGACAATCCTTTTGCCAACAGAGGAAACTAGCTATCCTACCATAATTCCCATCTAACCAACACGATGGACAAAAGAGACCAATCATAATGAAACAACTTGGTGTCATCCTAGGCCTCGTGGAAATTCGCGAGGAACTCCTAGCATACGTATCTCAACCAATTGAACAATACTCCTTTTGTGAACTAAGCTGTTCGAGACACTATGAGCACTGGAACATCATCCGTGTGACACTTCCTCATCACCTCTCCCACCAATATTTGGGCAGCCAATTGAACTACAAGGGCATTTATTGACACGATGGATTACCCTCATGCTTTATTTGCTAGTTTATAATCATTTTTCATGCACTCATCCAGCTCCTTCTCTCCTATCTTTTCACCAAACTCCTTGGCTGAATTAATCTCTTCATGCAGCAAGTTTGTAATCTTTTGCACCAACATATATTTGATGGGTATAAGCCCTCCCAACCTGATGCAGGAGCATCCAGACTTAGCGAACAATGTGAATGTTTGTTCACATGTTGTGGCTAAACAAGTTGAAATTCATTGACCTGATTGGTAAAAATACAGTTTTTACTCAGAGGATTGGATCTGTCAAGAAATTAGTTATAATTCATTATTGTAATAAGTTAGAGACTATATTATTTTAGATTCAGAGATAGAGATTTTTAGCATAGAGCTAGGAGTTAGAGATTTGTTATTAGATCTATTAAAGATAGAGATTTTGTTGTTAGATATGGTAAGAGTGTTTATCGATGGATAAAAAGAAGGAAAATGTAATGAGTGAGAGGATGATTGCTAGAGCGAGTGCAGAGAGATAGTGAGTGGATTGTATTTTTTGAGATAGAGGTCGTTAACTATGTAATTAGGCCTAAGACTGAGACCCAAGTCACCATATATATATCATGTATTAACCTTTAACCAATATATCATGTATTAACCTTTAATCTTTGTATTAACCTTTAGCCTTTACGACCTCAGCTCAGGCGAGAACACCCGCTGAGTTTAAGCATATAATTAAGCAGAGGAAAAGAAACTTACAAGGATTCCCCTAGTAGCGGCGAGCGAACCAGGAATAGCCTAGCATGAAAATCGGGCGGCGGCGCCGCCTGAATTGTAGTCTGTAGAAGCGTCCTCAGTGGCAGACCTGGGCCAAGTCCCTTGGAAGGGGGCGCCTGAGAGGGTGACAGCCCCGTCGGCCCGGGACCCTGCCACATCACGAGGCGTTGTCGGCGAGTCGGGTTGTTTGGGAATGCAACCCTAATTGGGTGGTAAATTCCGTCCAAGGCTAAATACGGGCGAGAGACCGATAGCGAACAAGTACCGCGAGGGAAAGATGAAAAGGACTTTGAAAAGAAAGTTATAATATATTGGTTGGGCGAACTCGTTTTGAGAGTTGCCCCTCCCATCATATGAATGTTGTTAATGCTGTTTCGGTTTACATTATGCATGAAGTGGATCTGAATGCTTTTGTTGGTAACAAATATTAAAGGTTAATACATGATATATTGGTTAAAGATTATATCGGTAGTTATATTGGAAGGCGTAGTCCATAAGTGTTTACTTAGTTAAAAGTGGGCGCTCGGTGGTGCCGCACCCCGCCAAAAGAAAAAAAAAGATTGGGGGCGTGACAGGTGGTATCAGAGCTCGGTCAGAGATCGCAGTTGATAGGTAAAGATAAGGTATGGAGAACAACCAAGGTCTTGTAACCTTGAATGTCTGTGGCAAAGATGTTCAAGCGTTGGCAAGAACAGGTGGCTCATATAACCTCATATCTTTGAGGTTGGTAGAAGAAATGGGGATAACATCTACCATGGAGAACTGGGAGATAACCTCATGGAACTTGGAAGTAGGCTTGGTTCAAGGTGTACCTGTATAGTTCAAAGGATGTAGAGGTCAGCTGACCTTCGTGGTGATCAATACCGATGGTATTGATGTGATGCTTGGACAAGATGGACTTCTTCAGATTGATGAGGCAATAGATGAGATTGCGGACCAAAAAGAGGAAGTCTTGGCGGCCGAAGATGTTGAAGATTTGACTATGGTAGAGGTTAGACTTGATGGTGATCAGGCCGAGCCCGAACCATGGACCAATGAAGATGCTCTTACGGCAGGACCACGTGGTGATGAGGACATGATAGAGGTCAGACTTGAGTCTAATCAAGTTGGACTAGACTCATGTAGGTTGACTGCATGGATGGACACTCACATTAATAAACTTGAAGCCTTGGAGAAAACCATTGAAGAAGAGCTTCTTCAACTTGGTGAGACAATGGAGCATGATGATGAGGACTCGATGGAGGCGAAACTTGGAGGTGACCAGGTTGAACCAGGATCGTGCAGCTTATCGACATGGATGGGTGAGGTCACTCATGTGGAGGAGCCTCATATGGGTAAAGTAAGTATCAGTATATGTGTTTCATTTGGACATTTGGCAGATGGATTATGTGTAGGAGATGGCAAGACCAGCTTGCCTGAGCATGGAGACATCTTGCCATGGATGACTATGGTGGAGCCTTGTATGGAGATGCAAGGGTTGTTACCTGCTGAAGGACTTGTTAAGGATGGTTGCTACCTTGAGATGGAAAGGGCAAGACCTCCAGACAAGGGTGGAACTTGATGATCGTTGCAGATGAGAGGGTCATGCTTTAGCCACATGGCTAAGTGCCCGGCATGACTCATGGACTGATTGGAGGGCACACCCTTGACTTCTCATGGCCGGAACCAAAAGGTAGTCTTGGTGAACCTTTGGTGGAGGAGCTGTGGAGAAGGGACTTATGATGACACGGTGATATGGTTGGTGATCGAGTTCACTAAACCGAAGATTGCAACTTGGATGAGGATGACCGATGTTGTGATGTGCTTGGTTGAACTACATGGGCAACATAGTCATGGACATCAGGTTGGAGACTTGAGGATGGCACATTGCAGATGATGAGAAGGGCCTCATGGATCTGAATGAGGCACATCGAGAGTTGATTACTTGGATGGAGTTGTGAGAAACTATGGAGCATTCCTACTACATGGAGAGCTGAGGCACCTTGCAGGGACCTTTTGGCCGAGACTTGTGTGCTTGCTGAGGTGTTGGTTGGGGATGGTTTATGGAGCTCATGATGACATGAGATCGTTGTGACTTTTGGGACATCATATATGGTGACTTAGAGGTATGTTGCATTGAGGAGCTAAGGTCAGGTGACTTTGATGCAGTATGGGATGAATACTTCTGAGGTACATGCACGGGGCATGGCTTGGAGGAGTGACTCGATGTGGAGACCGATGAGACACTTTGAGGTGATGGGGTCATGATGGTGATGCAGTCTTGGTAGAGAGCTACTGAGATGGTGTGTTGTCGAGGATGACAACGACTTCAGGTGGAGGAGAATGTGACGCCCTAGAGTCTCGGGCAGGCGTGCACGATGGGCGGGCGCCCTCGTGCACGACGACGGGCGCATTCCGATACGACAAGGAGCGAACCTCTGACACTTGGACGAGCCGGAAGATGAGGTGCGGACACCCGAGCTAGTGGTGTGGTCACCCAAGCTGGCGGTTAGGCATGGCCAGCCATGGTTCGGTGTGGTGGGCAAGACGAACAAGTGAACTATGCGGACGAGTAAGGCAACAGTTGAGGACGCGGTTTTGCAGACGAACATGAGGACCCGACGAGCGGACAAGTCGACAGTGTGACGGGGCTGCAGAAATGTGCGGCAACACAGGTTGTGGTGCGGCGAAGTACATGGAGAAACTTGGCCGAGATGTGGCCAAGTTTCGGATGAATGTATTAAGGGCACAAAATAAAGCTTATGCGCACAAAGTGGCATAAGCGTATATATACATATGAGTGCATGGAATTAACATATAATAAGTTATGCGTAGGCAAGCATTTATAATGGGCGGCCGTGAGAAAATGCACCCCCATTATAATATAAGAAAACACATATGGTAAAAAGGAGCACATATATAAATATGTGTGAATTAATAAACATTATATATCGGACTCATGGATATAATGGAGCAGCCATTAGAATGAAGAACGTATATGATGGGATATAAAGTGGAACGAATGCTGACACATGGTGAGTGACCAACGTGAAAGATGTATGAGTATAAAGAACATATAATGGCGGTTATATGGGCTGGCTGTACGCATATATGAGATATGCGTACAGCCAGCCCATATAACCGCCATTATATGTTCTTTATACTCATACATCTTTCACGTTGGTCACTCGCCATGTGTCAGCATTCGTTCCACTTTATATCCCATCATATACGTTCTTCATTCTAATGGCTGCTCCATTACATCCATGAGTCCCGTATATAATGTTTATTAATTCGCACATATTTATATATGTGCTCCTTTTTACCATATGCGTTTTCTTATATTATAATAGGGGTGCATTTTCTCACGGCCGTCCATTATAAATGCTTGCCTACGCATATCTTATAATATGTTAATTCCATGCGCTCATATGTATATATACGCTTATGCCACTTTGTGCGCATAAGCTTTATTTCGTGCCCTTAATACATTCGTCCGAAACTTGGCCACATCTCGGCCAAGTTTCTCCATGTACTTCGCCGCACCACAACCTGTGTTGCCGCACATTTCTGCAGCCCTGTCACACTGTCGACTTGTCCACTCGTCGGGTCCTTGTGTTCGTCTGCAAAACCGCGTCCTCAACTGTTGGCTTAATCGTCCGCATAGTTCACCTGTTCGTCTTGCCCACCGCACCGAACCATGGCTGGCCATGCCTAACCGCCAGCTTGGGTGACCGCACCACTAGCTCGTGTGTCCGCACCTCATCTTCCGGCTCGTCCAAGTGTCGGAGGTTCGCCCCTTGTCGTATCGGAATGCGCCCGTCGTCGTGCACGAGGGCACCCGCCCATCGTGCACACCTGCCCGAGACTCCAGGGCGTCACATTCTCCTCCACCCGAAGTCGTTGTCGTCCTCGACAACACACCATCTCAGTAGCTCTCTACCAAGACTGCATCACCATCGTGACCCTATCACCTCAAAGTGTCTCATCGGTCTCCACATCGAGTCACTCCTCCAAGCCATGCCCCGTGCACGTACCTCAGAAGTATGCATCCCATACTGCATCAAAGTCACCTGACCTCAGCTCCTCAATGCAATAGACCTCTAAGTCACCATATATATATCATGTATTAACCTTTAACCAATATATCATGTATTAACCTTTAATCTTTGTTACCAACATTGTCTCAGTCTTAGGCCTAATTACATAGTTAACGAGTCATGAACAGAGGCCTGGAGTCTCGGGCAGGCGTGCATACATGATATTTTCAATCATAAATCTCAAATCCTTCAGGTTGCTCCACATAGACCTCTTCTTTGATATAACAGAGGCCTGATTTGTCATGAACAAATCAGTGTTGTGAGCATAATTATATAAACAACCCATGGAGGCCTTGAATGCTTGTTTTTTATCTGTATTTAGATGTTTTTGGTGTTGGCTCTGTGTTTTCATACTTTATAGTAGAAACCCCGTGGTTAAGACAAATTTGGTGTGTTTTGGGTCCACAAGCGGAAATCCAATGTACATAGAGAAATTGTGCAAAACACTTAGCGGATTTGGAAAGCCAGATTTGAAATAATATAAACACCACTTTTGGTTCTTATAAGGTCTGGGTGATAATATATATATTGCATCTCGCTCAATTAGATTGGCTCATGTCACAACCCTATCCCCAAGCCCTTGTAATATGCGATTGTTGACACATTGCATAAACACTTTGGAGCAGGAGTGGCAAAGTGTTAAGTGGGCATATTGCAATCACCAATAGCGATTAGAGATATTGCATCAAACCTCCACCAAAGGGATAGTGCCGATAGTGCAGACCTTGTGACTGTCGATTGTTGATAAGGAAATTTGGTCTAGACCGTCAGATCTCATAGCTCCAGATCAATGGTCAGCAAAGCTTCGTGTGTTGACGTTTTCACACAATAAGCGCACCAATGTAAAAATGGTAAATATCAATGTTTTTGTGTGGATTTCAATATATTTCGGTTAAAAGGGTGATCCGCGGGGTGATTTGGGGTTTTTGGGCATTTTTCAAAGGCATTCCGATGCCAAAAGGAAAAGGAACAGTATAAAGAAAAGGGTGTTTGGTGGGGTGATTGTTGGGTCATATTGATCCATTTGTGGGTTTATTATTGCACCATTGTGTTTACCCATGTCATTTTGGTATCATAGCAGAAGAAAGGGTTGTTTGCAGTGAAAATGTAAACAAGGAGAGGCATTGGTCGAGGATGACCTGGACCAAATGCAAACCTACTGGAAGAGGTATAGAGTATGTGTACAAGAATGGAGTCAATTAAGACTACCCAGAGAAGAGCACCTGATGAAGGAATTGAGAGTTCTTCAGAAGAATCTCATGCACAGGAGATAATAGACGAAGACAATGAAACTGCCAAAATCATTAAGATGTTGGCGAAAGTAGGAGGAAAACCTAAGGTGGAAATTTTGATGTATGAAGGGAGTCTAAACACAGAAGAGCTAATGGATTTGGTAAGATCCTTAGACCAGTACTTTGACTATGAAGAGGTTGATGATAGGAAGAAGGTGAAGTTTGTAGTTACCGAATTGAGGGGTCATGCAACTATCTGGTGGTATGAGTTAAAAACATCAAGAATGAGGAAAGGTAAGTCCAAGATCAAGCTATGGGACAAAATGGTAAGTAAAATGAAAGCCAAGTTTTTGCCTAAAGACTATCATTTGAATCTTTTTAAACAATTGTAAAATTGAAGGCAAAAAGGAATGTCTGTTAAAGAATACACAAAAGAGTTTTATAGATTGAGTATTAGAGCAGGGAATGTAGAGGATGATGTGGAAAAGATAGCTAGATATATCAATGGCTTAAGGTATTATATACAAGATGAGATTAGCTTGTTAAGTTTGAAAACTGTTGAAGATGCGTATCAAGAAAGTTTGAAGGCATAAGAGAAGATATTGAGGAAAATGAGTCAAAGGAATAAAGGAAAAAGCTCGGCAAGAGGTAGGGGAACTAATAGACCAAGGGGACAACAACATCATCATGAATCAAGAAGCTCAAGTAGCAGACCACTGCAGAGGGGAGAATCTAGTAGAGGAAGATTTGTGCCTTGAGGAAGAGGGCGAGCAAGAGATGTTCGATGTTATACATGCGGAGAATGGGGAGATATGTCATGAGACTGTCCTCATAATAAATCAACAAGTTAGAGGAGTGAAAATGTGGCTGAGCCAAAGCCAGAACCAACTCGACTTGTGGAAAAGGAAGAACCTCCTGAAGAAGGTGAATCACTGTTATTAAGAAGAACTTTTCTTAGAGTAGAGAAAGAGACTAGAGAACTTGCATAAGGGATGCATTTGTTTAGAAATACCTATAAATCAAAAGGTAATTGTTGCAAAGTAATAATTGACAACGGAAGCATTGACAATCTTATTTCTATAGTATGGCGGATAAGCTCAGACTAGAAAAGACCATGCAGCCTACTCCTTGTAAAGTGTCATGGTTACAGAAGGGACATAATATTATTGTGACTCAATAGTGCAAGGTGGATATACAAATTTGTACGTATAAATATGTGATATTATGTGATGTGATGCCCATGGATGTATGCCATGTATTGCTGGAAAGACCATGGAAATTTGATTGAAAAGATATTTATGATGGAAGGAGAAACACTTATACTCTAGAGAAATATGGAACTAAACACTCATTGTTGTCGTTGAAGGATGATGCCGACAAAGGAACACCTGGAAGCAGTGTTATGCTGATAAGTGGAAAAGAGTTGTTGTAGGAAGTAGTGAGGAATGGGGAGTTGCATTTTTCTATTGTGGGAAGGCCAAAGGTAATTTTGACTTCCACAAACTTGAATGATTTGCTTGAAGAAGTTAAAATGATGTTAGATGATTTTGCTGATATTATTGTGGATGGGTTGCTGAATGCATTACCACCGATTACGAGTATTAGTCATCACATTGACTTAATACCAGGAGAAATCTTGCCAAATAAAGTAGCATATAGGCTAACTTTTCAAGAGAATGCAGAAGTTGGAAGGCAAGTGCAGGAGCTGATGGATAAGGGGCTGATCAGAGAAAGTCTTAGTCCATGTGCTATACCAATAGTACTCAGTCCAAAGAAAGGAGGAGAATGGTGCATGTGCATAAATTCCAGATCTATCAACAAGATCACAATCAGGTACAGATTTCCATTGCCACACATGGATGATTTAATGGACAATTTAAGTGGATCAAAATGCTTTACTAAAATAGATTTGAAGAGTGTATATCATCAAATAATAATTCGAGAAGGTGATGAATGGAAAATTGCATTCAAAACAAATAGTGGGTTGTATGAGTGGTTAGTGATGCCTTTTGGACTCACTAATTCACCTACCACATTCATGAGGTTAATGAATGAAGTCTCAAAAGAGTATGCAGGTAGATTCGTTATTGTTTATCTAGATGATATTCTGGGTTTTAGTAAAAGTAAAGAGGGCCATTTAGAGCATCTTAAGTTGGTCCTAAGAGCTCTGCAGAAATAGAAACTACTAATAAATTTGAGGAAATGTAGTTTCATGAAGGAAGAGTTGGTTTACTTGGGTTTTGCAGTTTTCAAAGAAGGCTTGAAGATGGCTCTAGAGAAATTCCAAGCAATTTGGAACTGGCCTACTCCCAGAAGCATATTTGAGGTAAGAAGCTTCCATGGACTTGCAAATTTTTACAGAAAGTTTATCAAAGGTTTTAGTCAAATTTGTACACTAATCCTTGAGATAGTTAAGGAGATCAATCATCCATTTTAAGTGGACAGAAGCATCAGACAAAAATTTTAATTTGCTGAAGAAGAAAATCACAGAGGAGCCAATTTTAGCTTTGCCAGATTTTGAGAATGTATTTCAAGTAGAAAAGGATGCTAGTGGAGTTGTAGTTGGCGCAATTCTGAGTCAGGAGCAAGGGCTGATAACGTATGTCAATGAGAAATTGAATGATGTGCAAAAAAAATATTCTTCTTATGATAAAGAGTTTTACATTATTATGCAGGCTTCGAAAAAGTGGAGACATTATTTTCCACCAAAAGAATTCATATTATATTCAGACAATCATGCTTATAGTTTATCAATAAGCAGCCGAAGCTGAATTAGAAATATGCAAAGTGGGTAGAATTTCTGCAAAGTTTTACTTTTGTAATAAAGCATAAGAGTGGTAAGTCAAATAAAGTAGTAGATGCATTGAGCAGTGATCTGAAATTGATCTAAGAAAAACAATAAGGTATTACAGACTCATGTGCATCGATGTGTGTATGTTATTTTATGCAACAGATCGATAAGATTGTGAAATACACAAACACTGAAGTAGTTAAAGAAAACACAACAGGAAAACATATAAACACAACAAGTTTAATAAGGAGTTCACCCAATAATCTTGGGCTACGTCTCCTGGTCCAGCCTTTAGTGGTGGCCTCTCTATTATGTTTTCAAAGCAGAGTTTTTGCAACAGTAAGCTCAATTTGAGTCTCACTGAACAGATATAATTCAGCAAGACTGTACTTGGATCCCCCATGTCTCTGGAGTACACAGACTCTCCTTAAAGAATCTTGACCTCTATTGGTCATAATGGTATGAATCGAATATAAGACTCAATACATGATAAGCATATACAGAGGAGTTTCTTTGAACCTCTCAAGCCCTTTCTAGAGTACACAAACTCTCTTACTCTCTCTGTCTCAGTCTCAATGCTGCCTTTCCTTCTGTAGGTCAGCTTGACTTCTTCTCTTTGTTCTTTTCTCTTAGTTTTCTTAACTCGGTTTCTGCTTTACTGCTTCTTGCTCTCCCTGTCAGTTCGTGGCTTTAAAGCTGGTCTACTTTCTAACTATTCGTTTCTGATTCTCAGCTTCTTGGTTCCCCTAACTTTATTCCTTTGAATTCCTCTGTTCTGCATAATCATCATTGTATAATGCCTCATAGGGAGGTGGCCACCTATTACATAATGAACTAAGTGTTAGTTCTCTTGGATGTTTTCAAAATGACCCTTTTTTTTGTTTACTCCAAGAATTCCCACGAGCACGACCTTTTGCCAACACATTGACCACGTCAGACTTTAAATCCTATACAACTTTGTATGTGTACCTCATCAAATCCGGTCAACCATCAGATTGCTTGGTGAATCTATTGGATTTGTTCAATGAACTTGGCTTCCTTGTCCACATGACTATGTCCATCAACTGCTATGTCTTTACCAAACACAAAATCCAAAGCATACCTTGGTGTGAAACCAAAACAGGTCTCAAAAGGAGATCTCTGTTTAGAAGAATGTTTAGCACGGTTGTAAGCATGTTGCACGTAACATAAATTTTCATCCCAAAGCTTGGGATGTTTGCTACAATAGTCTCTGAGCAACTGGATCACTGTCCTATTGATCACTTCTATTTGGCCATCTATTTGTGGATGAAAGGTTTTGCTCTTCTTCAGTCTGGTGTCCATCAATTCCCATAGGCTCGACCAAAAATTCCCAACAAATCGGGAATCTTGATCAGATACAGTGGAAGTGGGTAATCCAAAATGAAACCATACATGCTAAAAGAACAAATTTGTTGTTTATTCAGCTGTAATCTATTTGTTACATGGAATACATGTTTTGCTGAACCTATCCACAATAACATATAAAGACTCATGACCTTTTCTAGTTTTAGGCAGGCCCCCAACAAAGTCCATGGAAACACTTTCCCAAGGATGAGAAGGAACTGATAGGGGAGTGTACAAACCTAGTTTTCTATTTCTGGGCTTGCTTTTAACACACATAGTACACCCTATTACATATCTAGAAACTGTCTCATTCATTTGTGGTGAATAACAAAATCTTTGCAGCTGTGCAACTATTTTACCTACACCAAAGTGACCTAATATTAGAGAAGTGTGCACTTCTTGAATTATCTTTACTCTTTCAGTTTGTGGAATGCATAACTTTCCAAGATTATACAAGAGTTGGTGCTTAACATGATAATCCAATTCTTCTACTTCTTTTCCACGACTTAAAGTTGCATATACATCTTTAAAATCTATATCTTGAGCATATTGTTCAATCTAGCTTTCATGCAATACTGAATTATGCTTAAGTATAGTGGATGAATTTATGATTGGTCTATACAACATATCTGCAACTTTATTGTGTATGCCCTTTTTATATCTAATGACAAGATGAAATTGTTCTAGAAACCCCATTCACCTATAGTGTCTTGATTGATGCAACTTAGTTTAGGATTGTAAATATTGAAATGGTTGATGATCAATATGTATAACTGTCTCTTTGCCCATTAAATAATGTTTCCACTTTTTCACACTCTGTACTAATGCATACAATTCCTTATCATATGTGGGATAATTAACTACTTCAGAATTAAATGTCTTAGAATGATAACATATGGGTTTACCATGCTGCATCAACACTGCTCCTATGGCATAGTCACTAGCATCCGTTTCAATCTCAAATCGTCTATGAAGATAGGGTAGTGCTAGTACTGGTGTTGTACTAATATTTTCTTTTAAGGTGTCAAAGGCTTTCTACTATTTTCCTCCCCACTAATACACCTTGTTCAATCATGTTAAAGCATGTAAGGGAGCTGCAATCAAGGAAAAGTTAGCAATAAACTTCCTCCAATACTGTGCTACTCCTAGGAAGCTTCTAACTTCTATAGTAGATTTGGGTTTAGGCCAGTTTACAATTACTGCAACCTTAGAGTAATCTATCTTCAATTCACCACCCCCTACAATATTACCCAAATAATTCAAAGATGTTTTGCCAAATTCACATTTTAAGAGCTCAACATAAAGATTTTCTGTTTTCAAAACATATAGAATCTGCTTGAAATGCTTGAAATGTTCTTCCCATATTTTATTTATATAAGAATGTCATCTAAATATATAATGACAAAATCGTCAATAGAAGGTCTGAGTACATCATTCATTATTCTCATGAAAGTAGCAGGAGAATTAGTTAAGCCAAAAGTCATAACTAACCACTCATACAACCCTTGCTTTGTTTCGAAAGCAGTCTTCCATGCATATTGCTCTGCAACTCTAACCTGATGGTAGCCACCATGTAAGTCCAACTTGGAAAAGTAAACATCTTCTTTCAAATGATCTAATAGATCATCTGTGCGAGGAAGTGGATAACGATTTTTGATCGTTATCTTATTCAGTTCTCGGTAATCAATGCACATTCTCCATGGGCCATCTTTCTTTCTCACCAAAACAATTGGAGACCCAAATGGTGATGTGCTAGGTCTTCTGAACCCTTTCTCGAGCAACTCCTATACCTCGTTCTTGATTTCTACATTCTCTAAAGAGGACAAGCTTTTATACTTGTGGCTATGATTGTTGTTTCAAGTCTGACACCAAATCTTTTTGAATAGCTACAGAAGTATTCTTCTTTTTGCCATCAAACTTATTGGGTCTCAACTTCGGATGCAGAATCTAGCAGTGTTCATGATCATGCCCATCCTTCTTTTAGTGAATGCATGAAGGCTTGGTCTTTTGTACAACATTTGTCTTCCTATCTTCCAATTACTGCTTTCTCTTTTCCTTGTTTCTGCTTGTAGTGGGTTTTGATGATCCCCCAAATTCTAGGTTCACATTCTTGCCTCTAGCCTCTAGACGTGTAGCTCAAACATATACATCTTCTATGCTAGTGGCATTAAACATGAGAATGGTGTACTTTAAATAGCTGTGTAGACCACCTATATACTTCAGCAGTGTTTTAGGTGAGTCTAAAGAAATTCATAGAGTCAAAGCTCTTTTTCTAAATTCTTGAGTGTATCCTTGTACACTTTCCCCTTTTAATTGTTGAAGAGTTTGCCAGCTCATCATGGCTTGTTGCATATAAGCTAGTGGATAAAATTGATTTTTAATTGCAAAAACAAATTCACTCCAGACAGAAAGGATTTTATCATGCTTCTTCATGTCAACTTGTGTCTTGTCTTCCCAGCATTGCAAGGCAATGCCTCCAAGGCATCTGCTAGCCAGCTAAATCTTACTTTTGTTTGAATCAATGCTCTACACATTGCAATATACATCAATCTATCTAATCCAATTATCCAGCTTCTCTTCATTCAACACTCCATCATATATCGACAAATCAAATTTAACATCTAATTTAATCAAATATTTTTTCTTTTTTATTTTCAAGGCTATTAGGAGGTGTGGGAAGCTTTTCTTCTTTCCCTTTGCCTTTAGAATGGTCATGGAGGAGATATTCTTCTGCTCCTTTATCTTATTTTGAGTTTGATGAATATTCATCTCTACTTTTCTTAAATTCTCTATACATTTCTTCTACCATGGCTCTCATGGTCATGAAACTATCCATGATCTAGGAGTCTGATTCCAAGGGAATTTCTTCCACCATTTTCCTCTTAGGCTAGACTCTTCCAATTTCAGGGTTAGTTTCAACCAATTTTCCTTCTCCTAACTTGAGCTTTGTCCTAGTTAGCATTCAACAACAAAACCCATCACAAGCTTTTCTAACCTTAGCAACCTAGAGCTTTGATACCAATTGATCTGAAATTGATCTAAGAAAAACAATAAGGTATTACAGACTCCTGTGCATGGATGTGTCGATGTTATTTTATGTAATGGATTGATAAAATTGTGAAATATGCGGACACTAAAGCAGTTAAAGAAAACACAACAGGCAAACATATAAACACAACAAGTTTAATAAGGAGTTCAACCAATACTCCTGGGCTATGTCTATTGGTCTAGCCTTCAGTGGTGACCTCTCTATTATGTTTTCAAAGAAAAGTTTTTACAACAGTGAGCTCAATTTGAATCTCACTCAACAGATACAATTCAACAAGACTGTACTTGGATCCCCCAAGTCTCTGGAGTACACAGACTCTCCTTACTGAATCTCGACCTCTATTGGTCACAATGGTATGAGTCCAATATGAGACTCAATACATGACAAGCATATATAGAGGAGTTCGCTTGAACCTCTGAAGCCCTCTCTTGAATACACATACTCTCTGACTCTCTCTGTGTCTTTCTCAATGCTGCTTTTGCTTCTATAGGTCACCTCGCCTTCTTCCCTCTGTTCTTTGCTCTTAGTTTTCTTAACTCGCTTTCTGGTTTACGGCTTGCTGCTCTCTCTGTCAGTTCGTGGATTTAAAGCCAGTCTAATTTTTTACTGTTCGTTTTCGCTTCTCAGCTTCCTGGTTCCCCTGCTTCTGTCAGTTTGAATCCCTCAGTTTTTCATAATCATCACTATATAATGCCTCATAGGGAGGTGGCCACCTACTTGATAATGAACTGAGTTTCACTTCTCTTGGACGTTTTCAAAACTACTATTTATTCCATTTACTCCAAGAATGCACATGAACATGAAATTCTGCCAACACATCATCCACGTTAGAATTCAAACCCTATACAACTATGTCTATTTACCTCATCAAATATGGTCATCCATTGGATTGCATCTCTGTTGTCGATATGGAGCCTCCAAATCCAACGGTCATTGTCCATATCGGGTGGGTAAGTAACATGATGTTTACACATCCGATGTGAGCAGTTTTCTCTCTCTTCCACTGGACGCATGGCACCCATTATGTGGCATCGGGTGGGACTTGGTTGAAAACACTTACCACTCAAAGCCCCTATGATATTATGCTAATTTTTGTGGGACCCCGGTTCTGATGGAATCAGAGTGATATCGATTTTATTTTATGACTTTTTGGGTCCAGGTGTTTGCATCCTTTTTCTTCTTTGAGGGGTTTGCCAATCACATATCAGAAACTACCCTCGTTTCTCAAACTAGCCTCTGGTATCTCAACGAATTGAACAATACTCCTTTTGTGAACTAAGCTGTTCGAGACACTATGAGCACTGGAACATCATCCGTGTGACACTTCCTCATCACCTCTCCCACCAATATTTGGGCAGCCAATTGAACTACAAGGGCATTTATTGACACGATGGATTACCCTCATGCTTTATTTGCTAGTTTATAATCATTTTTCATGCACTCATCCAGCTCCTTCTCTCCTATCTTTTCACCAAACTCCTTGGCTGAATTAATCTCTTCATGCAGCAAGTTTGTAATCTTTTGCACCAACATATATTTGATGGGTATAAGCCCTCCCAACCTGATGCAGGAGCATCCGGACTTAGCGAACAATGTGAATTTTTGTTCACATGTTGTGGCTAAACAAGTTGAAATTCATTGACCTGATTGGTAAAAATCCAGTTTTTACTCAGAGGATTGGATCTGTCAAGAAATTAGTTATAACTCATTATTGTAATAAGTTAGAGACTATATTATTTTAGATTCAGAGATAGAGATTTTTAGCATAGAGCTAGGAGTTAGAGATTTGTTATTAGATCTATTAAAGATAGAGATTTTGTTGTTAGATATGGTAAGAGTGTTTATCGATGGATAAAAAGAAGGAAAATGTAATGAGTGAGAGGATGATTGGTAGAGCGAGTGCAGAGAGATAGTGAGTGGATTGTATTTTTTGAGATAGAGGTCGTTAACTATGTAATTAGGCCTAAGACTGAGACCCAAGTCACCATATATATATCATGTATTAACCTTTAACCAATATATCATGTATTAACCTTTAATCTTTGTATTAACCTTTAGCCTTTGCGACCTCAGCTCAGGCGAGAACACCCGCTGAGTTTAAGCATATAATTAAGCGGAGGAAAAGAAACTTACAAGGATTCCCCTAGTAGCAGCGAGCGAACCAGGAATAGCCCAGCTTGAAAATCGGGCGGCGGCGCCACCTGAATTGTAGTCTGTAGAAGCGTCCTCAGCGGCAAACCTGGGCCAAGTCCCTTGGAAGGGGGCGCCTGAGAGGGTGACAGCCCCATCGGCCCGGGACCCTGCTGCATCACGAGGCGTTGTCGGCGAGTCGGGTTGTTTGGGAATGCAGCCCTAATTGGGTGGTAAATTCCGTCCAAGGCTAAATACGGGCGAGAGACCGATAGCGAACAAGTACCGCGAGGGAAAGATGGAAAGGACTTTGAAAAGAAAGTTATAATATATTGGTTGGGCGAACTCGTTTTGGGAGTTGCCCCTCCCATCATATCAATGTTGTTAATGCTGTTTCGGTTTACATTATGCATGAAGTGGATCTGAATGCTTTTGTTTGTAACAAATATTAAAGGTTAATACATGATATATTGGTTAAAGATTATATCGGTAGTTATATTGGAAGGCGTAGTCCATAAGTGTTTACTTAGTTAAAAGTGGGCGCTCGGTGGTGCCGCACCCCGCCAAAAGAAAAAAAAAGATTGGGGGCGTGACAGGTGGTATCAGAGCTCGGTCAGAGATCTCAGTTGACAGGTAAGGATAAGGTATGGAGAACAACCAAGGTCTTGTAACCTTGAAGGTCTGTGGCAAATATGTTCAAGCGTTGGCAAGAACAGGTGGCTCATATAACCTCATATCTTTGAGGTTGGTAGAAGAAATGGGGCTAACATCTACCCTGGAGAACTGGGAGATAACCTCATGGAACTTGGAAGTAGGCTTGGTTCAAGGTGTACCTGTACAGTTCAAAGGATGTAGAGGTCAGCTGACCTTCGTGGTGATCAATACCGATGGTATTGATGTGATGCTTGGACAAGATGGACTTCTTCAGATTGATGAGGCAATAGATGAGATTGCGGACCAGAAAGAGGAAGTCTTGGCGGCCGAAGATGTTGAAGATTTGACTATGGTAGAGGTTAGACTTGATGGTGATCAGGCCGAGCCCGAACCATGGACCAATGAAGATGCTCTTACGGCAGGACCACGTGGTAATGAGGACATGATAGAGGTCAGACTTGAGTCTAATCAAGCTGGACTAGACTCATGTAGGTTGACTGCATGGATGGACACTCACATTGATAAACTTGAAGCCTTGGAGAAAACCATTGAAGAAGAGCTTCTTCAACTTGGTGAGACAATGGAGCATGATGATGAGGACTCGATGGAGGCGAAACTTGGAGGTGACCAGGTTGAAACAAGATCGTGCAGCTTATCGACATGGATGGGTGAGGTCACTCATGTGGAGGAGCCTCATATGGGTAAAGTAAGTATCAGTATATGTGTTTCATTTGGACATTTGGCAGATGGATTATGTGTAGGAGATGGCAAGACCAGCTTGCCTGAGCATGGAGACATCTTGCCATGGATGACTATGGTGGAGCCTTGTATGGAGATGCAAGGGTTGTTACCTGCTGAAGGACTTGTTGAGGATGGTTGCTACCTTGAGATGGAAAGGGCAAGACCTCCAGACAAGGGTGGAACTTGATGATCGTTGCAGATGAGAGGGTCATGCTTTAGCCACATGGCTAAGTGCCCAGCATGACTCATGGACTTATTGGAGGGCACACCCTTGACTTCTCATGGCCGGAACCAAAGGTAGTCTTGGTGAACCTTTGGTGGAGGAGCTGTGGAGAAGGGACTTATGATGACACGGTGATATGGTTGGTGACCGAGTTCACTAAACCGAAGATTGCAGCTTGGATGAGGATGACCGATGTTGTGATGTGCTTGGTTGAACTACATGGGCAACATAGTCATGGACATCAGGTTGGAGACTTGAGGATGGCACATTGCAGATGATGAGAAGGGATTCATGGATCTGAATGAGGCACATCGAGAGTTGATTACTTGGATGGAGTTGTGAGAAACTATGGAGCATTCCTACTACATGGAGAGCTGAGGCACCTTGCCGGGACCTTTTGGCCGAGACTTGTGTGCTTGCTGAGGTGTTGGTTGGGGATGGTTTATGGAGCTCATGATGACATGAGATCGTTGTGACTTTTGGGACATCATATATGGTGACTTAGAGGTCTGTTGCATTGAGGAGCTGAGGTCAGGTGACTTTGATGCAGTATGGGATGAATACTTCTGAGGTACGTGCACGGGGCATGGCTTGGAGGAGTGACTCGATGTGGAGACCGATTAGACACTTTGAGGTGATGGGGTCATGATGGTGATGCAGTCTTGGTAGAGAGCTACTGAGATGGTGTGTTGTCGAGGACGACAACGACTTCGGGTGGAGGAGAATGTGACGCCCTAGAGTCTCGGGCAGGCGTGCACGATGGGCGGGCGCCCTCGTGCACGACGACGGGCGCATTCCGATACGACAAGGATCGAACCTCTGACACTTGGACGAGCCGGAAGATGAGGTGCGGACACCCGAGCTAGTGGTGTGGTCACCCAAGCTAGCGATTAGGCATGGCCAGCCATGGTTCGGTGCAGTGGGCAAGACGAACAAGTGAACTATGCGGACGAGTAAGGCAACAGTTGAGGACGCGGTTTTGCAGACGAACACAAGGACCCAACGAGTGGACACGTCGACAGTGTGACGGGGCTGCAGGAATGTGCGGCAACACAGGTTGTGGTGCGGCAAAGTACATGGAGAAACTTGGCCGAGATGTGGCCAAGTTTCGGACGAATGTATTAAGGGCAAGAAATAAAGCGTATGTGCACAAAGTGGCATAAGCGTATATATACATATGAGTGCATGGAATTAACATATAATAAGATATGCGTAGGCAAGCATTTATAATGGGCGGCCGTGAGCAAATGCACCCCCATTATAATATAAGAAAACACATATGGTAAAAAGGAGCACATATATAAATATGTGCGAATTAATAAACATTATATATCGGACTCATGGATATAATGGAGCAGCCATTAGAATGAAGAACGTATATGATGGGATATAAAGTGGAATGAATGCTGACACATGGCGAGTGACCAACGTGACAGATGTATGAGTATAAAGAACATATAATGGCGGTTATATGGGCTGGCTGTACGCATATATGAGATATGCGTACAGCCAGCCCATATAACCGCCATTATATGTTCTTTATACTCATACATCTGTCACGTTGGTCACTCGCCATGTGTCAGCATTCGTTCCACTTTATATCCCATCATATACGTTCTTCATTCTAATGGCTGCTCCATTATATCCATGAGTCCCGTATATAATGTTTATTAATTCGCACATATTTATATATGTGCTCCTTTTTACCATATGCGTTTTCTTATATTATAATGGGGGTGCATTTGCTCACGGCCGTCCATTATAAATGCTTGCCTACGCATATCTTATTATATGTTAATTCCATGCGCTCATATGTATATATACGCTTATGCCACTTTGTGCGCATAAGCTTTATTTCGTGCCCTTAATACATTCGTCCGAAACTTGGCCACATCTCAGCCAAGTTTCTCCATGTACTTCGCCGCACCACAACCTATGTTGCCGCACATTTCTGCAGCCCTGTCACACTGTCGACTTGTCCACTCGTCGGGTCCTCGTGTTCGTCTGCAAAACCGCGTCCTCAACTGTTGCCTTACTCGTCCGCATAGTTCACCTGTTCGTCTTGCCCACCGCACCGAACCATGGCTGGCCATGCCTAACCGCCAGCTTGGGTGACCGCACCACTAGCTCGGGTGTCCGCACCTCATCTTCCGGCTCGTCCAAGTGTCGGAGGTTCGCCCCTTGTCGTATCGGAATGCGCCCGTCGTCGTGCACGAGGGCGCCTGCCCATCATGCACACCTGCTCGAGACTCCAGGGCGTCACATTCTCCTCCACACGAAGTCGTTGTCGTCCTCGACAACACACCATCTCAGTAGCTCTCTACCAAGACTGCATCACCATCGTGACCCTATCACCTCAAAGTGTCTCATCGGTCTCCAGATCGAGTCACTCCTCCAAGCCATGCCCCGTGCACGTACCTCAGAAGTATGCATCCCATACTGCATCAAAGTCACCTGACCTCAGCTCCTCAATGCAATAGACCTCTAAGTCACCATATATATATATATATATATATCATGTATTAACCTTTAACCAATATATCATGTATTAACCTTTAATCTTTGTTACCAACATTGTCTCAGTCTTAGGCCTAATTACATAGTTAACGAGTCATGAACAGAGGCCTGGAGTCTCGGGCAGGCGTGCATACATGAGATTTTCAATCATAAATCTCAAATCCTTCAGGTTGCTCCACATAGACCTCTTCTTTGATATAACAGAGGCCTGATTTGTCATGAACAAATCAGTGTTGTGAGCATAATTATATAAACAGCCCATGGAGTCCTTGAATGCTTGTTTTTTATCTGTATTTAGATGGTTTTGGTGTTGGCTCTGTGTTTTCATACTTTATAGTAGAAACCCCGTGGTTAAGACAAATTTGGTGTGTTTTGGGTCCACAAGCGGAAATCCAATGTACATAGAGAAATTGTGCAAAACACTTAGCGGATTTGGAAAGCCAGATTTGAAATAATATAAACACCAATTTTGGTTCTTATAAGGTCTGGGTGATAATATATATATTGCATATCGCTCAATTAGATTGGCTCATGTCACAACCCTATCCCTAAGCCCTTGTAATATGCGATTGTTGACACATTGCATAAACACTTTGGAGCAGGAGTGGCAAAGTGTTAACTGGGCATATTGCAATCACCAATAGCGATTAGAGATATTGCATCAAACCTCCACCAAAGGGATAGTGCCGATAGTGCAGACCTTGTGACTGTCGATTGTTGATAAGGAAATTTGGTCTAGACCGTCAGATCTCATAGCTCCAGATCAATGGTCAGCAAAGCTTCGTGTGTTGACGTTTTCACACAATAAGCGCACCAATGTAAAAATGGTAAATATCAATGTTTTTGTGTGGATTTCAATGGATTTCGGTTAAAAGGGAAACCAGTCAAATATAGTTAAAAGGGTGATCCGCGGGGTGATTTGGGGTTTTTGGGCACTTTTCAAAGGCATTCCGATGCCAAAAGGAAAAGGCACAGTATAAAGAAAAGGGTGTTTGGTGGGGTGATTGTTGGGTCATATTGATCCATTTGTGGGTTTATTATTGCACCATTGTTTTTACCCATGTCATTTTGGTATCATAGCAGAAGAAAGGGTTGTTTGCAGTGAAAATGTAAACAAGGAGAGGCATTGGTCGAGGATGACCTGGACCAAATGCAAACCTACTGGAAGAGGTATAGAGTATGTGTACAAGAATGGAGTCAATTAAGACTACCCAGAGAAGAGCACCTGATGAAGGAATTGAAAGTTCTTCAGAAGAATCTCATGCACAGGAGATAATAGACGAAGACAATGAAACTGCCAAAATCATTAAGATGTTGGCGAAAGTAGGAGGAAAACCTAAGGTGAAAATTTTGATATATGAAGGGAGTCTAAACACAGAAGAGCTAATGGATTTGGTAAGATCCTTAGACCAGTACTTTGACTATGAAGAGGTTGATGATAGGAAGAAGGTGAAGTTTGTAGTTACCGAATTGAGGGGTCATGCAACTATCTGGTGGTATGAGTTAAAAACATCAAGAATGAGGAAAGGTAAGTCCAAGATCAAGCTATGGGACAAAATGGTAAGTAAAATGAAAGCCAAGTTTTTGCCTAAAGACTATCATTTGAATCTTTTTAAACAATTGTAAAATTGAAGGCAAAAAGGAATGTCTGTTAAAGAATACACAAAAGAGTTTTATAGATTGAGTATTAGAGCAGGGAATGTAGAGGATGATGTGGAAAAGATAGCTAGATATATCAATGGCTTAAGGTATTATATACAAGATGAGATTAGCTTGTTAAGTTTGAAAACTGTTGAAGATGCGTATCAAGAAAGTTTGAAGGCATAAGAGAAGATATTGAGGAAACTGAGTCAAAGGAATAAAGGAAAAAGCTCGGCAAGAGGTAGGGGAACTACTAGACCAAGGGGACAACAGCATCATCATGAATCAAGAAGCTCAAGTAGCAGACCACCGCAGAGGGGAGAATCTAGCAGAGGAAGATTTGTGCCTTGAGGAAGAGGGCGAGCAAGAGATGTTCGATGTTATACATGTGGAGAATGGGGAGATATGTCATGAGACTGTCCTCATAATAAATCAACAAGTTAGAGGAGTGAAAATGTGGCTGAGCCAAAACCAGAACCAACTCGACTTGTGGAAAAGGAAGAACCTCCTAAAGAAGGTGAATCACTGTTATTAAGAAGAACTTTTCTTAGAGTAGAGAAAGAGACTAGAGAACTTGCATAAGGGATGCATTTGTTTAGAAATACCTATAAATCAAAAGGTAATTGTTGCAAATTAATAATTGACAACAGAAGCATTGACAATCTTATTTCTATAGTATGGTGGATAAGCTCAGACTAGAAAAGACCATGCAGCCTACTCCTTGTAAAGTGTCATGGTTACAGAAGGGACATAAGATTATTGTGACTCAACAGTGCAAGGTGGATATACAAATTTGTACGTATAAATATGTGATATTATGTGATGTGATGCCCATGGATGTATGCCATGTATTGCTGGCAAGACCATGGAAATTTGATTGAAAAGATATTTATGATGGAAGGAGAAACACTTATACTCTAGAGAAATATGGAACTAAACACTCATTGTTGTCGTTGAAGGATGATGCTGACAAAGGAACACCTAGAAGCAGTGTTATGCTGATAAGTGGAAAAGAGTTGTTGTAGGAAGTAGTGAGGAATGGGGAGTTGCATTTTTCTATTGTGGGAAGGCCAAAGGTAATTTTGACTTCCACAAACTTGAATGATTTGCTTGAAGAAGTTAAAATGATGTTAGATGATTTTGCTGATATTATTGTGGATGGGTTGCTGAATGCATTACCACCGATTACGAGTATTAGTCATCACATTGACTTAATACCAGGAGAAATCTTGCCAAATAAAGCAGCATATAGGCTAACTTTTCAAGAGAATGCAGAAGTTGGAAGGCAAGTGCAGGAGCTGATGGATAAGGGGCTGATCAGAGAAAGTCTTAGTCCATGTGCTATACCAATAGTACTCAGTCCAAAGAAAGGAGGAGAATGGTGCATGTGCATAAATTCCAGATCTATCAACAAGATCACAATTAGGTACAGATTTCCATTGCCACACATGGATGATTTAATGGACAATTTAAGTGGATCAAAATGCTTTACTAAAATAGATTTGAAGAGTGTATATCATCAAATAATAATTCGAGAAGGTGATGAATGGAAAATTGCATTCAAAACAAATAGTGGGTTGTATGAGTGGTTAGTGATGCCTTTTGGACTCACTAATTCACCTACCACATTCATGAGGTTAATGAATGAAGTCTCAAAAGAGTATGCAGGTAGATTCGTTATTGTTTATCTAGATGATATTCTGGTTTTTAGTAAAAGTAAAGAGGGGCATTTAGAGCATCTTAAGTTGGTCCTAAGAGCTCTGCAGAAATAGAAACTACTAATAAATTTGAGGAAATGTAGTTTCATGAAGGAAGAGTTGGTTTACTTGGGTTTTGCAGTTTTCAAAGAAGGCTTGAAGATGGCTCTAGAGAAATTCCAAGCAATTTGGAACTGGCCTACTCCCAGAAGCATATTTTAGGTAAGAAGCTTCCATGGACTTGCAACTTTTTACAGAAAGTTTATCAAAGGTTTTAGTCAAATTTGTGCACTAATCCTTGAGACAGTTAAGGAGATCAATCATCCATTTTAAGTGGACAGAAGCAACAGACAAAAATTTTAATTTGCTGAAGAAGAAAATCATAGAGGAGCCAATTTTAGCTTTGCCAGATTTTGAGAATGTATTTCAAGTAGAAAAGGATGCTAGTGGAGTTATAGTTGGCGCAATTTTGAGTCAGGAGCAAGGGCTGATAACGTATGTCAATGAGAAATTGAATGATGTGCAAAAAAAATATTCTTCTTATGATAAAGAGTTTTACATTATTGTGCAGGCTTCGAAAAAGTGGAGACATTATTTTCCACCAAAAGAATTCATATTATATTCAGACAATCATGCTTATAGTTTATCAATAAGCAGCCGAAGTTGAATTAGAAATATGCAAAGTGGGTAGAATTTCTGCAAAGTTTTACTTTTGTAATAAAGCATAAGAGTGGTAAGTCAAATAAAGTAGTAGATGCATTGAGCAGTGATCTGAAATTGATCTAAGAAAAACAATAAGGTATTACAGACTCATGTGCATCGATGTGTGTATGTTATTTTATGCAACGGATCGAAAAGATTGCGAAATACACAAACACTGAAGTAGTTAAAGAAAACACAATAGGAAAACATATAAACACAACAAGTTTAATAAGGAGTTCACCCAATAATCTTGGGCTACGTCTCCTGGTCCAGCCTTTAGTGGTGGCCTCTCTATTATGTTTTCAAAGCAGAGTTTTTGCAACAGTAAGCTCAATTTGAGTCTCACTGAACAGATATAATTCAGCAAGACTGTACTTGGATCCCCCATGTCTCTGGAGTACACAGACTCTCCTTAAATAATCTTGACCTCTATTGGTCATAATGGTATGAATCCAATATAAGACTCAATACATGATAAGCATATACAGAGGAGTTTCTTTGAACCTCTCAAGCCCTTTCTCGAGTACACAAACTCTCTTACTCTCTCTGTCTCTGTCTCAATGCTGCCTTTCCTTCTGTAGGTCAGCTCGACTTCTTCTCTTTGTTCTTTTCTCTTAGTTTTCTTAACTCGGTTTCTGCTTTACTGCTTCTTGCTCTCCCTGTCAGTTCGTGGCTTTAAAGCTGGTCTACTTTCTAACTATTCATTTCTGATTCTCAACTTCTTGGTTCCCCTAACTTTATTCCTTTGAATTCCTCTGTTCTGCATAATCATCATTGTATAATGCCTCATAGGGAGGTGGCCACCTAATGAACTAAGTGTTAGTTCTCTTGGATGTTTTCAAAATGACCATTTTTTTTGTTTACTCCAAGAATGCCCATGAGCACGACCTTTTGCCAACACATTGACCACGTCGGACTTCAAATCCTATACAACTTTGTATGTGTACCTCATCAAATCCGGTCAACCATCAGATTGCTTGGTGAATCTATTGGATTTGTTCAATGAACTTGGCTACCTTGTCCACATGACTATGTCCATCAACTGCTATGTCTTTACCAAACACAAAATCCAAAGCATACCTTGGTGTGAAACCAAAACAGGTCTCAAAAGGAGATCTCTGTTTAGAAGAATGTTTAGCACGGTTGTAAGCATGTTGCACGTAACATAAATTTTCATCCCAAAGCTTGGGATGTTTGCTACAATAGTCTCTGAGCAACTGGATCACTGTCCTATTGATCACTTCTATTTGGCCATCTATTTGTGGATGAAAGGTTTTGCTCTTCTTCAGTCTGGTGTCCATCAATTCCCACAGGCTCGACCAAAAATTCCCAACAAATCGGGAATCTTGATCAGATACAGTGGAAGTGGGTAATCCAAAATGAGCCCATACATGCTAAAAGAACAAATTTGTTGTTTATTCAGCTGTAATCTATTTGTTACATGGAATACATGTTTTTCTGAACCTATCCACAATAACATATAAAGAGTCATGACCTTTTCTAGTTTTAGGTAGGCCCCCAACAAAGTCCATGGAAACACTTTCCCAAGGATGAGAAGGAACTGATAGGGGAGTGTACAAGCCTAGTTTTCTATTTCCGGGCTTGCTTTTAACACACATAGTACACCCTCTTACATATCTAGAAACTGTCTCATTCATTTGTGGTGAATAACAAAATCTTTGTAGCTGTGCAACTGTTTTACCTACACCAAAGTGACCTAATATTAGAGAAGTGTGCACTTCTTGAATTATCTTTACTCTTTCAGTTTGTGGAATGCATAACTTTCCAAGATTATACAAGAGTTGGTGCTTAACATGATAATCCAATTCTTCTACTTCTTTTCCACGACTTAAAGTTGCATATACATCTTTAAAATCTATATCTTGAGCATATTGTTCAATCTAGCTTTCATGCAATACTGAATTATGCTTAAGTATAGTGGATGAATTTATGATTGGTCTATACAACATATCTGCAACTTTATTGTGTATGCCCTTTTTATATCTAATGACAAGATGAAATTGTTCTAGAAACCCCATTCACCTATAGTGTCTTGATTGATGCAACTTAGTTTAGGATTGTAAATATTGAAATGGTTGATGATCAATATGTATAACTGTCTCTTTGCCCATTAAATAATGTTTCCACTTTTTCACACTCTGTACTAATGCATACAATTCCTTATCATATGTGGGATAATTAACTACTTCAGAATTAAATGTCTTAGAATGATAACATATGGGTTTACCATGTTGCATCAACACTGCTCCTATGGCATAGTCACTAGCATCCGTTTCAATCTCAAATCGTCTTTGAAGATAGGGTAGTGCTAGTACTGGTGTTGTACTAATATTTTCTTTTAAGGTGTCAAATGCTTTCTACTATTTTCCTCCCCACTAATACACCTTGTTCAATCATGTTAAAGCATGTAAGGGAGCTGCAATCAAGGAAAAGTTAGCAATAAACTTCCTCCAATACTGTGCTACTCCTAGGAAGCTTCTAACTTCTATAGTAGATTTGGGTTTAGGCCAGTTTACAATTACTGCAACCTTAGAGTAATCTATCTTCAATTCACCACCCCCTACAATATTACCCAAATAATTCAAAGATGTTTTGCCAAATTCACATTTTAAGAGCTCAACATAAAGATTTTCTCTTTTCAAAACATATAGAATCTGCTTGAAATGCTTCAAATGTTCTTCCCATATTTTATTTATATAAGAATGTCATCTAAATATATAATGACAAAATCGTCAATAGAAGGTCTGAGTACATCATTCATTATTCTCATGAAAGTAGCAGGAGAATTAGTTAAGCCAAAAGGCATAACTAACCACTCATACAACCCTTGCTTTGTTTCGAAAGCAGTCTTCCATGCATCTTGCTCTGCAACTCTAACCTGATGGTAGCCACCATGTAAGTCCAACTTGGAAAAGTAAACATCTTCTTTCAAATGATTTAATAGATCATCTATGCGAGGAAGTGGATAACGATTTTTGATCGTTATCTTATTCAGTTCTCGGTAATCAATGCACATTCTCCATGGGCCATCTTTCTTTCTCACCAAAACAATTGGAGACCCAAATGGTGATGTGCTAGGTCTTCTGAACCCTTTCTTGAGCAACTCCTATACCTAGTTCTTGATTTCTACATTCTCTAAAGTGGACAAGCATTTATACTTGTGGCTATGATTGTTGTTTCAAGTCTGACACCAAATCTTTTTGAATAGCTACAGAAGTAATCTTCTTTTTGCCATCAAACTTATTGGGTCTCAACTTCGGATGCAGAATCTAGCAGTGTTCATGATCATGCCCATCCTTCTTTTAGTGAATGCATGAAGGCTTGGTCTTTTGTACAACATTTGTCTTCCTATCTTTCAATTACTGCTTTCTCTTTTCCTTGTTTCTGCTTGTAGTGGGTTTTGATGATCCCCCAAATTCTAGGTTCACATTCTTGCCTCTAGCCTCTAGACGTGTAGCTCAAACATATACATCTTCTATGCTAGTGGCATTAAACATGAGAATGGTGTACTTTAAATAGCTGTGTAGACCACCTATATAATTCAGCAGTGTTTTAGGTGAGTCTAAAGAAATTCATAGAGTCAAAGCTCTTTTTCTAAATTCTTGAGTGTATCCTTGTACACTTTCCCCTTTTAATTGTTGAAGAGTTTGCCAGCTCATCATGGCTTGTTGCATATAAGCTAGTGGATAAAATTGATTTTTAATTGCAAAAACAAATTCACTCCAGACAAAAAGGATTTTATCATGCTTCTTCATGTCAACTTGTGTCTTGTCTTCCCAGCATTACAAGGCAATGCCTCCAAGGCATCTCCTAGCCAGCTGAATCTTACTTTTGTTTGAATCAATGCTCTACACATTGCAATATACATCAATCTATCTAATCCAATTATCCAGCTTCTCTGCATTCAACACTCCATCATATATCGACAAATCAAATTTAACATCTAATTTAATCAAATATTTTTTCTTTTTTATTTTCAGGGCTATTAGGAGGTGTGGGAAGCTTTTCTTCTTTCCCTTTGCCTTTAGAATGGTCATGGAGGAGATATTCTTCTACTCCTTTATCTTATTTTGAGTTTGATGAATATTCATCTCTACCTTTCTTAAATTCTCTATACATTTCTTCTACCATGGCTCTCATGGTCATGAAACTATCCATGATCTAGGAGTCTGATTCCAAGGGAATTTCTTCCACCATTTTCCTCTTAGGCTAGACTCTTCCAATTTCAGGGTTAGTTTCAACCAATTTTCCTTCTCCTAACTTGAGCTTTGTCCTAGTTAACATTCAACAACAAAACCCATCACAAGCTTTTCTAACCTTAGCAACCTAGAGCTTTGATACCAATTGATCTGAAATTGATCTAAGAAAAACAATAAGGTATTACAGACTCCTGTGCATGGATGTGTCGATGTTATTTTATGTAATGGATTGATAAAATTGTGAAATATGCGGACACTAAAGCAGTTAAAGAAAACACAACAGGCAAACATATAAACACAACAAGTTTAATAAGGAGTTCAACCAATACTCCTGGGCTATGTCTATTGGTCTAGCCTTCAGTGGTGACCTCTCTATTATGTTTTCAAAGAAAAGTTTTTACAACAGTGAGCTCAATTTGAATCTCACTCAAGAGATACAATTCAACAAGACTGTACTTGGATCCCCCAAGTCTCTGGAGTACACAGACTCTCCTTACTGAATCTCGACCTCTATTGGTCACAATGGTATGAGTCCAATATGAGACTCAATACATGACAAGCATATATAGAGGAGTTCGCTTGAACCTCTGAAGCCCTCTCTTGAATACACATACTCTCTGACTCTCTCTGTGTCTTTCTCAATGCTGCTTTTGCTTCTATAGGTCACCTCGCCTTCTTCCCTCTGTTCTTTGCTCTTAGTTTCCTTAACTCACTTTCTGGTTTACGGCTTGCTGCTCCCTCTGTCAGTTCGTGGATTTAAAGCCAGTCTAATTTTTTACTGTTCGTTTTCGCTTCTCAGCTTCCTGGTTCCCCTGCTTCTGTCAGTTTGAATCCCTCAGTTTTTCATAATCATCACTATATAATGCCTCATAGGGAGGTGGCCACCTACTTGATAATGAACTGAGTTTCACTTCTCTTGGACGTTTTCAAAACTACTATTTATTCCATTTACTCCAAGAATGCACATGAACACGAAATTCTGCCAACACATCATCCACGTTAGAATTCAAACCCTATACAACTATGTCTATTTACCTCATCAAATATGGTCATCCATTGGATTGCATCTCTGCTGTCGATATGGAGCCTCCAAATCCAACGGTCATTGTCCATATCGGGTGGGTAAGTAACATGATGTTTACACATCCGATGTGAGCAGTTTTCTCTCTCTTCCACTGGACGCATGGCACCCGTTATGTGGCATCGGGTGGGACTTGGTTGAAACCACTTACCACTCAAAGCCCCTCTGATATTATGCTAATTTTTGTGGGACCCCGGTTCTGATGGAATCAGAGTGATATCGATTGTATTTTATGACTTTTTGGGTCCAGGTGTTTGCTTCCTTTTTCTTCTTTGAGGGGTTTGCCAATCACATATCAAAAACTACCCTCGTTTCTCAAACTAGCCTCTGGTTTAGCTAATTTGTGATAACCCGCGTTACCATGGGCCGACGGTCTGTGCGCTTGATCGAGGGTCATCATTGCTCCGCGCTGATCACAAATTCCAACTATTACGAGGATATCTCTGATAAACTTGATCTTTATAAGACTATGAAGCTTTGGCATGAATTTTATAGAGTTCATGAAAAATTAGAGAGTGTAATACCTTATTTTTTGTCTTAGATCAATTTCAGATCCACAAACATATCACCAAACAGAAGCCAGGGTAAGTTTTATTATGCAAGAATTGAAAGTGGGTGTTGTAGGATTTGAGGAGGCTATTGAAATATACAAGGATGATCAAGATTTCAGATATATCTACACAACAGTTCAGAATCCAATGAGCCATAACAGAAGTCAGTTGTTGGACTACCTCATTCAAGGATTCCTATTATTTAAAAGCAAAAGGTTGTTTATTCCCAAATGTTCCATGAGGAAAAACATAATAGAGGAGAAACATATGGAGGATTATCTGGTCATTTTGGACAAGATAAAACCTTCGCTTAGGTGAATGCTTTTTATTATTGTCCAAAAATGCAAACTGATGTTAAGAAGTTTGTTGAGAAATAAAAGATATGTTAGCATGCCAAAGGAAGGAGTAAGAATACAAGACTGTATTAGCCATTGCCAATACCAGACTGACCGTGGGATGCAGTTAGCATGGATTTTGTTATGGGATTACCAAAAACTTAGAGAGGAAATGATTCCATTTATGTTGTAGTAGATAGATTTTCTAAAATGGCACATTTCATTGCATGTAGGAAAACTAGTGATGCAACACACATAGCTAATTTATTCTTTTCAGAGATTATAAGATTACATGGGTTACCTGTAAGTATTGTATTTGATCGAAATACCAAGTTTGCAGGGCATTTCTAGATAACTCTTTGGAAGAAATTTGGATCTAACCTCAGTTTTAGTTCAGCATGCCATCCTCAAATAGATGGACAGAATGAAGTAGTCAATAGGAGCTTGGGGAATATATTGAGAAGTTTGGTATATCAGAATCTGAAACAGTGGGATTTAGCACTAGCTCAAGTTAAGTTTGCTTACAATGATACTTGAAACCAAAGCACTGGAATGAGTCTATTTCAGATTGCCTTTGGAATGCATCCAAGAGGTGTGTATGAGCATAGGAATTTTGGAAAATAGGAAACCAAGAGTGAAAAAGCTGAAGAATTTGTAGAATAGATGTAGAGATTACAAGAAGAATTCAAAGGAAAATTGCAAGAAAGCAACAACAAATACGAACAAAGGGTAGATTTGAAAAGAAGAGAGAAAGAATTCCAAGTGGGAGACTTAGTGATGGTGCATTTGAGGAAAGAGATATTTCCTACTAAAGCTTACAACAAAATGGAAATGAAAAATATAGGACCTTGTAGAATTGTAAGAAAATTTTCAGCCAATGCATATGAGATTGAGTTTCCAAAAGGGATTGGAATATCCCCCATTTTTAATTTTGCAAATTTGTATCCATAAAAAGAGGTAGAGACATAGTTGCAAGAGGAAGCTACAGGGGATGAAGTTCAAACTGTGAACTGGGAAGAACACATGCCAAAGTCCGCTAAGAAGGAAGTGGAAGCTATTTTGGAGAAGAGTATATCCAAAAGAACCACATGATAGACTTATTTCCAGTATCTAGTCAAATGGAAAGGAAAAACAATGGAGGATGCTAGTTGGTTGACAACAATAGAACTAAAGAAGTATGTAGTAAGTCTTGTAAGTTTGAAGGAGGATTCTTTTCTTCCCAAGGAGTTTGATGTAGGAGAATCTAGACTTAGCTCGCAATGTGAAATTTTGTTCACATGTTGTGGTTAAACAAGTTGAAATTCATTGACCTGATTTGGTAAAAAGCCAGTTTTTACTAAGAGGATTGGATCTCTCAAGAAATTAGTTATAATTCATGATTATAATAAGTTAGAGATTGTCTTATTTTAGATTTAGAGATAGATATTATTATCATAGAGCTAGGAGTTAGATATTTGATGTTAGATCTATTAAAAATAGAAATTTTGTTGTTAGATATGGTTGGAGTGTTTATCAATGGATAAAAGGAAGGAAAATGTAATGAGCGAGATGATGATGGTTGTAGCGAGTGCAGAGATATAGTGAGTGGATTGTATTTTTTGAGACAAAGGTCATTAATTTTCTAATCATGCCTAAGGCCGAGACTATGTTATTTGTTTATCATGAATAAATCAGTGTTGTGAGCATAATTATATAAGCAACCCGTGGAGGCCTTGAATGCTTGTTTTTTTCTCTGTATTCAGATGATTTTGGTGTTGGCTCTATGTTTTCATACTTTACGGAAGAAACCCCATGGTTAAGAAAAATTTGGTGTAGTTTGGGTCCGCAAGCGGAAATCCCATTTATACACGGAAATTGCGCAAAAGCTTAGCAAATTCGAAAAGCTGGATTTGAAATAATATAAACACCACTTTTGGGACTTATCAGGTCTGGGTAATAATATATATATCGCATCGATCAATCAGATCAACACATTTCACATGCCTATCCCCAAACCCTTGTAATATACGATTTTTGACACATCGCATCGATATTTCGGAGCGGGAGTAACAAAGCGTTAAGTGGGCATATTGCAATCGCTGATAGTGATTAACGATATCATGTCAGACCTTCACCAAAGGGATAGTTCCATTAGTGAAGACCTTACGACTGTCGATTTCCAATAGGGCAATTTGATCTAGACCATCAGATCTCATAGCTCCAGATCAATGGTCACCATAGCTCAGTTCATTGACTTTCACACATGATAACTGTGCCAATGTAAAAATGGGAAATATCAATGTTTTTGTGTGGTTTCCAATGTATTTCTTTTAAAAGGGAAACCAATCAAATATAGTTAAAAGGGTGATCCGCGGTGTGATTTTGGGTTTTTGGGAATTTTTCAAAGGTTTTATGATGCCAAAAGGAAAAGGAAGAGTATAAAGAAAAGGGTGTTCTGCAGGGTGATTATTGGGTCATGTTGATCCATATGTGGGTTTATTATTGAACCATTATTTCCGCATGTGTCACAACCATAAACACCCTACATGGACCAAAGTAAGAAGCTATCATATGAAGGTTGTGTTAATCGGGATGCGGTGGTAATGCGACACCTAAAGCAATTTGAGCAACCCTAACTGCTCAATACTGCCAGCCCATTCCTTTTTTTCTAGCACTGTCACACCTATGCCTTCATAGTATACTCGTTTCGTGTAGTTATCTGTTTCCAAGTTTGGGAAGTTTGTGTGATCCGCTAAGTCCCAGTACTCCATCTTTAGTAGCGGGACTAACGTGATTTGTGGACCTTCGAAAAAGGTACCTTCTCAGGTAGCAGGGGTGTGGAAATAGTAAATTTCTCAAAGTTCGAATCTTTTGGAATATTTTCCTTTCCCTTCCTTAGAGGGATATAGTGAGGGAGATTTGTGATAGGCTCTGCTCCTTTGGCATCAACATATTTAGTTCCCTGGCCCTCATCTGCCTTTAGGTCTACAACCTTCTCTTTTCCTTTGGTTAGCTACTTGTCCGTATTTTGGGTTGGTTTCGTAGTATGCTTCCTTGGAGAAGTGTAGACCTGCACTGACTTTTTCTACTTCTCTTGTGTTGCGGGTTGGGTTTCCTTTTCCATGGATTGTTTTGGCCTAGGCAACCTCGATGCCATGGGCACCACAGGCTTAGCTTTAGCACCAGATATTTGAGGGCCTGAGGCGTCAGATATAGTGGCCTCTCCACTCATACTTTCTAGAGTGTTGGTGGAAGTTATCCTTTCCATAAATAGTTCACAGGCTTCGAGAGAAACATCTATGTGGGCGAAGAACTCGTCCCAAAATGCTCGAGTCGTAAGTAACAGAAAACAAATTTCAAAAAAAACTCCAAGTGTGCAAAGTGTTCTTTGTTGGTCTGGCACACAGGCGTAGCTTTAGCAGCAGATATTTCAGGGCCTGGGGCATCAGATACAGTGGGCTTTGCACTCATATTTTCTAGAGCATTGGTGGCAGTTATCCTTTCCATAAATAGCCCATGGGCTTCAAGAGAAACATATGTGTGTGTGAAGAACTCATCCCAAAGCGCTCTGCTCATAAGCAACAAACAACAAATTTCAAAAAAGGATCCAAGTGTGCAAAGTGTTCTCTGTTGGACTAGCACACATAATTTATAGGGGTTTTTAAAGTCAAATCTGACCATTCCCCACAAATTTCGACCATTAATGTTGTTTTACCAGTAGATCTTCAAAGATTTTGGACTTAAATGTTGTCAGCCCACTCCTCTTACCCGTATTTTGCCTATCAAATCATGAACAATGACTCCAACAGTCACTTTTTGATTGTGGTGTGTGCCACCTCCCTCCATAGCACAACTTCATCTGCGCATCTTCCTATATTGCAACTTCACCACCTTTCACACAGCCCACTCACTGTTTAATCCTCCAACACTGGAAGTGTATTTTATAGTCCCATGCTCCCTTACAACTTCCTAGAGCACTAAGATTGTCTTGCCATCATGTAGTCATTGCGCTGGATCCCCTGTATATGGCTTCAATCAACTTCCATTCACTCTCCCTAGAAAGGGAACTCGATTCAACTTCACGAGTTGAACTGTGCCTCGATCTGTAATTTCTCTAATAACATATGACCCTAGCCAATGCATTTAAAATTTCCTCAATAAATTAGTAGATTTACTATCATATAACAAAACCTGATCATTTACTTTGAACATGTGAAGCTTGATGTGTCAATCGTGACATGTGTTTTCATGCTCCTTTTGGACTTGCTGATGGAGTCCAACCATGAATCGATCCTCTTCAAGATCCACCAGCTGCGCGAGCCATTCCCCCAAGACTTCGCGATCTACAATACCTGTGAGAGCTGCAATATGTAGACTAGGTACAATATACTCTATTGGAATCACAACTTCTACACCATAGACTAATCTAAAAGGTTTTTGTTCAGTCAACTTTTTATAGGTATTCTTGTAAGCCCATAGCACTGCACGTACATGCACATCCTAGTCATTCCATTGTAAGTTGTAAATCTTTGTCAGCACGTTCTCTAAAATTTTATTAAAGGCCTCAACTTTTCCATTAGCCTAAGAATGATATGGGGTGCTCTTCTGATGATAGACCTGGAAGTCCTCAGTAAACACTTTTATTGTCTCATTCAAAAAGTATGTACCTCGATCACTCATTAACAATTTCGGGCAGCCAAATCTAGTTAAGACATATTCAAATAAAAACTTCACTATCGTAGCCTTATGCAATCCTTAACCGATTGTGCCTATTCCCATCTGGTTAGATATTCCATCTCGGTGATGATATAGAACGCACATATTTTCTAGCCTGGGGGCTGAATTAGTCAACCAAAATCAATTACCCATTTTTCAAATGGTTGCAATGATACTTGAGGATTCAATGGAAACTCGTCCATCCATGATGGTCTGCCCATCCTGTGACATGCATTGCATGCCCTAGAATATTCTTTGGAATCTTTGTGCAGCGTTGGCCACCATAAACCTGCGTTCAAAAAATTCTATGTGGTCGCCTTTACTTCTTAATTCCCCCCCGTAGCCCCTCCATGAGCTTCAACGAGAATTTTGTTTCTCCCAAAATATGCCGCATAGTGTAATAGTATCTTGTCTACACCCATCTTATACAAATGTCCCATAATTATTGGAAATGATGTCACACGCACTACTAATTCCTTCTTTTGTTCACTTGTGTACCGTTAATTAGGAATCTCATCAAGGAACACATCTTGATATTATTTTATAACCTCTAAATCATACAAGGACTTGGATAACTTATCTTTGGAGTGGTATTCCACCTTGATAGTGAAAATTTGACATTTTTTCCTTATATCCTTTGTTTGTAATGAAGATATATGGCACATAGTAATTGGCCTAGGTGTGCCCTTTATAATATGAGTTTCTTTATTTTTTTTGGTACATGTAATTACTTTATCAAGATAATGAACAATTTCCATATGCCCTTCCAACCATTCCATTCTTATTAGGATTCCATATGAGCCTAAGGGAAGTATTGTCAAATTTACCATAGTACGATTCCAAGTCAGTATAAATGGGCATGCATTTACCCAACTAGAAACATTTCCTTTTGTGCCAATAGCTAACTAGACCAACCAAGAACATCTATATTTTCTTACCTTTAATTTATATTTTTCTACAACCTGGGGGTTGACATAGATTAGGATAGCACTAGGGTTTATTAATAGAGGAACATATCAGTTAAAGATAGTTCCTTCTATCTCCACCATGGTGGATTGATTCTCTTCTTGGTGTTATTCCAATGTTGTGTTGATATGCATAATGTTCTTAGTCACATCGTTAATGGTGCAAGCCTATTCAATATTCTATATATGTTATATTGATTGTGTGTTATAGGGAAGATTTCATAGGATGTGGGGTTCATCATAACCTCAACACTTCAAATGCTATTTATCTTTTCCATTAAATGGCTTACTAGATTCAGTCTACTTAGACCCATCTTTAATTTGCATTTGATATCTTTGGGATTGATTATTATTTTTATTGAGGCTCTGATTTTGGTTCCCTTTACTAGATTGTTTAAATTGTTCTATTTTACCTCCTTTACTACCTTGAAAAAATAATTTCTTTTTTAAGCCATGATTTAAAATTATCAATTGTCTATTTGGCTTGCTGGTAGAAAATCCTTTCTTTTATAATAAAATTGTCCACAGTTTTAGGCTTATCGTATTCGAAACATTCCTCAAAAGAGGGTGGAAGGAAATTTATAAACCATTGTATTTTCACTTTTTCTTCCTTTGTGTAGGGAACATATCATAACATGTGAATAAATTTGGTTACTAAATCATTCTTAGAAATCTAGCCTAGCTTTAAATCATGGAATTCCTTAGCCTTATCATTAAACTGCCAATCAGTGAATTTTTTTTTCTTAAACAGTCACTGGAATTCCTCCCAATTAACCTCTTTTCCTTCTAATTTTTGAATTGTTATAGCCTCTTCCCACTAGAGCATTATATAAATTTTGAGGTCTAAAAAGGGCCTCCTAAGGACTATTATAAAATAATAGTAGAAATAATATAAGAATATATTATGTCATCCAATTTTAGAAGGAAAAAAAGAAAAAAAATTATTTTTTCAACTTGTATTTTCAACTTATCTCCCTACATGTTTACTCAAATTTCAAGAAGGAGAACTAGTTGGATGCATAATATAATTCCTTATCCAAGCATTACCCATTTTTCACACTTTCAATGGACCATGCTACGCAACAAATGAGAAATACATGAAAAAACATTATTACAATCATGTTTCTCATGTCTTCCTCATTTTTCATGTAGCAAGGTTCATCAAAAGTATGAAACATGGGTACGCCTTGAATGGGGAATTAAATTACACATCAAAAAAGTGCTCCCACTTGAAATTTTAGTAAAACCACATAGATATAAGTTGAAAATAAGAGTTGAAAAAATAGTTTTTTATTTTTTTATTTTTTAATCGTTTTTACTTTTTTACTCCAAAAATGGTGAATCATTCCCCGTAGTTGACATCATCATCTTGAATCTTATTGGTTCTTATAAAGTTGGATTTTGTTGTATATTTCTCTTTTGAGACCCATTTTTTATCTCAAACTTTCTCTAATGGGGAAGATTTCCCCCATAATTGATAGGTATCTAACTTGGCCTTTAGTTCAGTAGAATAGTCATATACTTTAAAATATCTAAGTATATTGAGTAGCCATGCTTCTATTGCTTCCTCACATTCCCCATCATATTTTGGGGACTTGATCTTTTTAAATTCTCCTTATAAATCCACTTTGGGATTTTTTCTAGACTTGGAATGAAATTTTGATGAGATATGCTCCTCCCCTTTATATTTTTCCTTATTACTTTTAGTCGTCTCTTCAAATATTTTCCATTTTGATGTCTCTCCTCTATTATCTCCCTCTCTCATTGTTTCTACAGTCTTAGGATTTGATTTGTCTATCATATTTTTGATTAGCTACTCTTGTTTTACACTTGCTTTCAACAAGCACTCATGCATGGAATGAGGATTCAATAATTTTATTTGTAGATCTTTCATCATATTCAATAATGATTTGGTGGGTAGTTGTGCCTATTGGCCCAAGTGCACATAAATGTCTTCCTTTACTATATGAGTTTCTTTGTGGAGTTCTTCCATTATGTTAATATTATATCTACTATTTGTTGTATTCTATGTAAGATAAAACATGCATTGTTAGAGGAAGTCATGGTCAGCACAAAGGTCACAATATTTGAACTTCACTCTAATACCACATGTAACATCCCCTGCTTTCACATAGAATATCATGTTTATTACCATGGAGTTATACAATTCTATTTTTTTTATATATAATATTAATACATGCATTAATTTCTATCTACAAAGTATTTGTTGGAACCTCTTTCTCTTATAACTATACTCATGTTTAATGTTTACTTAAATTATGTTTCATACTATTGCACTAGTGTTTGCATGTATTCTCTTGTAATATACTTCTCATATTTTTTTTTCCATGTCACAAAAAATAGTGGGTTAACTATACTTGATTTTATTTATTTCTTTTTTATCAACTACATGGCTATAATATCTCAAATACGGGTGTCTACCCCTTCCCCTGACACTAAGGGTGTAATACATTGGATATATATATATATATATATATATATATATATATATATATATATATATATATATATATATATATCGAGAGAGAGAGAGATGCTCATAGTAATTATGTTCATTCTCAGACCCTCGTTTATAAAAAAGGCTGTAATTTTTCTAATGTATCACCTTTGTATTATTTTATTCCATTACTTATATTAGTTTCCCCAGCCTCAAAAACGTATGACTTGGTTATATTCATGTTTTCCTCAATTGATAGACTAATTTTTTGCTTAAATGTCCCTCGCTATGGTTTTTCAAGCTATACTACATTTGTATCACTGATTCACATGGCAATACTTTCATGGCTTCTTAGTAAGCTACCCATTCATGTGGGTTATATAACGTGTTTGGAGGGCATGCACCCTAGTTTGAGCCCTAGTCAATTTTCACAATTCTACAGTGAATATTGGGCAAGGGTTGATCAATAGTGATGATCATTTTATAGGTGGTTAGGGTGACAACCTACTCTGACCTTTGCCTTGTAGTACCATTTTCCATTTGGTGAAACTATGAAATGTGCTTCACAACTTACGAAATTTTTTGTAGAGGTAAAGGATTTTTTCCTTTGGATCTCAAGACTTTTGATGCCTAGGATTTACTACTCTTCTTGCTTCACCTCCAAGATTGATATGCCACTGAAAAAGACTTTGGGACTTGAGGAACTATCCCTCCTAGTATGGATTTTATAATGAATTTCATTCTATTACCTCCATGATATGTACTATCTCTTTTTTTATAATGTCCTTTATAGTTATACTTACGAAAACATGTTTCCTTTTGAATGACAGGTTAACCCTACGTTCTTACCTAAGGGTTTTGGTTGCAGTGATTTGTCTTTACAAGTGTTCTCATTATGCCATCCTTAGCAATAATTTTTTAGTGTTATTTCCTCAAGATAAGGCAAAATTATTACAAACCCTAAGCTCCATAATTATTAAGTAGCTTCTCTATTTTCCAATTTAGTAATTAGTTAATAACATTGGTCACTCTATTGAAAGGCATCAAACAAGAACCCCCTTCCTTCCTTATAGGTAATTTATATGACTTAAATGCTAACATTTTCCTTATTTCCTTACAACTTTTTTTGTTCTAGAATTTTTCTAAGGAATTTGACTATGGTTTCATTCATTTTCTCACAGGTTAGTTATCATTGTGAGTTTTGATTTATGGTAATGATAGGAGCTAAATATTGAGACTCGTTCTCTTTTCACGGCTCAACAATGTGTTGATATTCTTATTACCCTTTTACAAGTTAAAGAAACCGTTACAATTTTTGACTTAGCCATCTATCAAAAGCATTATTCAGCCTTAGAGTCTCCGCAGATAAACCCTATATGGCCATAGTCGCCTTTCCTAAATTCTGTAATTGTTGAAATTTTAAGAATATGTTTAAGCCCAGTTTTAGCCAGTCACTTTTAATGTTTATAATTTTTATAGATATGAAGGTTATTCCTCTATTTTTTTTCATCATTCTCTCTCTACATAAGATATATTGACTCTATTTACATGGCTGAGATTATACTCCATATTTTTTTTCTAAAGTAGAAACAATTCTCTTTTATTAGGACTATCATATTTGTCAATACTATTCACAGATGCATGCATATTTTATTAAACTTGTATATTATTTATGGCTAGGCTTGTGTGGAGTATTGAAGAAGGTATGTTTTTGATGATTATTTCAGTATCTTTTCATTAGAACTTACAAACCTTTTGCATCATGAACTACGAAAATGATAAAGAATTATAATAAAACATGTGAGATTAATATACAAGATGAAAACGCTGACAATTGTCATTTCCTTATGTAGGAAGGAGGAAAAACGAGAAGTTTCCATTCCAAAGGAAAGGACAAGGATGGGTTAACCGCTGTCCCTTTGACGGGAGACCGAATGAAAACAAGGTAAAGCAAATCAAAGTGAATCAGCCCAGGAAAGGAGGTGGAGATATCAACTTGGCGCAGGAGAGAAAATAAATGATTGAGGACTAACGGTTCGGCGAATCCCTCAGGATCCTTGATCCTGAGGGATCGTTGTTTTATCTATTTCTTCACTTAGACATCTCCGCCATAACCCTTATAAAATGGGCATCACTGTTAGCTCGGGAGAGAGTTAGATACGGTTATGATTTTATGTAATTTCTTTTAAGATCAAAACTTTGTTCATCGAGTCTCGTTAAGAACTGGTTTATTGTAATTCTACTTTATGCATTAATACAAACTTGGTTACTATTTTATCTCTGAGTCTGGAATAACTTCAAGCGGTGTACCCCTGGAGGCTAAGGGCCCGACCCTGGAGGACACTTGCTCTTGTACCATTACGTTTGGTGTATGTGTGGTTTGCTTATCGACGTCATTTGGTAATCTGATGTGTTTTATAAGTTTACATCACATGCTCTGTTATGTTTAATTTATTAAGGTTTCTACAGACAGAACGATTGTATGGACTCTGCATCATATTACTGTTCTTTTAGGATTTGATATAATACTGCTAGTCTTTACAGAATACTGTTAGTGTTCCATTACAGAGCCTTTGTGCTGTGCACTTGTCCATTAACATTACGGAATTCATCTTGGAAGTTATGTTCTTTGCGATTGTTGGATTTATGAAAAATGCTCTTCTATTTTGAAATGCAGTCTTATTCTTTCTAGCTGAGATCGATACTTGGATCAGATTACTATTTAAATGTGCTGTGTGAGTATATGGTTTTCAAACGCTGTTCCATAATTTATCAGTAATCAGTGCTGTTTCATTGATGCGTGTTATTCAATCCGCCCTTAAGAGTGAAATATTGCCGCTTGATTCCTGTAGATGATGATTAATGCATTCGATCTGATAGACTAAGATGTTACTGCTTGTGAGACTTAGTTGTTGTTCTATTTGTTAGCTGTTGTTCCATTTCAGATTTTCTATTCGAAAATCAGTGGACTTTGTTCATATCAGTGGACTATTGGTGATTGCAATATATAAAATAACAGAGTCTCAGTCTTACGCCTAATTACATAGTTAACGACCTCTATCTCAAAAAATACAATCCACTCACTATCTCGCTGCACTCGCTCTACCAATCATCCTCTCACTCATTACATTTTCCTTATTTTTATCCATCGATAAACACTCTTACCATATCTAACAACAAAATCTCTATTTTTAATAGATCTAATAACAAATCTCTAACTCCTAGCTCTATGCTAAAAATCTCTATCTCTGAATCTAAAATAATATAGTCTCTAACTTATTACAATAATGAATTATAACTAATTTCTTGAGAGATCCAATCCTCTGAGTAAAAACTAGATTTTTACCAATTAGGTCAGTGAATTTCAACTTGTTTAGCCACAACATGTGAATAAACATTCACATTGTTCGCTAAGTCCAGATGCTCCTGCATCAGGTTGGGAGGGCTTATACCCATCAAATTTATGTTTCTATGATAATATATATATTGCATCTCGCTCAATTAGATTGGCTCATGTCACAACCCTATCCCCAAGCCCTTGTAATATGCGATTGTTGACACATTGCATAAACACTTTGGAGTAGGAGTGGCAAAGTGTTAAGTGGGCATATTGTAATCACCAATAGCAATTAGAGATATTGCATCAAACCTCCAATCAGTAGTCATGACTGAGGACTCTGTTATATCAAAGAAGAGGTCTATGTGGAGCAACCTGAAGGATTTGAGATTTATGATTGAAAATCTCATGTATGCAGGTTGAAGAAGGCTCTCTATGGGTTGAAGCAAGCACCCTGAGCATGGTATGAGAGGATCGATAGCTACTTGATGAAGTTGGGATTCACTAGGAGTGAAGCTGATCCTAACCTTTACTTTAAGGTTGAAGATGCCAAGCCTCTCATACTGGTGTTGTATGTGGATGACCTCTTTCTAACAGGTGCAAACCCTCTCATTCACAAATGTAAGACGAAGATGTCTTCTGAATTTGAAATGAAGGACCAAGGACTTGAAGTGTGGCAGAATCCAAGGGAAATTTTCTTATCTCAAGGAAAATATGTGGTAAATATATTGGAAAGATTTGGTATGATGGACTGCAAGCCTGTGACTACCTTGAGGATCTTAACTTTTAGAAGTTATATGGTAGTGATGTTAGACCAGACTTGAGAAATGCCTCTGAGTTTCAAAAACTCATTCGCATTGATGTTCTTGGTGAACCTCTGTCCGAACATATGTTTTGAAATTAGCATTGTGAGCTCATATTTGGTTGAGCCTCACTGGATTGATGCCAGGAATCTTCTTAGATTTCTTTAGGAGACAATCTCTCATGGATTAAGATACACTGCCGGAGATGTGAGACTACTTGGATATATTGATGTTGATTGGGCAGGCAGTGTGGTGGACTGTAAGAGCACTTCCGAGTACTGTTTCACCTTGGGATCTGATTCGGTATCTTGGATGAGCGGGAAGCAGAAGTTGGTGGCTTTGAGCACCGCCGAGGCAGGATATATTGTTGCTAGCATAACCTCGTGTGAGGCAGTCTGGTTGCGAAAGCTCTTCAATGAGCTGTTTGGATTTACATTGGATACCACTATGATTCTCTGTAACAACCAGAGGTGGGATTCGATTATTGAGGAATCCCGTATTCATCAATTTCTCCAGAAGATAGACATCATCTGGGATATGGTAAGTCGATGAGCAAGGAAGCTCCATCACATTAAGATGATGTACAGGTTGATATACCTTGTCAAAGCCCCTTAGAAAGATCTAATCTGTGATTTTCCCAAACGACTTGGAGTTAGTAAGAAACCTTTGTACAAGCATGTTGCATACATTGAGCTCTAGGAGCTCTGAGGGCTTGCAGTTCCTACTGGAGCAACATATGACCACACGGTGACTCACGCTCACTTGGTGGTGCACACTGGAACAAGATGATTTTCTCTCTTGTGGGACAAGATGGTTCACTCTCTTGTGGAACAGGATGATTCACTCTCCTGTGTAGCACGATGATTAGTTCTCCTATGAGGCCTAAATCGATGTGTTCTCCATGGCAGCCTGGATTGATGTGTTCTCCTGTGAGGACATGATTGATTAGTTCTCCTGTCGAGGCATCCTACCCATGCAGTCTGGGACTCATGGGAAGTACCTCTCATCTGATCAATGAGCATGGAAATGAAGTTAGGGACCATAGTAGTATTGATGGACGCATCGTTGTATCTATTGTACTCCCTACGCTAGGATAACCTCCATTGATTTGGGATCAATTATATTGGTTTGGGACCAGTGGTAAGAGTTGTACCATACTATGACGCTGACTTCAGGTCGGTTGAGATTGGTCTGGGACCAGTGGTACATACTCTGAGACTGACTTTGTGTCAGTGCAGTACTGGTCTGGGACCAGTGGTACACTCTCTGAGACTGCGATACTGGTCTGGGACCAGTGGTAGGAGTTGTTCTATACTATGACGCTGACTTCGAGTCGGTTGAGACTGGTCTGGGACCAGTGGTACATACTCTGAGACTGACTTTGTGTCTGTGCAGTACTGGTATCGGACGAGTGAGAGTGGTACATACTATGATGCTGACTTTGGGTCGGTTGAGATTGGTCTGGGACCAGTGGTACACTCTCTGAGACTGCGATACTGGTCTGGGACTAGTGGTAGGAGTTGTACCATACTATGACGCTGACTTCGGGTCGGTTGAGACTGGTCTGGGACCAGTGGTACATACTCCGAGACTGACTTCGTGTCAGTGCAGTACTGGTTTGGGACCAGTGAGAGTGGTACATACTATGACGCTGACTTCGGGTCAGTTGAAACTGGTCTGGGACCAATGGTACACTCTCTGAGACTGCGATACTGGTTTGGGACCAGTGGTAGGAGTGGTACTTACTATGAAGCTGACTTTGGGTCGGCTGAGACTGGTCTGGGACCAGTGGTACGCACTCTGAGACTGACTTTGAGTCAGTGGAGGATGATACTGGTCTAGGAGCAGTGGAGTTGTACTCACTATGACACTGACTTCGGGTTGGTTGAGATTGGTCTGGGACCAGTGGTACATACTCTGAGACTGACTTTGAGTCAGTATGATACATCCTCGATCATTTCTTATTCTTCATAATTCAGACAAAAGCAGAGTAGAACAGAAGAATGCAAGAGCATAGCAGAACAGAGCAGAACATATCAAAACAGTACATATCAGTCCAAGGAAGAACAAGAGAAAGCAGAACAGGCAGAATAGAGCAAAGCAGGGCAAGGGTCAGGCTGTACAGGGTAGTGCATTTGATGGATGAATAGTAACGACCGATAGACAAATTGCAAATGAAGTTCTCCATGGTTGAGAGGGAGTGTTAAAATTTTCAACCAGACCAAAACTTCGTGTGGGTCATCTTATTCATGGCTGATAATATTTTTATTAGATTCCTCTCGTCGAGAGGTGTAGGATTGATATAAATATGATCCGATTCCGATAAGTATTCATGGAGATATGAATTTATTTCGATTATGAAATTATTATCAAGCCGACCTACAACTCGTGTAGGATCAGAAGCCCAACAGTCGCATCTATTCACCCACTAACGTTGTGTATAAATATAAGAGGACTTTTCCTCATTTGGACTCACTCATCTCATCACATCTCTCTCTCTCTCTACTACACAGAAATGAGTCTCTTCTCTACTGTGCTGAAATGGGTCTCTCTCTCACACATGTGAAATCGGAAGCTGTTGAATTTGAAGCTGCAACTGCAGAAGTAAAGATTGACTTGCCTAGCCTAGAATATATGCCTTGACTTGTGATATATGGTCTGCCCTAATTTGATAATGAAGCCGCTAATGCTGATGCTGCTGATCTAGGGTTTGCTACTGCTGATATGAATCAGATTTATTATACTATTTCTCTCTACTAAATTATTGAAGATAAAAGAAGATTTTATCAAAGGGTTTCCCCACACATTGTGGGGTTTGTCCCTAGCTAGTCGCCACATCTTGTGTCTCTTGTCTTGGCTTGTTTTCTGTCGATCATTTAATGTTCTATCTGAACTTTACTTTATGTACATGTGATTGCTAATATGTCGAATATAATAAGAAAAAGAAGTAAACTATTATAATCATAGAACATACCATAACTTAACATGATTCCTATTCAATCATTTGAACGATTGTTGTTCAATGAATTGAACAACACTAATTTTTTGTTTGTTTGTGTTTTGTTGTTCGATTGATTGAACGATTGTTGTTCAATCAATTGAACAATACTAATTCCTTTTCGTGCTTTTTGTTTAATCGATGGGATGATTGTTGTTCAATCGATTGAATGATTGTTGCTCAATCCATTGAAAAACACTAATTTCTTTTTTGTATTTGATGTTCAATCGATTGAATGAGTGTTGTTCAATCCATTGAACAAAACTAATTTATGTTTTTGTATTTTTGTTGTTCAATTGATTGAACAACCATTGTTCGATAAAATGAATAGTTGTGGTTTCTTTTTTGCTGTTTCATCACTGGTCATTATTTTTTCCATTTTCCTTCTTTTCTATGTTTTCAATAAAAACCATCTAGTTGGATTTGGAATTTTTACCTAAGATAAAGAAAAATAATAATGCTAATACCATTATGACTTATGAACCTTTTGATGGTCATCTTTATTCTAAATCTGACATGGTGTATCTCTATAATGACTCATTGAATATCTTCCCTTTGGACACATCATAAAATGTTTTATTATCTTAATACCATGCTAACTCATCTTTCACAGTTTCGAATGGATAAATATCTTTGATATGATGATATGGGGGTAAAAGCATAACTTTCATTAGCATTTTTGTTACTTCTTATGCCATCCCTGACTCTTGAGGACTAAATGAGCCTCCATTTCTTTACAATAAGAGCTTGAAAAGTATGAAAATATGAAAATACAACAAGAATTATCTTAAAGAGGATAGGGGGTCTCAGTACAAGCCAACCTACCATGATCATAAGGATGTAACGAGTGACATTCCATTATGGACACTACACCAAGGTAATGACCTTCTAGGTAATTAAAATAATCAAAAGGACAGGGCTTCTCATCACAAGCTAGCCTGATCACTTTGTTATATCTTGGTCAATGGCACTAAGATTATATGGTTACCATGACAGCATTGTGGTCTCTTTATAGAAAGAAAAGAGAATAATCTAAATACTAAAAGGAGGACTCTGGCTCATTTGGGGTTGAAAGGCAGCCTTGTCGAGGCTATGAATGCCTATTGGAAGTAGTGGCTTTGCTTGTGGTATTGAAATATTATGTTACACTGCCAAATACTCTCTATCCTATTACCACCTATGGATTCATTTCTAAAGGAGAGTTTTCCATTTGAACAACATTTCTAATTTAATTAGCCAACATGCATGGTAACACATATATTATAGCATTATATCATTATTGTCCAATCACTTTACCGGCAGTCATTAATATCTATCGTCGGTCATCTGTTTGTTACCTTTGCACCTAAGATAAATATCTATTTACATAATGATATAAATCTCTATTTTATTTTACGCTCACTTCAAATCTTTTGGCGTGTAATGATTTGATTTCCTTTGTCATATTTTACACCTCTTTTATTGATTTGTCACATGCATCTATGATTTAATGATGCTTTCTCCCTTTTCCCATGCTTGCTAGGCGTGGACACCCTTTTCTAATTGTAGGGGGGATGGTCTACATATGAACAACATGTGCGACAATTTATGGTTAGCTTGTGTAATTATTATTAAACTGATATATGGTTAAAGGACTACATGATGAATGTTAGTGTATAATAATTATCAAATCGTTTCTGATTGGAGGGGGGAAGGAAACAATTATGGATATAGCATGTGAATTTATTATGACCCTGTGCCAAATATTGTTGATGAGAGAAATAACATAATTTCCTTTGATATTAACTCTCAAAACAACGTCATTACTCTATAAATAGTTTTAACATTCTCTAGTGCTATTCCAAATTGTGAAAGTGCGAGAGAAGTGCATGCAAGTGAACCAGCCACAAAGAAACAACAGACATGAGAGGAAAATCCATTTGAAGTGAACCCACAATCCTTAGGGTATTAGACTAGACTCGTGTAATTATTGAGCGCCTTGCTGGATAGAATACTTGACCAAATTAGAGCGATTTCATGAGGAAATGACACTTGAATTCCTGCAGCATTTACAGAATGGTCGCACTGCAATGAAAGGCAGGAACATAATGGTCTCCAAATCAGTCATAGCTGAAGTCTCTGGACTTCCAGCAAAAGGAGTAATATGGATGAACAAACATGTTCTTCTGCAGGATGTAGTCATAGTATTTCCAGACCCACGCAAGCAATTGGTGTGAAAAGGAAACGGGGTTCACCCTACAACCTTAAGACAACCATGGTAGCAATTGGCAATGATTGTGCAGAGGTATATCACGTGTGATGGACATGGTAAAATCTCATCAACTTAAACTATTAGCTATTTTGAAATAGAAAATTACAGTTAACATGCCATTTTATTTAAATTCTGTATTGCATGGCGTCCATCGTCAAGTCATAAAGGAAAAAGACCCGCATATAGTTATCAGCCATCATGGGCTGATAAAATTAATCATCATTAAAGGACTGGCCCAACAATAGCTAACCTAGGATAACCTTGTAAATCCTACTTTGACACTGCCTATAGAAAAGCCAACAATTGAACAACAGGGTCCAAGAGTGACAGGTCTGAAAAGGACATAGAAAAGGAAAAATCCTTCTTTGGCCTTTGGCGCAGTAAAGCAAAGACACTCGATGAGGATAAAGTCACAGCGACACACCCCAATTCAAATAGATGACGTAGGTCTATATCACATGTCCCCTACAAGTCCACAAGATGACTCTTTGAAATACTATGAGGAAGACATTTCCCAAGTACTGGAGAATATGGGGATATTTTGTGAAGGAAGGGAGATATCCAGGAATTCTGAAGGGAAAAATTATGCCCCAACCAGTCTGCCCCTGCTAGTAGCCTTGGTCATGTTGAAACCTCGCCATTTACTGATAATTTGGAAGGATAGTGGGAACTAGTTCCTTCTATGGAGAAGCCCCTTGAAGCAAAAGTTCATGCATAGGAAATCATCATGGAGGGAAATCAAGAAGAAGCTACTGATCCACTAGAATCCCCAACTAAGGAAAACCCTACAGAAGAAACCATGGAGGGTGAAAATCAATGACTAGGCACTATTTTTATGAAATCCCCAGAGGGCGAGGCCCATATGCAAGAAGACCTTGAAAATCATAATTTCTTAGGAGACTCCATTCCATTGGAGTCTCATAAGAGGGAAGCTCATGAAGAAAGAGACATAGAAGGTGAAAATACATGAGGAGACATGGTTTCATTATAACCCCACCCTAATATTGGCACAATTCCACCTAAACCTAAACCTGAAGCAAATATAGTTGTACCACCACCAATCAAAGACCTCATGACATACAAGGACAGATTGAGAAAGTTGCTTAAAAAGTGAAAGAAGCAAAAGAAAACAGTTAAGCAACTGATAGAGTGGTTGAAGGAAGTAGTCAAGGGAAGGAAATTGAAAAAAGAATTGGAGATAGTAGGAACCTAAATAGAACATTACTCCGGGGAAGATATTGAAACCCATACTGAGACCCCTTGGTTTATTCAAAAGGAACCTAAATAGAGCAATGTCCTTTAGAAAATAGTGAAATGCAGACACAAGATCCTTGTGTTTGCCCATGGGAAAGAAAAACGGATTCCACCACTACTGATGTTGTTGCCCAAAGAAATTATGTGGAGAATATTCAGGAAGGCTGCCATATGACCTAAGGAACAACTGAAGCTGTTGTTCAAACTGATATTAGAGAAAACACCCAAGCTAATTGTTGTATGACCCAAGAAGCAGTTGAGGCTGCTATTCAAACTGATCCATTCCTAACACATGATGATGAGGTCTAGATAGAGGAAATGCCTGACTACATTCCCCTGGTAAGGGAAGTGGTCATTAGGAAATTGCAGAAGGAACTAGCCAAGACTCAACAAGAGTTGGCTCAGCATAAAGAGGAAGTAGTGACCCTATGAGTACACTAGAAATTATGAAAGAAATTTGAAGCATTCACTATCAGAGAGGATGAGACTTTTTATACTTACAAGGATGAATAGAAGAAAGTTGAAAAAGTGTAGGTCAAGTTGCAGAAGGCTAAGGAGCAAATGGAGACTATTTACCCTCTTTACTCATATGCCTTGTCATGTTGATCTCCTTCCACTAACTATGCACTATTCCTACTAGAAAGATACCTATTACCGAAGGTTAAAGACGTTAAGGTTAGTACGTAGGTGGAAATTAAGACCACCCCAGATTTTGTCAAGTCTTTTAAAGAACAAAATGAACAGGTACAATACCTTTTGTGTGAATTGTACATGCATAATTGTTTCTTAGAGGATGTCTGAGACAGTAATATTGGTCCCTTCATAGGGGACATCCAATTTGAAGCTTTCCTTTCCTTTGCCACTAATTAGATTAAATGGGATAAAGCCCATAATACTTTTCAAAAAAGAGAATATGGCATAGACTTATGGGTTAGGGCAGAACCAAGAAAACCCCTAAACTTCTCTGCCTAGCAAAACCCATTCATGAAATGAACTAGTGTTGTGGGTCAATTAGGACCACTCCATGCAAACATCATAAGGAAGGTATAAATGTTACCAACCAGTAAAAAAATACCCCTATAACTTTCTTGACCAATCTCTACTAATAAATACAATGTATGCTTCTTGGATGTCTACAATTAGTATTTTTATGCATTGGTGAACTCATTGGTCACATGATAGGAGAATAAAAACTTTTTTGTGTTCACCAATAACATGGATAAGAGTCATGTACATATGAATGATTTGTGCATTTTCCTTACCCTATTTTGCATTGATTTTCTTAGCTACAGATAATGGCATTGTGTTTACAAATGGACTGGAATTAACCAACAAATTATTTACATTTTAAGTAAAAATTTCAAATGTCAATATAAACAGAGGGAAGAGTGTGTTTGATTCTAATGTTAATGCATTAAGAACAGACTCCACAAGACTAGAAGAGTTACCAAATCCATTCTATCAAGAACCATTATCACTTCAATGAGGAATATTGTTCACTGGCTCGGACAAGTAGTTCTTCCTCACTCACAATCTTGAAAAGTTTGAAGAGTGAAATATTAGCACGATATTTCTTCATGTGTTTGAGTATGTTAAAATCAATCATGGTGACCATCACCAAACCATCTAAATGATTAATATTATTTGATATGGAGAGAATGGACTTTATTTTTCCTTTGGCAGAGTAATTTTTCGTTATAGTATTATTTTGAGACTTGTTCTAAGTATTTTTTGTTGAGTTGGCACGTGAAGTTATCTTCCTTAACAAGTGTTCACTCAATTTCTTCCTTGTCAACTCTGGTATGGGAACTAGACCTTGGCTTATCAACTTGCATCGACTATTTTTCTTTATATTTGGGTCCTCATTCATTGTTCATTCTTCGACATTTTTCTTTTCAGCTACGTGTACACAATTTAACGTATTCAATATGTTCCCAATAGTCATAGTTTCTTCAGTGAGAGAAGTTTCTTCCTTCTCTTTCACTAGCTGAGTCTTCTCATTTGAAGGTATAGTGTCAATGATATGCATAGCCAAAGTGTTCATGTTTTGATTCCACTGTAGGCATGTCTTTTTTGAATGATATTCTTGATGAAAAGAGTGATACTAGTACATACCGATGATTTCAACATTTAACATGACATTTGAGGTTTGTATATACTTGGCTAGCTGATTTCTTCTATTATTGGAGTTGGCCGCCCTTCACAAGAAGTTGAATTGTGGGCATTTGTTGTTTACAGTGATATTGCTTGACCTATGGTTTAACATTGCCATCTCATTGGACAAAGCCTTGATGGTACTGGTCAAGCTTTCAAGATTGGTAGCTTATTTATCTTTAGCCTTACTTAAGGAGGCCTAAGATGTTTTTCCAGTTTCCTTGCAGTTCTTTGATAGTTCATCATGAGTGATGACTCTAATTACATGCAAGTCCATTTCAACCGTAATGGCTTCTTTAAAATTTTAGCCTATATTTTTTCATAGTTCTCTTAATGAACTGTGCGATGCTTGTGAGAAGTGTAATAATTAATGGTCATGCAGTCATGAGGCTTCATATCCATAGGAAATATGTTCAATATGTGGTTAAACCTCTGATTAAAATATTTAACTTTTTATTTATGCTCCATCTTCAGATTTCCCAACTCTTTTAATAATATGGCTAGGGATTTGTCATTAGAAAACTTTTCGAGGGATAAATTTTTAAACTCCTTCCAATTTTGGATTGTGTTTGGAGGAATACTCTAGCACCATATAGATTCTCTTCCATATAAGGTGCAAGGAAAAAGTCTGCATGCAACATCATCATAACATACCTCAAGCATCTACAACTGTACGTAGAAGTTGTCCAAATGGTTCGCCACTTTGACTTCTTTGTCAAGGCCATAATTCGTTAGCAGCTTTTTTGAGTGCCTTGGCATCTTGTGTAAAACATCGAGTAGATAAAGTGGACCCTAAGTCATCCAATATAGATCTTATTCTATCATTTATTCGCCTTTGTGCTCCTCCTCTTCTTTATAATATGACGAATCTTCCTCGTCCTCTTCGTAACCGCCTAGCCCACATAAAGTGTTTTCTGAGAGTACAATGTCATCTATGTCACCACCATTAAAGGATGGATCTTGTTCTAATTTTTCTACGGTGTTTGAAATCTCTGCTAACTCCTTAAGGGTGGCCAGAATGAAATCCTAGATTGTAGAGCCCACTATCCTAGTAAAAGTGGTTACGTTCTTCTTCAAAAAATAAGAAAGATTGTGTACTCTAGAGATCAATCCATTTTCCTTTGCAAACTTACAGTTTGTAGGTTGGATGGCCTAGACCTACTCGTGCAATATTTCACAAGTTTTTTGAAGACTGGGTTGAGAAGATCTGATAAATTCAAGAATATGAGAAGGGGAGGTGATGAAAATAGTGTTTCCTTGACCAGAAGAAGCATAATGAGGGTGGGTGGAGTTATTCGCCTTAAAAAAATTGCTTACCTGCTTCTAGCACCAAAAATGTTGACAATGTTGGACCTACCAACATTCAAGGGGGTCTCCCTTATACGTGGTCCCAATTAGACCTCCCACCATTTGGGATAGGAGCCCCATATGGAATATGGCATGATTACCATTTTATTAAAGGTTTTCCTTGGATCTCACTATAAGCAAGAGAGAGGAATGCATATGTTTCTTTGAAACGCAAGTGAGTGTTCCTCGTGAGCTTTTAGTTGTTGGGGTGTCGATATTCTTTTACCGATGTGGGAAAAAAAAGGTGAGCCTCTAAGAGAGAGGTAGAAGTACCAATCTAGTAGGAACACAAACAAATGAGAGCAATCAATCTAACATCGAGCATAATATTCCACAAATATGTAGAAATTATTATAACCACTATAACACATTCTCATTATGATAAGCACTAAAATAACTAAAATATTTCAACTACTTTAGTATAACTGAGAAAGAAAATTGTCATAATGCATTCACATAAAAATCTTAGAAACATACATAATTCATGCATGAATAATGTGTTATCCTTGAGGCTTCAGATATTAATTAATAGTCCCAAGGCACATGTATACAATGAACACCACTAGCTCCAATAGTGGAGCATTGGAGCCACTTCTTGCTCCCCAAAAGAACTAGATTGTCTCTATGATGCCTTGTGGAAGGATACAAGGTGAAAACTATTTTTCTTCTACAATGGGGGTGTATATATAACCAATGGGGTGATTCTTTACCTCCCTTGTGACTCTTTCACTAAACTCATGATTGTTTGACATCCATATGACGTTTAGACTTTTACATGAATCTTCATATTTTGTACATATCCATTGGTCTTCCAATTTAAAAAAAAAAAAAAGAATAAGAATTTACGTAATCCATAAAAATGATGTTGCATATGATGACTCATGACATGAAAAGAAATGACACTTGATGACATGGCAATGTCATGTCATTCTTTCTTCTTCTTGTTATATTTCTTCATGAGAATGATTTCCCTGAAGATTGCTTGATGAAGATATTCATGGCCACTTTGGAAGGTGAAGCCCGATCTTGGAATGAAAGTTTGCCACCTCCTTGTATTTACTGTTTAAAAGATTTTCATGCCATGTTCTTTGCAAGGCATAAAGAATATTATCCATCATTAAATTTAGTTCAGAAATGTTGCAGACATGTTTATAGTTTTATTGAACACCTTGAGAAAGTTTATGAAGATGATGACTTCATGGATGATGAGATCATGGAGGCCTTGTATGAAAATCCATTTCAGCAGCATGAAAAGAGCTTAGAAGATACTCATCAAGATGCTCAAGAAACTTTGTAGCAGGATCAAGATCTTCACACAATGGAAAATGATGAAAGAGAAGGTTTTATTTCAGATCTGTCCATAGAAGAAGACAGTATGCAAGGAAGTCAAGTTTCAATTTCAGAATGTGACAAAGTCAAGTTAGCTATTTCAGATCTAGATTCAGATCGTGATGATGAAGAAAACCTTGTTTTGAATCCCATGAAGGAGAGCTCTGCTTTTGAGATCATCTGGAATGAAGAAGACAGAGTTATTGAAAAAAGCCTTCATGAGGAGGTAATTCAGTCATTTTATGAAAAACAAGATGAAACCTTTGTTCGAGTAAGTGAAAAATCCTCTTTCGATAACTCAGTGGTAAATGATAATTTGATTGCCATGTCATATGACGATGATCAAAAATGTCTTCAAATTTCATAAGGTCAGGGAAATGAGGATTGTCATTTAGGTTTTTCATGTTTTTTAATGTTATTTCATGAAGAAAATAATCTCTTGGGAAATAGAAAATAAAAAGTAGTATCTCCTCTGTCTGAATATGAGATAGATCAGCTCTTGAAAGGTCAGGTTACAACCAAACTAATGCAGGTCTGCAGTGTGCACATGGTGAAGAAAGTGTTGGTGAAACTTCTCCCACATTTGAAAATAATGATAGTCTTGAAATTAGATTTATAGATCAACAAACAAATAATATTTTCTTTCATGAAGATGATAAGGATGTCATGTTTGATAATATTGAAGATTGTTTTATGTTTAAGAATGACCTTGACCATGAAATTGAGGAACATGAGCCTAAGAGAGACAATATGCGAAATTTTTTTATGCTCGAGGAATTTATAGCTAGCACTTAGATGGCAGAAGCTTATACTTCTCTACGCTTTCCTATCACTCAACAATCAGTTGTTCTTTTAGATCAGAATGAAGGGAGTATTTTTATTTTGTCTGCTGGATCTCAAGCCAAGCTAGTGCTTTAGGACTTTCAAGATCCTTTCGACATTCTTTTGCAAGCACTAGAGAAGATGAATGTTGCCTGGTTCATTATGATAAGACTTAGTTTCAGTTGTTATTGTGAGTTGCTTACATGTACATCATTTTGCCTGCTTGGAGAAAGTGAGAGCAGAATTTCATTGAGTAGCCATCTACTGGATTGGTTACATTGGAAGGCTCACTACACATGATTATACATATTTCATCAGTAGGTAGGTGGTTGTCATCATGATTTGAAGCTCTCAAATCTCGATGGTCTGTTTCCATTTAAAAGCTTTGTAAGTACTTGTTTTAGTTCAGTCAGTCTTGAGTCATTTTTTGTTTTAGTCAGTTTAAAGATAGTTTCAGCTGAGTGTCTAGTTTCAGCTTTTGAGAGTCTTGTTTCAGTTTTGGATTAGTCGATTCAACTATGAGTCTTGAGTCAAAATTTTGGTTTTGGTTTGTAGAAGTTATTGAATCCATAGCCCAATGGATGAAGGCACTGCCTTCTTTCCCAGAGATCTGTAGTTCTTGGCACCTCCAAGGAGCTACCATCCCCATTGGAGTCATTGTTATTGTCGGTATATTCATCCCTCCATGAGAGATCAAATACTCTTGTTGCATTGCATATTAGGTGTCCCGTTCAGTCAGCTACATTCCATTAGGTGCATGGATGATCTGATCGTAGTGGCTTTCCTACAATTTCCCTCATGTTATCTACCCGCTAGCTCATGTTTGTTCATTACAAAGCACATACAATCATCTTTAGTCTTAAAGATTGCAAAGGTTTTTGTTTTAGGTTTTCATTGTCATTTAAGTCTAGGGTTTCATCAAAAAGATCTTCAAAGTTTCCAATAACAACTAGCAGGACATGAGGAGGTTCTAGCATCAATAAATTTCATCATCAAGTGCTAAGAAATGTTTCTTTCCTCAAAACTCTGTTTTGAGGAAAAACAAAGTATTTTTGCTTTTATGGTACAAATTTATGTAATTTGATTTTCTTCATATGTGAATCACTCACTCTGTAACCCTGGTCTCTTTCCCTAGCCCGAGTAGCTCCAACTACCTGCAAAACAAACAAAGCACAGGTCATTCAGTCCATCTCAAGTTTTAATAAAGTGAAAAAAGTCCAAAAAACAGAGTCAAAAACATAGTCATTTCCAAAACATTGCAAAAATGGGTTTTATAAGCCAAAAATTTAAAAGCTCCATATATAAGTCATTCCTTCAATTTCAAAAGTTCATTTGCACTCCAAGATGAAGTGGAAGCAAGGTGAAGTCGTGTTGGTGAGCAAGAGAGAGGAATTGGTGAAAAATTGGCCAGAAATAGGGGTGCGACACACTGGGCAGGTGGCGCGGCACACATAGATGGTGTGGCGCATAGAACTACAAACTCCAGTGCAAATTAACATGGGTGCAGCGCACTCAGCAAGTGCGGTGCATTGGGTTTGATGCACGGCCCATACATCTAGCAAGCCAAAAACTTCAAAAACTTGCTCCAAATTGCCCTAATCTCGTGGATTATCACTTGTACAAGTAAGTTGGGCTCCCATCATTGCTTTTCATCCAAGGTTACTACTTGTGGTTGTCTTATGGTGTTTTTATCATCAAATCCTACCAAGGAAAACAATGCTAGGGTTTTGTGTTAACTATTTGGCTGCCAAATTATTTCCTCCCCCACCTCACATTCCCTTATTCCATTTTTCTCTTGATTTCCCTATTCCCCACATTCACATACCGCTAAATCCACTAATCCCATACCCCAATTCCCATTTCCCAAAGTCTCAAATACTCTCTAACTCCTAAACCCTAGTCCTATACAAAAACTCCTAAATCATTCCCTAATTCCCTAATTAAACCTGTCCCAGCAGTCCCTAAATCCCTCATTGTTTCCCCTCCCTCATATCACTGTTTCCCTTGGTGGCAAAGGTTAAACACATCACAAAATCACCTATTTTTCATCAAGATAGCTCCAAAACAGTCCATCCACTAGCATACATGGCATCTGATCCTTCATATGATTATGAAGAGGAGACCCACACTGATTCACCTACAGAGGTACATGCACCCAGGAGGTCTCATAGAGGTGGAAAACATATTAGAGAAGAACCAACCACTCTTGCTGAATTATAGGCTTGCCCTCTTGCCATCTCTTGTTTCCAACATCAGTCCTGCTATGAATTTTGTGAGAAGGTTGCTAGAATTCAGTTTCATCATGAGTTGGTTCCTTTGTTTGTGTTGCATTTACATGATGGTCAAGCCACTCTAGTTGGTGTCACTTTCACATTAACACCAGAATCCATTTCACTAGCAACCGGTATTCCCAACATTGGATAGCAATGGAACAAGAGGCAACAAATTGACCAGCATCATTATGAACCATACAACAAACCAGGCTATTTGAGACAACTCAGCAGAGTATTTCCTTTCCAGTACCTCAAAGATGCTTATGCACCTTTGATGAAATTGATCATGAGGTATTACAGCTGTGATGGCTGGTTTTCATGTTTGTATGCTTATCATATTAGGCTACTGATGAATTTTACCATGGTAAGGATGATGAACATCCCTTACTTCATGTGCCAAAACATAGAGAAGATGACCACCCTAGTGCAGCACAAGACTCCTCAGCAATAGTTCAACAGTAGTTACCACTTTGCTCTCATTAAAATTGTGGCCATTCATCAGCTTGGCTTACAGGGAATTACTTGGGAGGATTTCATTACTCATGAGTTTTTCAGAGCTCCATAGGGACCTTCAGAGGCTTTGCATGAGACAGGTGGACTTTCTTATCAACATGGGGTCCATGAGACACATACCGCTAGCATGTCGGTGTTCATCACCTATCAGAAGGGTACTAGACAGTTGTTTGCAATAGCAAAGAGAGTGTTATCTCCACTTGGGGTGGAAGGGGCCTCGCTTCCTTCATTAGCACAATAGGTTCAGGACAAATGCAAGAGGCCACTACAGGAGGAAGGACCATCAGGTGAGTGGAAGACTGATTTCATTCTCATTGAGGGTGATGATACTGATATGGGCCCGCAAAGCACAAATCTTAGAGAAATCATTCAGGAGCAGCAGGCAGACATTGATGCCGTGTTTATCAATTTGCATAGAGCCCAATGGACAATATAGTACTTGGAGAAAAGGAATAAGCAGTTGGACGACCAGCAAGTGATTATGGAGTTGCAAAACATTCGGGAGAATCGCCAAGCTGCCCAAAGGAGGAGGGTGGAGTTCACTTCACTTGAGCAGGAGGTTAATGCTGATAGGGAGTCATGGCTTCAAAGAGACAATATCCACTTGGAGAGGAAGCTAGAAAAGTCCATCAATGAGAAGAATATGCTGAGAAACCTGTCATATCATTACTTGTCAAGGAACTTGGTGTGCCAAGCGAGAATCAGGAGTTTAAAGGAAAAGTTGAAGAGAGCATCAAGGAGGAAAAAAGAGCATGAAGGACTTCAGATATTAGTTGAGGCTTCCTTGGCCCAACACAATTTTTGATGGAGAAGACTCAGCCCAAAAAAAAAATTTGGAGCACTTTTTGTATTTTTGAAAAATTTGGCACAAAAAACAGAACTTTCTGTTGTATGCACCGCGCCACGTGGCGCTCGCTTTTCCTAGGAGCCTCCAAAGCACAAAAACTTAGCACTTTTGGATTTGGCATGAGAAAATATGCTTTCCTACCAATGGCCAAGAAATTTGGGCAGGTTTTGAGCCCTCAAAAAGGTTAAAACACACTCAAAAAATGACCTCACTGGCCCTATTTTGACACACAGGAAGCAGTGTTGGGAGAACTGACTTTTGGGTGGGGGCAAATGGAGGCCAAATTGAAAAATGCCACTTGGGTTGGAAAGTAGACAGGTAGACCTTTCCAAAAATAACACTTGGAGCTCATTTTGACATTAGGAAGGCCTCCAAAATTGGGTCCAAATAGGTGCTACGCATAGAGAATCAGGCGCGACGCATAGAGGAAAAATTGCCAGTTTGACCAAGTATTGCTCTGTTTTTCACCCAACTTTGGCTAGTTTGACTTTTTCACTTTCCTAATGGAAAATTCGTGATTTAATTTAATGTACATTGATGGATAATGATGTAAATATGTTAAATTTTCACTTGTAAGGTTAGATTCATTAGTTTAAAGGTTGTTTGAAACAGAATGAATCAGTTCCCTTGTTTCTAGAGGCATGTTGTTGTGTTGCCTAGTTTCTAGTTCTCAATTTAGAATTAGTTGAAATAGATCCTAAACATATGTGCTTAGCCCCTAGAGGAAAGGATGAGCTATGGTTTTCTATATTGTGTTTTGTTTTCAGTCATTAGCATGGTTGTACTTTTGAGAAAGCCTTGAGCTTCATTGTACATTCATATTAGCATTTTGGCTAAGGAATTGAGGCCAGGGTTTGTAGCACTCTTTGGGAGCCATGTGGAAATTTGTTTTGGTGCAGTGCTTTTCTTTGTAATTGTGAATTTTCTTATGTGTCATGTATGCAATTCCCTATCTTGTTTCTTCTGAACTAAACAAACAAGAGTGGAAGTACAATCCATTGAAAGTGCAGTGCTCTACTTGACGTTTGCTTTAGTTTCTTGATGTTTTCAGCTGTTTGGGGAGGATCCATGATTTCTCTTGCCCTCTTCAACACCTCACATGTCTATTCCTTCCATCTCATTCAATTTTAACTACCAAAAACAATTTCCTACCTTGCCCCATTGAGATCTCTGCAGGACTGAGCCTCAATCCCTGCACCCAAAATCTACCTTTCCATCTGAGCCAACAAAACTCCATTTTATCAAATCAAACTCTCTTGAACTTATATATAGCCTAATATCTGTAGATATTTCAGTCATCTCAAGTTCTCATTGATCATAATTTGTTGGATTGACCTGGAGAGAGCCCTCTCCTGACCTGGTAGGGCTAGCTACTAAGCTAAGCGTGGTTTGATGTTGGCCCTGGATCCTACCTTTTCAGCCTGAGGTAAATCTAGGCACTAACACTATCCACATCCAAATGTCTTAGAGATGAGGAGACATCACTTTTATCACATCATGAGTTTCGATCACAAAGTAAAGTCCCTTTGCATTCTCCTCATTGATCAACTTGCATTTCTAGCTACATAGGTGTCTTCTAGCATGTTCTTCTTCTCCATCTCGTTCTTCACCATCCTAACATAGCATCATAGAGTTCCTACATCTACAACTCACTCATGAATATATAAAATTATTATGATAAACCCCTAATCTAAGATATTGCATGATGATCCATTCACTGAGATGGAACCATGTGGCAGCCTGAATGGGAGGCTCAATGACTACACATTTGTGGAGCTCAGGAAGTTAGGGGTCATTCTTGAGCCTTGAGACTATAGAATGTTTCGTTCAAGGTGGAATAAGCATGATGATTTCATCATTAGGGGGCTTAAGGAGGAAGACTTAGGGCTTGACCACTGAAGTTTCCCACTACGCAATGTTGGAAGGACAAGGAAACAAGGTGACTACACAATTGTGCATTTCACGAGCTCAAGGGTTGGGCTTGAGGATTGAGACTGCACAATGCATAGTTAAATCTTGGCTCAAGGGAAGGATTGTGAAATTTTGGATCTTAGGGGTCATGATTGAGCACTGACACCATAAAGTGTGCAACCCTTGGGGGTAGGAACTATGTAGTGTGTAGTTCTAAGAGGTAGGGCTATTGCTTAAGGGCTGAGAATACACAATACCTAGTTCATGAGGGATGGATGAGGATAAGTCACTTGGTAACGAAGTTTTTTTAATTTTACTAAGTGTGCGATCTATGAAGGTGGTGTGAATAGTCATAAGAATGGATTGTGGTCACAGATTTAGAACACCCAAGGACACAAAATAAATAATCGAGAATCATGAACAACATACTTCCCTCAATGTGACAACTTTGCGACGACAAGTTCGACACCAAAGACACACTTTACGACAACCCTAACAAAACTTGTACAACCAAGCTTAAAACTTTTGAAATGAGTGACTGATCCAAGAGGATCTTGTCAGATCAATTGCATAGGTTAGTGTCAGTATTCAATGTCACCGTCAGCATTCAGTTCAGTGTCGTTCAGTTTCGACAGTGTTGTTTATGGTTGATAAGGTGATGGAAATGGTTTTTCATGGTGATGGTTTTGTACCTTGCTGTTGACATGTGGTTTTCATTAGTTCCGCCAATATATGGTCATCGAGATGTGTTTTTCATTTGCCTTCTCAGGATTTGGGTGTCAACAAAGGGTTGTTGTCACAAATGTAGCTTGTGTCGATGATATGCATGTGGTTTTATGTCACATTGTGACAAATGTGTCATAGAAGGTTTTCTTTGAATAAAGTGTTTAAAATTCTAAAATACTAACCCAAGTTCTAAACCCTAACCATATTAAAAACCTAACCTAAATACCTAAACACTAGTCCTAAACCCATCAAACATGGTATATTCCAACTCTATGTATTAAAACAAATAAAAAAAATACATAAAAACCTATTCGCCTAAGTATAAAGACCTTTGTATTAGCTCTCGTCTATTGCAAACAACGTATAAAACATTACAAATTAAAACAACTATCCCTAATCGCCACTTCTCACCGCAGCAGAGTAAATAGCATGTGAGTGGAGATGTGTAAACTGTTGGGGTTTTCATAAGTCGCCAATTCCTAACTGCAGCAGGGTTCTAAATAGTGGAACGACTCTTGTGACAGAGTCAAGTTTTAATCGTCAGGTTATGTAAACTGCGCAGATAAGTTAACCGGGAAGCCGATTGGCATGTGAACAACATTCACCATACAGTCAGGGTTTACCTCTGCCATTTTGGTGGCAGCTACGGTTAGATAGGAAGCCACGACATGTGAGTGTTGGGTTAGCCAACTATCAAATGCCATGGCCAACAGTTAGCAGAACTACCGACATTCAAACCGTAAGCTCAGTCATCACTCAGATGAGTTGTCAACCTCCTCCGCCTGGTCAAACTAACAACCAGCAATTTCAAAGTTAAGATAAAGTTATTTTTGGTTTTGCAATTAATTTTTGGTTACAAACTAATGCGAGGACCACGGTCACTTATCCTAAGAGGTCAAGAGGTGAATGGACCGAGGCCCGAGAACCCTAAATAAGTAAATTCACACTATGTTTAGGCCAGAGGAGGTTTTAATGTACCTGCAGGCCTATAAGGGGTTTTTTTTGTTCGTTGAAGAGGATAGTTGTGGTTTTTTTCTTTGTATGTAGATTCTGGAGGTCATAGGCAGTTTTGCTTTTAGTCTAACAAGAGCATCCAGAGTCAGAATTGGGAATTGTGATAGGCATTGGAAAGTTGGTTTAGAGAGCTAGCCATTGAAAGTGACCCATCTGTGTGCACTAATTTTGGTCAAATGTCTTTCTAATTGACCTCTACCATTTCCATCCTAATAAAGTGGTTGCCCATCTTGAAAGCGGACTTGGAGACGTATTCCATCAAGGATGAACTCTGTAATCAACTTTTTTGTCTGGTATCACTATGTTTTTAACTATTTTCACTTTTATTATGTATCTTTTTTATGTTTAATCAACTATCATAAAGTCTTTCTTCTCAAGTAGTTCTCTCGATTTCCACACTTTCAGCTAACATTCAATTCATTAATTACTAATAAATTCTACATCAGTTTTAACTTATGATCAGTTTTTAAAAGCTCTTAGGAAACAATTATATCCTTTAGGATACATGCAGCAAGTTGTTATTGATTGGCAACATCTAAGGCAAGCGAAAGGGAAAAGTGTTCAAGAGTTTACATAGGCATTCAGAAAGAAAGCATTGGTGCTTGGTATTTCATTGGATACACATGAAACTTTGTTAAAATACATTGACAGTTTACATTCATATTTGTAGCATACATTGTTGATGTTTAATCGTGATTATTTTTATGAAGTGTGTGTTTAGACCATACATATTGAATTAGGTGGGAGACCATTCAAGTTTTCATTGCAGACATCCAAAGAGTTGGAAATCAAACATTCCAATGACAATAAGGGGAAGAACAATTCAAAGAGAAAGAAATCAGTGATAGATCAGAAGGAAATACCTACTTGTTCTCATTGCCAAAGAATCAGTCATGATGAATCTAAGTGTTGGAAACTTCATCTAGAACTTAAGCCCAAAAAGTTTGTTAAGGAGAAGGATGAAAATAAGGTAATTGCAGCAGTCCAACAAGATCTAGGTTCAGATTCAAGTGATGAAAGGAGGATAATTGCTATGGTTACGACATGTCAAACTTTTGATATTGTTTCAAGTTCAAAAAATATTGTATCTTCATCAAACATAAATCCTTCAAATGAGGATAAAAGACTTGAATTGTTTAAAATAAGGACAACTTCTAAGCATACAAAGATAGATACACTATTTGACAGTGGATCACACGTGAATTTAATCTCTGAATATTTAGTTAAGAATTTTGGTTTGGAAACACAGAATCATCCAAGGCCTTACCCATTAAGGTGGCTAAATAAATAAACTTATATAAAAGTCACAAAATAGTGTCGATTAAGATTTTCCATTACAGATAATTACATTGATGAAGTGGAATTAGATGTGGCTCCAGTAGACATATGTGGAGTTGTTTTAGGAAGTTCTTATCTTTATGATCGTGATGCATTATTTTATAGGAGAGAACATAAATATCACCTTAAGAAAGATGGGGTTGAATTTATTGTTAGGGCACACAAAGTAAAATCACTTGAATTTAGTTTTTTCTAATGAGATGAAGCGACTAATAAGTTTAAATAAAATATTTGTAATCATGTGTGTAAAGGAACAACATAACACTCAATATGATGTTTGTTCTTGTTATGAGTCTCATCTTAAAGATAGTTTGATCAAAGATATAGAAGCTATTCCAGTTCTATGTAAAACCAAACATCTTACTCATAAGCAGGGAATACAACATGAATTACATTTTGTGCCTAAAGCTCTTTTTCCTAATGTCAAAATGAATCAATTCAGTTCAAGTTTGGAAATTAATAGTTCCAGGGATACAGGCCAGTATTGGGGAAATTCAGTGTTAAATTTCTCTTGTATTGTGTCACCATTTCATGTTTCGAATAGTTTGGAAACCTCTTTTCAAGTGGAGAGGAAGCCCATTTTTTTTCATATCAAATCCTTTTCTAAAGCATTATCAAAGTATCGAAAATAGCTAAAGGAAACTTATGCATCAGAGGAAAGTGCTAATGAATGGAAACACCATTTACTAAATGAAGGAAAAGTGATTCAAAAAAATCAGCAGTTAATTCAATACCTTCAAAGACAAACTAAGTTGCAACATTTTTCATCTCACAGTTTGATGGGTTCATTGTAGCAAATTCGCTTAGTAATCAGGAAGCATGAATGTATGTCAAGTCAAGTAACTTGTTTGATGTCAAGAATATCTTTGACTGTCTCTATTATTCCGCAAAATATATTTTTAATACATATTGGTGGTATTGAATAATATCTAGTAGAGACTATTTTCAAAGATTATTATGAATCACTAACTCATGGTATTTCGTGGGAAGAAATCAATTGCCATGTTCATAACATGTTATTTGACCATTGTTTCAAGTTTTTCATACTACAGACAAATGGAATAGGTCACCGACTCAAAATGTGCCATGTTTAGCATCATCAGGGTCATCAGTTGTAGGTGATTGATCGAATGTATTGGTACATCATCAGAACAACGTGGAAAGTCAGAGAGTTCTACCCTCATCCACTATTTGTTTAGTTCAAATTTTGTGGTCAAAAAGATTTCAAGTGGAGAGGATTGATCCAAGAGGATCTCATCATATTAGTTGCATAGGTCATTGTCAGTGTTCATTTTCGTCATCAACATTTAGTTTAGTTACGTTCAGTTTCGACAGTGTTGTTTATGGTTGATCAGGTGATGGCAATGGTTTTTCATGGTGATGTTTTTGTACTTGGTTGTCGACATATGGTTTTCGTCAGTTCCACAAGGATATGGTCATCGACATGTGTTTTTCATTCACCTTCTCAAGATTTGGGTGTCAATAAAGGATTGTCATCACAATGTAGCTTGTGTTGATGATATGCGTGTGGTTTTATGTCACATTGTCACAAATGTGTTGTAAAAGGGTTTCTTTGAGCAAAGTTTTTAAAAGTATAAAATACTAACCTAATTTCTGAACCCTAACAATATTAAAAACATAACCTAAATACCTAAAAACTAGTCCTAAACCCATCAAACATGGTATATCCCAACTCTATGTATTAGAACAAATAAAAAAATTACATAAAAACCTATTTTCCTAAGTCTAAAACCCTTTGTATTAGCTCTCGGCTATTGCAAACAACATATAAAACATTACAAATTAAAAAATCTTTCCCTAATCGCCACTTCTCACCACGATGGAGTAAACAACATGTGAGCGGAGATGTGAAAACTGTCGGGGTTTTCATAGGTCACCAGTTCATAACTGCAACAGGGTTATAAACAATGAAATGACTCATGTGAAAGAGTTAAATGTTAACCATCGGGTTATGTAAACCATGCGGGGAAGTTAACTGAGAAGACTATTGCCATGTGAACAACATTCACCGCCCAGTGAGGGTTTACCTCCGCCATTTTGGTGGCAGTAGCGGTCAGATTGGAAACCGTGACATGTGAGCGTCAGGTTAGCCAACTGTCAACTACCATGGCCAACAGTCAGCCGAACCACTGACATTCAAACCGCAAGCTTAGTCACTGCTCACATGAGCTATCAACTTCCACCGCCCGGTCAACCTAACCACCAATAGTTTAAAAGTTAATATAATGTTATTTTGGGTTTTGTAATTAAGTTTTGGTTACAAACTAATGTGAGGACCATGGTCACTTATCGTAAGAGGTCAAGAGGTGAATGGACCGAGGCCCAAGAACCCTAAATAAGTAAAATCATGCTATGTTTAGACCAGAGGAGGTTTTGATGTACCGACAAGCCTATAAGAGGTGGTTTTTGTTCATTGAAGTGGATATTGGTGGTTTTGGTTTTTGTATGTAGATTCTAGAGGTTATAGGCATTTTTGTTTTCAGTGTAACAGGAGCATCTGGAGTCGGAATTGGGAACCGTGATAGGAATTGGAAAGCTGTTTTAGAGAGATATCCATTGATAATGACCAAAAGTGCAAAAGTGCACATTCAGTTTGGTCAAATCTCTATGTAATTAACCTCTATTATTTCAATCCTAATAAAGTGGTCACCCACTTTGAAAGCAGATTCGGAGACGTAGTCCATCAAGGACGAACTCCATATTAAACTTTGGTGTCTGTCATCGCTTTTTTTTTAGTATTTTCACTTATGTTTTGAATCTTTCTTATGTTTAATCAGCTGTCGTAAAGTCTTTCTTCTCAAGCAGTTCTCTCGGTTTCCGCACTTTCAGCTAACATGCAATTCATTAAGGGTTAATCAATTCTACATCAGTGTTAACTTATGATCATTTCAGATCAATGACTGTTGGGAATGAGTTCCCTAGGGATTAATTTTGGGTAAAATACCCAAGTTTGGGGCAGAAGACCCAAATATTGTGTAAATAAATGTAAAGTCTCTGCATTTTGTAGTCGCGGAGCACGAAGATGTCTAAAGATAGAAGGGTTTTCCACCCTTATTTTGGATAAGTTGTGTCGGTTTTGGAGTTCTACCCATGGTCTACGGACCATAGGGTTGTATAAAATGGAGAGTGTTAGAGAGAAAGGCAGTGGTTGATAAGCGAAGAATGAATGTAATGTGTCATTCAAAGGGAATAGTGAAGAGTCTCAAAGTAGAAGGGAGGCTCTATAGTTGTGTGCACAGAGGCCTAGAGTAGAATCCACAGCTGAGTGCATGGACCCCTGCAGCTGAGTGCGTAAGGTAGTTTAAATCTGTGAGAATATCTAAAGCATTAATAAGGATATTGTTTAGGAATTATTTGTGTTTACCCCTTTTAATTCTGTTATGAATAAATGCGATTATGTTATGATGAATAATGGGTTTATGATTTAATGTTGTGTCGATGTGTGAATTTGTATGTTTTACATTATTATAAGAACACAATTCATAATATCTATTTGCACGAAGAATGCCTTGATGCATGTTAAAGTTATGAGATACTTAAGCAAATCTGGGTAATAACAGACTTAAGAGTGATTACAAAGGCATGTAAATTGTAGACTCGCCTACTTAAGGTCCGCGAAAGATAGTCGTAGACCTTTGCAAAGGTCTAAGGGTGATTAAGAGAAGTATATCAATAAGACCTAAAAGGCTTATCGATCTATGCGAAGGAAGAGTTAGGGCATAAAACGACATCATAACCATTTCTGGGTGCAGAAACTTGGTTCCAGTATCCCTCCATACTGCCTCGGGTGAGGCTTCAGTCCTTGCTTCACGGATTGATGTCGAAAGGGCTAGTAGTGTAGGGATTTATTTGGGAAACTTAACTCTGAATCTGGGTCAAGACCCATCAAGCCAAAAAATGGTTATGTTGTCAGAACCAGGATCTACATAACGAGATGTGTGATTTCATATCATTGGAATCCAACTAAGAAATAAATCAAAACCTAGTTGGATAGAAATATCCAAAAATTCGCGGCGCAAGAAAACAATAATCTATGATTGACGAAATAACGGTGGTTTGATAGATACCTGTACATGGAAATACACAAAATATTCTTATGTTCCTTCCCAGTTGAGTTATATTAGTAGATTGCGAAGTTGGAAGACACCCAAGGAAGGTGGAGGCTTGACAATGTGATTGTTCGGACACTAGAGCTATTAAGGATGTTGGAATCTTCTAAAGATAAGATCGCTCACATTGTTGACCATTGGATTGACTGCATCATAGGAGGATTTTGTGATAGAGTTCGTGGTTGATAGCTCTGTCAGTTGCAACGAAGCAGAGCGTCACTTCATTAAAGGATCGCGAGGTAAGTATTTAAAATCGTTGAATACTTGGATTAATTTGCTTTTGTGTGAACAACAGGTTATGCAGTTACCTTGATGTTTGGAGCTACGCGAAGCGAAAAGCCTTTCCAGGATGGAGGAAGAAAAGGTCCTGAATATGGCCCACTAATTAGACCTCCTTTGAGTGATGATGAAGGAGCACCGTAGACTTCCCCCATGAGCACTAGTTAGTTGATAAGACAAGGGTTCTTGCAAATAGCTACACCACCTCCACCCTCATCCCATCCATCTACACTGCCTCCATCCTCGCCTCCATCACTAACCCTATCACCCACACACGCGCCACCTCCACTGTTAAAACTGTTGAACTCCGTAAAAGTACCTGTATTTGAAGGGCGTAGAGAATGAAGATCCGAACCAGTTCTAGTTCGTCACGAAGGCTATATGAGAAACCTAAGGTATCATGGAGGAGAAAATGAAGAAAGCCACATGGGTTAATGCTCTACAGGACTGCGCACTAACATGGTACATTAAGTACAATATTGATAACCCAACATCCACGTTGGTTGATATCGAGGCCGCGTTGAATAGAGAATTCACTAGACATAAGTCTCAAGCATAGTTGATTGTAGGGTTCAAGGAAATCATGATGAAGGCAGGGGAGACACCCTGCGATTTGGACCAAAGGTTGAAGTGTGCAATCCATGAAGTCGACATGAACCGAACTCATGGGCAGCACCATGAATGATTTGTGGCCTCACTCTTGCCCCACCTAATGGTTGCGCTATCACAACACAAGATTGGGACCCAGGCTAAAGCTCTAGAAATTGCCATGAGGCTGCATGAGACATCAATGCCGGATGTTAATCTAGGGGTTCAGTAGATTCATGCAGAGTTTCAAAACCTTTGTCTCAAAATGCAAAGTCTAAAGAAGGACAGAACAACTTAGCAAGAGGTGTGCAAAGAAGTTTGGTGCATAAAATGCAAGGATCAGGGGCATGACAAGGATCATTGCCTAATCTTCATGAACTATGTTGCAGTGGGAGGACCAATGCCTCTATGACAAGAGGCCAGGGCAGGGCCAAGTCCAAGGTCTGCATTATGATGTGCTATATGCCAAGTGGTTGGGAAACATGTGACCGACAATTTCCATTTGTTGCAGAATTTTTGCGGACACCGCAACAACTCTTTTGCAATTTCCTTCAATTAGTAAGCCATGGTGAGCGTAATTGTGAAAGTTACAAATTGAAAATGGACAAGACACCTGCATACAGGGTTTAGACAGAAATGCGACCTCCAAAACAAGGCATTGGGGGAACGTGAGGTCAGTGTCAAGGGTGCAACTAAGGATGAGGTAGAGGAGGGCCTGGGAGATGTTGAGGGCATCTGATTTGTTATAATTGTAGAGGCCCAAGACACTACAGGAGGGATTGTCTGAATCCAATGTGATTATCACACCGCTATTGTACTCAGTTTGACCATGCAACTAAGGATTGTCGAATATTATTGGCTAAGATTTGCGAAATGGTGGTGCAGCCTACACAACTAACGCAGAACCTCTAGATGATGAGGGCAGAGCCCCGCGGGGAAGACCCTAAGGCAAAAATTATGCTATGAAGCAAAACTACGACAGGGAAGGATAAAGGCAGGCAGCCTGTAGAAGGCGAATGGGTCCACAAAGCACCCGAAAAGGAGACTGGGTTTGATTTGGAGCACGCAAAAGAAAAATTTATGGAAGCAAAGAAAAGCTTCACTAAGGCCTCTACCTCATGAATTTAGGAGAAACCAGCTGAAGAAATGGACCCATCCATGACTACAACATTCTTGGAGACTTGCATGAAGCTGCTTTATGACAGTAAGGCTATGAATGGACTACATGAACTAATCAATTGGTGTCTTGGTGAGGATGGTGCTACTGGTGAACCGCACATGGTTAGGAAGCTTAGAAAGCACAAGGCAAGGACTGGGTATGAAATGAGACTCACTACACAGATAGGGGAATACAAGGTGGACCAAGTTATCCTAGATCTCGGGTCCAACATGAATGTTTTGCCAAAACAGACTTGGGAAACAATGGGGAGACCTGCGCTCCAGTGGTCTCTGATATAGTTAAGAAAGGAGAATCAATAGAAAATTATCCCAATGGGGAGGGCGCAAGGGGTCATAGTTGACATCGAGGGTACAAGCACACTGGCAGATTTTGAGGTAATAGAGATTGTGGATGATAGAAATCCCTACCCTGCGCTCCTTGGAATCAATTGGGCCACTAACATGAATGAGGTAATCAACTTGAAGAAGTGGAAGATGAGATATTAAAAGAAGTCGCTCCATGTAGTGGTGCCGTTGGATCCCACGGGGGGACCACGTTATACAGAACCAGTTCAAGATTATGAAGGAGACGATGATCTGGACCAGATTTACAAGATAATGACGTGAGACCAAGATTGGGTGAATCTGATAGCGGAGAGACATATTGTAAGGGACCACAAAAGCTTCTACACATTAGATTTGGATGAAGAATTGGAGCACTGGCAGAACTAACTACATGAAGCATCTATGTTGTGTTGTAATATGATGACCAAGTTGTTGCACTATGTGTCATCCAAAATCATGGATCTGCCTCATTATGATGGGATAACCGATGTTGAATTCTTTTTTGATTCATTTGAAAGAGAAGTTCCAGAGAAACATCGCTTCTAGGCCTTGGAATAGGTACTTCCCACTATGCGTGCAAGATGGTTCGGTATGCACAAGGATAGTTTTGGTGATTGTCACGACTATAGGAGGATGATGAGAATACGTTTTGGGCAGTCAAAAGTGTGGTGACAGATACGTATGATGGAAGGGATGACCCACGTGATCACCTGGTCAAATGGACTAAGGCTTATGGAGCAAAGCCTCAGCCTAAATGGGTGTATCTAGTTCTCCATACCATGGGCATCATACTAATGAATTGGTACTTGGAAACTAAGCCCTGCCATGACATTGAAGAGTGGGACATCCTGCGCCAGGGATATTTAATGACGTTCAACTTTAAGGATGGGTTTGACTGTATTGATGTGGTGATACAAGAGGTTAAAGAAATGATCTTTAGGATACCGCAAGATCCTTTGGCCCTGATCCAACCTGATTGGACTACCTAGTTGAGCCATGCACTATAATGCCATAACATGACCGCTGAAGAAGAAGACGAGGATCCCCAAAAAATTAATATTCTGAAAATTGAAGGTCAACGCAAGGTTGAAGGTCTGCAAATAGAGGATCCTGACATAACCGCGCCAATGAAAGCTAGGTAGGTTAATATTTCCATAGAGGTGGAACCAAAATTGCAAACATTGGGTACTATTGGGATAATGTGGCAGTAGACAAAGTCACTGAGCTCCTCCGCGAATATCATGATTTTTTCCCCACGAATTTTTCTGATTTAAAAGGGATAATAGGAGACTTGGGTGTCATGAAGATGACCCTAAAACTGAACAAGAAGCCCTTAAAATAAAGATCTTACCACCTTAATCCTAAGTATAAGGAAAGGGTTTACGCTGAGTTAGATAAGATGATCAGAATAGGAATTATTGAACCAATGGAAGAATGTGATTGGGTAATCCCGGTAGTGGTTCAGGAAAAGGAATATAAAGAAGAAATCAGGATATGCATTGATCTCTGGAAGCTGAATGATGCTTTCTGCATGATTCTTCCCTGACCCCGTTCACTAATGAGGTCCTGGATAATGTAGGTAGCCAAGAAGCATACTCTTTCACTAATGGGTTCTCTGGGTACCATCAGATCAAAATTACACCTAATTATAGAAGTAAGATGACCTTCGTGACTGAGTGGGGATGTTTTCAGTACACTATAATGCCTTTTGGGCTGAAGAATGCACCATCAATCGTTTCACGCATAGTCATTGGGGCATTCAAACACTTCGTTAATAATTTTCTTAAGGTATACTTTGACCATTGGACAACGTTTGGACTGTTCAAGTGTCATGTGGCAAGTCTATGCTTGATGTTATATACATGTTGGAGATACTAGATCACACTTAATATGAAGAAGTGTCTATTTTGTATCCCTTTTGTAATCCTATTGGATCATGTGGTATGCAGACAAGGATTGATGGTAGACCTCACGAAGATCACGGTGATAATCAACTTGGAGGGGCCAATGAATGTGAAACAAATGCACGCAACCCTGGGGCATACCAGATACTATAGGAAGTTCATCAAGAGCTATGCCCAGGTCACTGTGCCCATGGAGAAATTGTTGAAAAAGGATGCTATGTTCTGTTGGAGTGATGAATGCGAGAAGAGCTTGGATATGCTGAAATAGAAAATGGTCATTGCACCAATCCTAGTCTTCCTAGACTAGAAGAAGGAATTTCATGTGCACGTGGACACCTCTTGTATTGCACTGGGGGTCATGCTGACACAGGTGGGTGAGGGGGAATTGAACCATCCTATAGCATTTGCAAGCAAGAATTTGTCAAAGGCTGAGAAGAACTATTCCACTAGAGAGTGTGAAGGACTATCCATGGTATACGCGCTCCAAAAGTTTAGGAACTATTTGATGGGGGGACATTTTAATATATGTACGGATCATTCTCCATTGAAATACCTAGCCAATAAGCCTATGTTGGGGGGGGAGATCCGTAGATGGTTGTTTTTGTTTCAGGGGTATGACTTTGAAGTTATTGTGAAGCCAAGATGACTAAATGTGGGACCTAATCATCTGTCACGCATTGAAATGGGAGAAGGACCTACTAATTTAGAGGAAAGGTTACCTGATGCACAACTCTATATAGTACACATTGCGGACAGTCACGTTGAAGATATCATACATTTCCTGACAATGGGAAGTGCTCTAGAAGGGTATACAAGCCAACAAAAGAAGCAGTTAGTAGTGTGCGCAGCGAAATTCTCCATCATTGCAGGATACTTGTACAAATTGGGGTCAAACAGAATATTGAGATGTTGTTTACCTTACTTTGAGTGAAGTAGCATCCTTGGAGAGGCTCATGGAAGAGCTGAAGGAGGACATTATGCAAGAAAAGCAACAACCCAGAAGGTTCTACGTGCTGGATTATGGTGGCCAACTCTTCACAAGGATGTGAAAGCATATTGTAGGGCCTATGACACATGTCAAAGGACTACTAGGCCATCACGGAGGGATGAACTACCTTTGATGCCGCAAGTGACATTACAACTATTCAAGAAATTGGCAATCGACTTTGTGGGCCCAATTCAGCCTCAGGGAAAGAAGACAGGTGTGTGGTATATCATCACCGCGACTCAGAACTTGACTAGGTGGGTGAAGGCACGGCCTATGAAGGACTGTACAAGCGTGACAGTAGAAGAGTTTCTTTTTGAATACGTATTGACGAGATTTGTTTGTCCAATGATCTTGATGAGCGATTGCAGTACGCACTTTCATAATGAAACAATCACAACGTTGAAAGAAGAATTTTCGGTCTTTCATCAGAAGAGAACGCCTTATAACCCACAGGCCAATGCGACGATGGAGGCATTCAATAAGATATTGGAGAATACACTAATAAAGGTCTGCAATGCTTAGATAAGTGACTAGGATGTGGGCATACCAGCAGTGCTATGGACCTACAGAATGACTTGCAAGAAGCTGACTACGAAAACGCCTTTCAGACTCATGTATGGCATAGAAGCTGTGATGCCAATGGAATACATTATGCCTAGTCTACGCATAACGGAACTCATAGGAATGGTGGACCACAGAGCCTTGGAAGAGAGGCTCGCGCAGCTAGTAGATCTTGAGGAGGACCAATTTCTAGTTGGATTTAATCAACAAGTTAAAAAGGAGCACGAAAAGGCATGGCATGATTAACACACTAAACTGTCACCTTCAAGGTGAATAATATGGTGTTGCTATATGATAGTAAATTTGATAAATTTCCAAGGAAATTCAGGATGCACTGGCTAGGACCATATGTCATCAAGGAAACTATCGATGGTGGAGTAGTTTAGTTGGACAAATTTAATGGAGAACCCTTCCCATGGAAGGGGAATGGTAGCCTATTGAAGTTGTACACTAGTGATCCAACTAGGTGACTATATGAGGGAAGCACAGTCTTAGTGCTCAAGAAAGCTAAAAGGAAGCGCAACACTATAAACTACACTGCCTGGTTCAGAGAGCCGCGTGATCGGGGAACTGCATGGAACGAAGATATGTTACAATGCCCATGGAAGTGTGCAGGGGGGTGCGTTACCAAGGAAGAAACCGCGCAGAGCAGCAGGAAAGTGACCATTAAAGTCACTATTCATGATTTGACGATGAAAAAATGGCTAAAAGGAGTGGGGGGCGGCATTTAAGACAAAATTTACGGGCTAAATCTTTGAAAATCTGCCGCTATTCTATCATTAATGAACCGATTTTTGGGGGAATGGTCAGATTTGAATTTTAAAGTTTTTATAAATTACAAGTGGCTACCCAATGAAAAACACTTTGTATTTTGAGAATTGAGTTGTTGAGCTCTCAAGCGCACATGAACCATGAAACCTATGAGATTTTTCTAGTGATTTATATGTTTGATAGATTGCCATAGGTGAATCAAGAGTTATTACGAAGCATTATGTTGATGTCCATTTATGCTATGAGCGCGAAAGCAGTGATAGGTTAGGGAATTTTCCCAGAGGTGGCTATGGCAACAAAAGGAACTGCCTGGGAGGGAGTGCCTGTAGAAATACTAGTGGAAGTACCAAAATCTCCACAGATACCTAGGCTAAGGCCTATCCCAACCACAGAGGGTCCCAAGATCAGGAAGGGAAAGTAGGCTGCGCCATTGTAGCCAGTGCATGCATCTCCCAGGAAACACCCCCAAAAGGTTAAGCCCACTACAGAGGAAATGGGCAAGACAATTAACCTAGAGCCAGAAGAAGAGGAGTTTGAGGATATCCTAATGGATGACAAGGATGCTGGGATGGAAACAGACGATGTCAAAATTATGGGGTCTGGCCCCATCACTAAGTTGCCTGAGTACATTCCTCTACGTAAGGAAAAGACCAAGGTGCCCAAAGACATTGACGAGAGTAAGGTCACCGAACATATGCCCCTCTTACTGGAGCAAATTGTGTTTGAAGGACAACACTTGGGGCATGATCCCCTTTTGAAAATTTAAAGACTAAGATTTAGCTGACATGGAGCAGTTTCCTCATCTCATAATAGATCAACACATGCACCGTGTGGTCCATAAAACCAATAAAGTAACTGTATTGGAACCACAGAAGTGGCTAAGAGGCATACACAAGGCAGGACTGCTCAACCCACAATGGGTGCAACATTACAACTGCACACCCATCATAATGGTTGTAATCAAACAATTACTATGCTTGGTACATGATGGGTATTTGTGGCTAGAGAAGCCAATTTCCATCATTGATAGACTAATCCATAGGATGACGAGGCTGCCATACTTAGGTGAAAATCTGGCCATAGAATTTGGCGGAAAGGTTGACAAACATGTCCTCGCATAGGCCATGAAGGAAAAGCTCAAGTTAGTGAAGAAGTCATGCGGCTATGCCATCTTAAGCATCTATGACCAGGCAGTCAAAGTAGCTATACAACTCTTGGAACCGAATGTCATATGGAGGTGTCATGCAGAGGAAGTGTTGGCACCAGTCATAGCTTTGGTGGCCCAACACGTGGAGGGAGTTCAATTTATTTGGGCACATTACCTCGGCGGTGAGTTCCTGCAAACTACCCCGAGGTGAAGGATCTCAACAAGATGTTTCACTATGCATGGCTCGTGCTATCCATAGTGCTGGTAGCATGGGAGCTACCCAAACATAGTCAGTTCCCTTGGGTCATGTCGGACATATCAAAGGCCGAAAAGTATGCTTCATTGTGGGCGACTAAGGATCCATAGCCGGTAAAGGACAAAAAAATCTTTTAGACCCAGATGGAGATGAACGTACACATGGCCATCAATCACAAGCTGCGGTTTTGACCTACCAAATTTGACAAATTGCAGGCATACATGGAGCTCAAGGTTGATTTCCACCACGTATCAATAAGGGCATGGAAGGACCCCAAGCAGAAGTGGCATGACTTTCCCCACTTGGCAACGGATGACACGATTAAAGCGATCATCAACAGCTGGTCGGTACAATGGTGCACTGCCTCAGACTTGACTACAAGATCTAGCAAGACAATTGTGCAGTAGAAGTAGGAAGAAGTCAATTTGAGACGGAGCAGCTGGATGCGAAGAGGAAAAAGGAGGCTGATGCTAAGGCTAAAGAAGAGCACGTTGTCATCCAGGAGGTTGGAGGATGGGCAGGACAGGTAGGAGGAGAGGAGTGAAACTCTGAAAAAGAGAAGTCACCTTCACCAAAGACAGGAAGAAGTGATGAACTAACAGAGCAGGAAGGAGCGAACCTGGTAATGACTCTATTCTGAATCAAATGCACCAGGGGTCCAAAAAATCTAGGATCATGGAAGAAGTCCAAGGCAAGCAAGACATATTTGGATCTGATCACCCTGACAGATGGGGATCTAACCGATATAGGGGATATGGTGTGGGATGCCATCACAGAACTGTTGTAGTAATTTGAAAAACAAGAACAACAATAGGCGTTGGGCGCTATTTAGATGGGTTTGTGCGAGCTGTAGATCCATGCTTCACAAATGCAGACCAGCTTGGCACCCACCAGTGTGGCCATTGGCACCTTTGAAGCCTCCAAGATGTTGCACGTTAGGGACCCCCAAGCCATGATACTACGAGACAAAGCATTGACAATGGAAAATGATGCTGATAACCCACTGTCAGTGCCCTTAAGTGCGTGAGCCTTAATCTGGCAGCGCTTCCTAGGAAAGTTCTCTATCTTTTGCACGATGGTGTGATTGTTGAGGTTCCAGCCTAGGATCAACATGCTTTGTAGGTGATCAACAACCAAAAGTTGAATAATGCTCAGATGGTAGTATAACGTGACTCTGCTCTCAACCTTGTGACCAACCTCACAGATAAGAACTAGTGCCTCGCTAAGTTTGTAGATGAACCATGCCAGGTTGTCCTAAAGATGGACATCCCCGACGTTGAGCCAGTCGATGTGTGGGTTACAAAACTCATTGTGGGAGTGCACAATGCACGCACAGAATTAGCCAAGTTTCAGATTGAGCTGAATCTCAAGATCGCAGAGTTGGAGTTGAAGGCTCAGTCTTCGACTCCACTGAAAGTCACAGGAGTAGTGCGTGAGTACTATGGAAGATGCAATAGCAACTGTAGTAAGTGCAGCGACGGACTGTGCGACACATTTTGAGCAGTCGGTCAAGGTCCTCACTAGCCTACAAGAAGACCCCAATGTACAAAGGCTAGAGATAGAAGCACGGGAATTGTAGCAGCGCTACGACGAGGTTAAGGAAACATCGCAAACTATTGTCATCATGCAAAGGCTTGCAAAGCTGCAGGAGGGCAAGGCACTAATGCAACGTAGTACAAGGAGTTTGTGCTCAAGGCTCATTTGAAGCCTTGGTTAGACGAGGCCTATGAGATCACAAGCAACAATGAGGGGAAGTTGTCCAATTTGCAGGAGACTCAATAGAAGCTACAGACTCGTAGCACAGGGCCAGTGGTAGAACAGTTTGTTGAAGAGTTGAAGCAGGCAGTGATGGAGTGTACCGTCGAGGTCGCAATTATTGAAGTTAAACTAGAATGTCTGGGCAAAAAAATCTCAGAACCAGTCGAGTGACTCGAGGGCGAATAACCATATTTGTGTTCGGGGCGTATTAGGAACAGGCCCCTTAGGGGTTGATTTTGGGTTAAACACCCATGTTTGGGGAAGAAGGCCTGAATTTTGTGTAAATAAATGTAAAGTCTCTGCATTTTGTGGCCAGAGAGTGTGGATATGTTAAAGATAGAAGGGTTTTCCGCCCTTAGTTTGGATAAGTTATGTCAGTTTTGGAGATCTACACATGGTCCACGGACCATGGGATTGTATAAAAGGGAGATTCTTCAAGAGTCTAAGGTAGTGGTTAATAAGAGAGAAATGAATGTAATCGGTCATCATAAGGGAAGAGTCAAGCATCTCAGAGTAGAAGGGAGGCTCTATAGCTATGTGCGCAGAGGCCTAGAGTAGAGTCCACAGCTAAGTGCACAGGGTAGTTTAAGTCTGTGAGAAGATCTGAAGCATTAATAAAGAGATTGTTCTAGAATTATCTATGTTTACCCCTTTTACTTCTGTTATGAATAAATGTGATTATGTTATGATGAATAATGGTTTTATGATTTAATGTTGTGTAGATGCACGAATCTGTATGTTTTACATTATTATATGAACACAATTCATAATATCTGTTTACGCGAAGAGTGCCTTAATGCATGTTAAAGTTGTTAGATACTTAAGCTAATCTGGGTAATAACAGACTTAGGAGTGATTACAAAGGCATGTAAGTTGTAGATTCACCTATTTAGGGTCCGCGAAAGACAGTCGTAGACCTTCAGAAAGGTCTAAGGGTGATTAAAGGAAGTATATCGATAAGCCCTAAAAGGCTTATCGATTTGTGCAAAGTTAGATTTATTGCATAAAATGACATCATAACCATCTTTGGGTACATAAACTTAGTTCTAGCATCCCCCCATACTGCTTTGGGTGAGACTTTAGTTTGCACTTCGTGGATTGATGTTAAAAGGAGGGCCAGTGGTGTAGGGATTTCTTTGGCAAACTTAACTCTGAACCTGGGTCAGGACCCATCAAGCCAATAGTGACACACATGTTTACATGGTAAGACCAAATAATTTACAAAAATATTACCCCATGATACCACCAAAAAAAGATTTTGTACACGATGTGACACTTAACATGTGAAAAGATGACACTCCGATTTTCTTGCGAATAGTACAAAAAACATGTGATAAGCCTTAATGCTTTTTATGAGACTATGCAAGATCATGGTAGGCTCCAAAATTTGGGTGTAGGCCAAAATTTTGGAGGGTGTTGTAGGAGCAACAAGAGTAATAAAAGGCATCAAATGTAGAGAATATTTATGGGAAAGAAATATATAACTATATTAATCATGAAAGAAGAAATTACAACCTCAAACTTAATGCTGTAGGTTCCTTTACAATTTTTTTCTCCATTCTATTTCCCTTTCTTCAAGAATTATTGTGATAAAAATGTTGGCATTTAGGAAGAGTTTCACCAAGCCAAGAGGGTTCTTGAGATTTGGTAACTAGCCATCTCACTAGGAGATGGTCACACTTGTAGGATTGGGAAATATTTTGAGGAGGATAAGGGATGGAGGTTGAGATCCAACAAAGTAGGGATGCGAGTTATATCTACACTGCTCACAAGAGATGTCATTGAGGGGGCTTCTAAAATAGAAAATTATCTTTCCTTTTTTAATGTTACCTTTTTCAAAATAATGTCACACTCTATGAACTCGAAGTGTGCAAAATTATTATAGCCTTGGAGGTATTGAAAGTGGAACAACCTAGCAACCTCACACTAATCATAGTATAGCCTACAACATCCTTTTAAATTAGGGATTCTTAAGGTATTTGCACAATTTTTTTTTAATGTTCCATGTTCAACATCATCAGGGTCATCAGTTGCACATGATTGATTGAATGTATTAGTACATCATCAGAACAAGGTGGAATGTGAGGGAGTTCTACCCTCATCCACTATTTGTTTAGTCAAACGTTTGTGGTCCAAAATCTTTCAAGTGGAGAGGATTGATCCAGGAGGATCTCGTCATATCAGTTGCATAGGTCATCATCAGTGTTCAGTGTCATCATCAGCATTCAATTCAATTACGTTCAGTTTCGACGGTGTTTTTAATGGTTGATCAGGTGATGGCAATGGTTTTTCATGATGACGATTTTGTACCTAGCTGTCGACATATGGTTTTAGTTAGTTCCGCAAGGATATGGTTGTCGACATGTGGTTGTCATTCGCCTTCTCAGGATTTTGGTGTTGATAAAGGGTTGTCGCTGCAAATGTAGCTTTTGTCGACGATATGCATGTGGTTTTATGTCACATTGTGACAAATGTGTTGTAAAAGGGTTTCTTTGAACAAAGTGTTTAAAAGTCTAAAATACTAACCTAAGTTCCAAACCCTAACAATATTAAAAACCTAACCTAAATACCTAAAAACTAGTCCTAAACCCATCAAACATGGTATATTCCAACTCTATGTATTAAAACAAATAAAAAAAACACAAAAACCTATTTGCCTAAGTCTAAAAACCTTTGTATTAGTTCTCGGCTATTGCAAACAACATATAAAACATTACAAATTAAGACAACTATCCCTAATTACCACTTCTCACTGTAGCGGAGTAAACAACATGTGAGCAGAGATGTGAAAACTGTCGGGGTTTTCATAAGCCACTAGTTCCTAACCGAAATATTGTTCTAAACAGTGAATGACTCATGTGCCAGAGTCAAGTGTTAACCAACGGGTTATGTAAACATTGCATGGAAGTTAATTGGGAAGGCTATTGGCATGTGAACAACATTCACCACGTAGTCAGGGTTTACCTCCGCCATTTTGGTGGCAATAGTGATCAGACCGAAAACCACAACATGTGAGTGCCGGGTTAGCCTACCGTCAACTACCATGGCCAACAGTCAGTGGAACCACCAGCATTCAAACCGCGAGCTCAATCATCACTCACATGAGATGCTAACCTCCTCTGCTCGGTCAACCTAACCGCTAGTAGTTTAAAAGTTAAAAAAATACTATTTTGGGTTTTGCAATTAAGTTTTGGTTACAAACTAATGCGAGGACCATGGTCACTTTTCCTAAGAGGTCAATAGGTGAATGGACTGAGGCCCAAGAGCCATAAATAAGTAAATTCACGCTATGTTTAGGCTAGAGGAGGTTTTGATGTACCTACAAGCCTATAAGAGGCGGTTTTTGTTCATTGAAGTGGATATTGGTGGTTTTGGTTTTCATTTGTAGATTCTGGAGGTCATAGGTAGTTTTGTTTTCAGTGTAACAGGAGCATTCGGAGTCAGAATTGGGAACCATGATAGGCATTGGATATCTGGTTTAGAGAGATATCCATTGAAAATGACCAAAAGTGCCTATGTGCAAATTCATTTTGGTCAAATCTCTATGTAATCAACCTCTACTGTTTCAATCCTAATAAAACGGTTACCCATCTTGAAAGCAGACCTAGAGACGTTGTCCATCAAGGACGAACTCTGTAATAAACTTTGCTATCTATCATCACTGTGGTTTAAATACTATTTTCACTTATGTTATGCATGTTTCTTATCTTTAATTAATTGTCATAAAGTCTTTCTTCTCAAGTAGGTCTCTTGGTTTCCGCACTTTCAGCTAACATTCATTTCATTAATGGTTAATCAGTTCTACATCATTTTTAACTTATGATTATTTTAGATCAATGAATATTGGGAAAGGGTCCTCCATGGGTTAATTTTGGGTTAAATACCCAAGTTTGGGGCAGAAGGTCCAAATTTTGTGTAAAGAAATGTACAATATCCACATTTTGTTGCCGCGGAGTGTGAAGATGTCTAAAGATAGAAGGGTTTTCTGCCCTTAGTTTGGATAATTTGTGTCGGTTTTGGATATCTACCCATTGTCTGCGGACCATAGGACTGTATAAAAGGGAGATTCTTATAGATTCTAAGGCAGTGGTTGATAAGCGAGGAATGAATGTAATGTGCCATTAGAAGGGAATGGAAAATAGTCCTGGAGTAGAAGGGAGGCTCTGCAGCTATGTGCACAAAGTCCTAGAGTAGAGTCTATAGTTGATTGCACGGATCCATACAGCTGAGTGCGTAGGGTAGTTTAACTCTGTGAGAAGATCTGAAGCATTAATAAGGAGATTTTTCTGGAATTATCTGTGTTTACCTTCTATTATGAATAAATGTGATTATGTTATGATGAATAAAGGGTTTATGATTTAATGTTGTGTTGATGTGCAAATCTATATGTTTTACATTATTATACGAACGAAATTCATAATATCTGTTTACATGAAGAATGTCTTAATGCATGTTAAAGTTATTAGATACTTAAGCTAATCTAGGTAATAATAGACTTAGGAGTGATTAAGAAGGCATGTAAGTTGTAGATTCACCTATTTAGGGTCCACAAAAGACAGTCGTAGACCTTCATGAAGGTCTAAGGGTGATTAAGAGAAGTATATCGATAAGCCTTAAAAGGCTTATCAATCTATGCAAAGGTAGAGTTAGGGCATAAAATGACATCATAACCGTCTCTGGGTGTAGAAACTTGGTTCCAGTATTCCCCCACATTGCTTCGGGTGAGACTTCAATCCGGGCATCATGGATTGATGCGAAAGGTCTAGTAGTGTAGGGATTTATTTGGGAAACTTAACTTTGAATCTAGGCCAGGACCCATCAAGCCAAAAAATGGTTCTGTTGTTGGGACGAGGATCTACATAATGAGATCTGTGATGTCATATCATTGGAATCCCACCAAAAAAGAAATCGAAACCTAGTTGGATAGAAAGATTCACAAATTCGCAGCGCAAGAAAACAATAATATGTGATTGACGAAAGAACAATGGTTGGATAGATACTTGTACACGAAAATACACAAAATCTTCTTATGTTCCTTCCCGGTTGAGTTATATTGGTGGATCGCGAAGCTTGCAGATGGCCAACGAAGGTGGAGGCTTGACAATCCGATTGTTTGGACACCAAAGGCAGTAAGGATGTTGGAATCTTCTAAAGATAAGATTGTGCACAACATCGGCCATTGGCTCGACCACATCATAGGAGGATTTGTGACATAGCTCACGATCAATACCTCTATTAGTTACAATGAAACAAAGCGTCACTTCATTAAAGGAACATGAGGTAAGTATTTAAAATCATTGAATACTTGGATTAAGGTGCTCTTGTGTGAACAACAGGTTATGTGGTTACCTTGATGTTTGGAGCTATGTGAAGCAGAAAGCCTTTCAGGGATGGAGGAAGAAAAGGTCTTGAGTATAGCCCGCTGATTAGTCTTCCTTTGAGTGGTGATGAAGGATCACCGTAGGTTTTCCCCCTAAGAACTAGTTAGTTGACAAGACAAGGGTTCAAGCTAATAGCTAGATCGCCTCCATCCTAGCCTCCACCGCTGACGCCATCACCCACACCACCACCACCTCCACTATTCAATATGGTGAACTCCGTAGAAATACCTGTATTCAAGGGCATAGAGAATGAAGATCCGGACTAGTTCTGGTTCATCACAAAGGTTGTATGGGAAACCCAAGGTATCACGAAGGAGAAAATGAAGAAAGCCACGTGGGTTAGTGCTCTGCAGGACCACGCACTAACGTGGTATATTAAGTAGAGTACTAATAACACAACATCCACGTTGGTTGATATCCATGTTGCACTGAATAGAGAATTCACTAGACATAAGTCTCAAGCATAGTCAATTGTAGGGTTCAAGGAAATCATGATGAAGCCAGGGGAGACACCCTACGATTTGGACCAAAGGCTGAAGTGTACAATCCGTGAAGCCAACATGAACCTAACTCATGGTCAACACCATGAATGGTTTGTGGCCTTGCTCCTACCCCACCTAAGGGTTGCGTTATCACAACAGAAGATTGGGACCCAGGCTAAAGCTCTAGAAATTGCGATGAGGTTGCATTAGACACTAATGCAGGATGCTAATCTAGGGGTTCAGTAGATTCATGCGAGTTGTATATCCACGCTTCACAAATGCAAACCAGCATGGCACCCACTAGTGTGGCCATTGGCACCTTCGAAGCCGCAAAGATGTTGCACGTTAGGGACCCTCGAGCCATAATAATACCAAACAGAGAATTGACAATGGAAAACAACACTGATAGACCCATTGTCAGCACCCTCAAGGGTGTGGGCCTTAATCTGGCAGCGCTTCCTAGCGAAGTGCTCTATCTTTTTCATGATTGTGTGATTGTCGAGCTTCCAGCCTGGGATCAATGTGCTTTGTAGGTGATCAAAAAGCAAAAGGTGAATAATGCTCATATGCTAGTACAACACGACTCTGCTCTCAACCTTGTGACCAACCTCATAGATAAGAACAAGTGCGTCACTAAGGTTATAGATGAAGCATGTGAGACTTTCCTAGAGATAGACATCCCCGAGGTTGAGCTAGTCGATGTGCAGGTTAGAAAACTTGTTGTGGGAGTGCGCGACGCACACACAGAATTGGCCAAGGTTCACCTGGAGCTAAATCTCAAGATCGTGGAGTTGGAGTTGAAGGCTCAGTCTTTGACTCCATCAGAAGTCACAGTAGCAATGTGTGACTGCTGTGATAGATGCGATAGCAACTAGAAAAAGTGCAGTGATAAACTGCACGACACCTTTTGAGCAGTCACTTGAGGTCCTCACCAACCTACAAGAGGACCCCAATGTACAGAGGCTAGAGATAGAATCACGAGAACTACAACAATGCTACGATGATGTTAAGGCAACATCGCAAACTATTGTCATCACGCAATGGCTTGCAAAGCTGCCAGAGGACAAGGCACTGACACGGTGCATCACAAGGAGGTTTTGCTCAAGGCTCATTTGAAGCCTTAGTTAGATGAGCCCTATGAGATCACAACCACCCTTGAAGGAAAGTTGGCCAGTTTTCAAGAGACTTAACAAAAGCTACAAACTGGTAGCATAGGGCCAGTGACAAAATAGATAGTTGAAGAGCTAAAGAAGGTAGCGGTGCCGTGCACAGCCGAGGTAGCAGTTGTTGAGGTCAAACTAGGTGGCTTGGGTGACAAGATCTCTGCCCCAGCTAAGTGACTCAAGGGAAAATCACCATATTTGTGTTGGGGGCCTATTGGGAACGGGTCCCCTAGGGGTTAATTTTGGGTTAAACACCCAAGTTTGGGGTAGAAGGCATAAATTTTGTGTAATAAATGTAAAGTCTCCACATTTTGTGGTCGGAGAGCGTGAATATGTCTAAAGATAGAAGGGCTTTCCACCCTTAGTTTGGATAAGTTGTGATGGTTTTGGATATCTACCCATGGTCCGTGGACCATGGGATTATATAAAAGGGAGAGTCTTTCAAATCCTAAGGCAATGGTTGATAAGAGAAGAATGAATGTAATGGGTCATCACAAGGGAAGAGTAAAGCGTCTCAGAGTAGAAGGGAGGCTCTGCAGTTATGTGCGCAAAGGCCTAGAGTAGAGTCCACAGCTAAGTGCACATGGTAGTTTGAGTCTATGAGAAGATCTGAAGCATTAATAACGAGATTGTTCTATAATTTCCTGTGTTTCTTTTACTTATGTTCTGAATAAATGTGATTATTTAATGATGAATAATGGTTTTATGATTTAATGCTATGTGGATGTGCGAATCTGTATGGTTTACATTATTATACGAACAAAATTCATAATATCTATTTACACGAAGAATGTCTTAATGCATGTTAAAGTTGTTAGATACTTAAGCCGATCTGGGTAAAAACAAACTTAGGAGTGATTACAGAGGCGGGTAAGTTGTAGATTCACCTGTTTCGGGTTCGCAAAAGACAGTCATAGACATTCACAAAGGTCTAAGGGTGATTAAGAGAAGCATATCGATAAGCCCTAAAAGGCTTATCAATTTGTGCAAAGGTGGATTTAGGTCATAAAATGACATCATAATCATCTCTGGGTGCGGAAACTTGGTTCCAACATCCCCCCATACTACTTTGGGTGAGACTTCAATCTGCACTTTGTGGATTGATGCTAAAAGGAGCGCCAGTACTGTAGGGATTTGTTTTGTAAACTTAAGTGTGAACCCAGCTCAGGACCCATCAAGCGAACAGTGACACACATGGTTACATGGTAAGACCAACTCATTTACACAAATATTACCCCATGATACCACCAAAACAAGATTTTGTACATGGTGTGACACTTAACATGCGCAAAGATGACACTTTGATTTTCTTGTGAATGGGACAAAAAACATGCGATAAGTCTTAATGATTTTTATGACACTATGCAAGATCATGGTAGGCTCCGAAATTGGGGCGTAGGCCAAAATTTTGGAGTAATAAAAGGCATCAAATGTAGAGAATATTTATGGGAAAGAAATATATAACTATATTAGTCATGAAAGAAAAAAATTACAACCTCACACTTAATATTGTAGGTCCCTTTATAGTTTTTTTCTTCATTCTATTCCATTTCTTCAAGAATTATTTTGATAAAAAAGTTGGCATTTAAGAAGAGTTTCACGAGGCCAAGAGGGTTCTTGAGATTTGCTAACTAGCCATCTCACTATGAGATGGTCACACTTGTAGGATTGGGAAATATTTTGAGGAGGATAAGAGATGGAGGCTGAGATCCAACAAAGTAGGGATGCGAGTTATATCTACACTGCTCACAAGATATGTCATCAAGGGGGCTTCTAAAATAGAAACTTATCTTTCCTTTTTTAATGTTACCTTCGTTAAAATAATGTCACGGTCTATGACCTTGAAATGTCTGAAGTTATTACAGTCTTGGAGGTATTGAAAGTGGAACAACCTAGTGACATCACAGTAATCATATTATAGTCTACAACATCCTTTTAAATTAGGGCTTCTTATGGTATTTGCACAAATTTTTTTATCTTCCACACAATTGTTTTTCTTCTATCTTATTCAAAGATTAATGAAAATTAAGGATAGAGATATGACATCAACTTCCATGAATGTTACAAAATAGTATAACTATTTCATAGGCCATCATAATTGCTTCTATTATTATCATTAAAATCTATGAATAGTGCATTTTGAAGTTGGTGGGGGATAATAAGGAATCTAATGCTTTTTAGGGTTGAATTTTTATCATGAGTTGCATGAGTTAGAAGAAACTTCCATTATTAGTTGTTATATTACATTCAATAATTTATTTCACTTAGCTCAATTATGGGAAGTTTAGTGTAGAGAAAAAGGTTTTTCTATAGAATGATAGAGCTTGCTATAAGTAATTTCAAATAGCTTTAGTTTTTCATTATATCTCATGGTTTTATGTTGTTCATTTGAGGGATATCTTGAGTATTCATATTACACATGATATAACCAATGAGGGGAGGCTCATAAAAAAATTATCACATCTATAGGATTACATTAGAAGATTGTAGTTTAGTTTATTAATTTTTCAGTCACGGATTGATTTTCTAAAATAATAGGGCAGGGTAGATTTCCTTGCAAACATGGTGTAGCTCCTTTTTTTGAAAAATAAGATAGTCTCAATTTTCTATAACTTTACTTCACTATACTTCATTTCTTGCAACATAAATCCTCGTACATTGTTTCCTATACTTTAGTTCTTGTAACATTAATTCTTGCATTTTCCTCTCCCTCAAAACTAATTCAATTAAATTATTATTGATGTACATGACCAAGCTTTCTAATTTATTCCAAATAATAGTTATTTCTTTCATAGGTTAGTGGGAATTTGAGAAGTAGGAAAATTTGTGTCTTGCATATGTCGTGCATGATAAGTCTTAAGTTTCTACCAACCCTATATTGACATATTAAAGTTGAACCCTTAGTACTACAACATTATTACAATATTATTGCTTGAATATTGAGGGCCATCAAATTACTTATTTCCTTTCACCACAATAATTTATCTTATATAGCTCCTATTGTAACAAGGTTTTCCATAGGGTATAGCCAAAACCCTTAGCCAAAAACGAGTCCCCTTGAAATCAAATTAAGCTCATAGAAAACATTTTTTTTAACCTTATACAATTAATTTTTCTAAATATATATATTTTTAAGGTTAAAAAAAATATGTAATAATACATACGCACATGTTTAACATAAAATTTCTCTCTCAAAACACAAACATGGAAAACTATAAGGATTGATTAATATCTTTTTTCTATAATACAACATATATATCACATGGCATCTATAAACCTCTATTCCATTACAATTTTAATATGATACAACTACAAGCTCATTAAAACAAATTGCAAAAAAATAATTGGAACCACTAGACATCATAAAATTACTAAAAGTTAAAACTCGGTTTTAAAAACCATAAAGACATTGCAAGAATGCCACCTGAATTTATTTTCTAGTGGGCAGGCTTATGCCTACTCTCACACCACTCTAACACTTCTAGAAGCCTAGCTCAACAAATTTCACATTAGCCTAATGGTGCAAAAAATATAACACGTACTCCACTTATATATATCTATATATCTATATCTATATATATATATATAGAGAGAGAGAGAGAGAGAGAGAGAGAGAGAGAGAGAGAGAGAGAGAGAGAGATGAATTTATATATGGGTGTCATAACAATAATTGTAGAGTTCAGGCTTCTGTGATCCATATCAAGTTAGGAGAGATTTTTCTAACTTGACCAATCGCTAGGACCTGGGTCAAAATTATTTTATTAGTTTAATTAGAAAGAATTAGGACCAATATATATAAAATTATAAAACAAATTTTTGAAGGTTATTTAGTTAAAAATATTATTAAAAATTAAAAGCTAATCAAAATATAGAAGGAAATTTAGTTAAATAAGGGACCTTAAAATATAATTTAAAGACCTAAGTAATATATTAAAATTAATCATATTTAAAAATATTATTAAAAATCATAAATTAATTAATAATTAAAAATAAAGGTAGTTAAAAAAAGAGCTAATAAAGAATATCAAAAGGAGGCTAAGTTGGTTAGAAGATTAGTTAAAAAGTCAAAGTTAAAATAAATAAAAAAGTAATAATAAACCAATAAATAAATAAAATTAAAATAAATAAAAATAAAAAGTCAATAAATAAAATTAAATAAATATAAATTAGTTAAAATAAATTAGTTAATATTAAATAAATAATATAAATGAATTAAATAAATAATAAATAAAATAATAAACAAATAAATAGAATTAACAATAATGAAAATTTACTAAATAAATAAATAACTAAATAAAAATAAATAAATAAATAACTTTAAAATATACAATTCTTTAAAATATACAATTAAATATCTTCTAAGTGAATTTTAAGTTTAAACAAATTGCTTTTAATAGCTATTATTTTTATTGCCACTTTTATTGTGAATCTTTAAAGGATGCTAGCTCGATGAAATAGCGGGAGGTTGGTTAGATTCCACTGTGTCCTAATATGAATTAATCAATGATATTGTAATTTATTTTTAATTAAATAGTTTTAATGTTGGTTTATTTCAAGAGTGAGATATTTTTTCTAGATTCATTATTTTATATTGTGTCTAAAGAGACCAAAGTGATGCATTGTCTTTGAATGTAATTCTTTATAGTTAAGATCAAAGACATTGTCTCCGTAACTACAATATGTCTTTAATCCCAACTATTGTGTCTCTAGACAAAAATGAAATTGTCTATGGAAAATGGAAAGACAAAAATGAAAATGAAATTGTTTATAGAAAGATAAAATGGTCTGTGTTATATATTGTCATTATAGAGAGGATATTTTAAAACAATTTAATATGAAACACAATACACAAGTTTTCTTTTGTCTCATATTAAAATTGTCTTGAAAATTTAAAACCAATGATTTTTGTGAAATAATTTTCTTATAAATATGTTTTCCATATATAAATAAACTTATCACCTTCGGCTTTGAATAATTATAACAACCATACAAACTTATCACAGTCGGCTTTGAATAATTATAACAACCCTCATAACCGCAACGGCTGCCCAACGAGACTATATTTATCATGTCCATGAGAAATAGGGATAATGGGAGTCTCAAAATCAATATTCGCATTAACGAGGAGAGGAGATCCATCCAACATATAGAGTTAAAAGTTGGTGTCTGCTTTGAAGTAGGTATTCTGGCAACAATGAGTCGAAATTTGCATAATCGAGAAAGAGACTCGGTCCTTAGCGCTATGAGATTTGTGGAAGTGGAGTTAAATGGAGGAATTATCCCTCAAAACCCAACAGCGGCAGCAACAACTGAAACTCGCAGAATTGAAGATGAGAATTTGGTGTCTACTGTGAGGGTGAACACAGTGCCTGCAGTTTCGCCAGGTGAATACTACACTCAGGAAATAGAGAGTTTATCAGAGAATATTAATATACGTGGATTAGATGATCGATGGCGTGGAGACAACGTTCATCGTTTGAGATTGAGTAACAGGATCAATGAAAGTGAAGATGAGGACTATGTCACAACATTTACATTTCCTCCGAATATTATTGTTGTTCGATACATAGAAGATTTTCGCTCAGATTACTCCACTCAAGTTCAAATTATATGGAACTCCAGATTCTCATGGCGTGAGATCAAACAATATGTAGAAGACTATACGTATAACTTCGATTTCAGAACTGAAATGATCTCTGTTTCCTCTGGACAGCAAAGATTAAATATAAATCTTTCCAAGGAGGAAAGAGGGAATAATATTAGTGTAGCAGTGGATGGGTTGCCATCCATTATTATTAGCAGCGAAAACGGTGACGAAGTGGTGTGCCCAATTTGTCATGACCCATTTTCCAGTACAGATCCTGCAAAACAGTTGCCGTGCGGACATCTTTACCATTCGGAGTGCATTCTTGAATGGTTTTGTCGTAAAATTCATGTCCAACGTGCAGACGTGAACCCGCGTTGCTTAATATTGACTGGATGTTTTAATTTGTTTGTTTCGTAATTTCCTTTCCTTTTATGATTACCATGAATGTACGTTGAGTACCATGAATGAACGTTGAGTATGAGAAAGGTGTAGTATTTTCTTTTTATTAATTGATCTTTGCGTATGACAAGTATGTATCATTTTTTTAATTAATTTTAATTTAGCTGGTTTCATTTACCCCATGGTCAACCATTAAAGTCAAACCAAATTTTCCTCTGATTCATTGATGGACTAATTTACTAAAGTGTGGGAGGATAAGATAAATGAAATTGGAAAAATTGTTTAATCCCAAATATAAGTTAATATAATAAACTATATAATTTATTTAAAATTTAGCTGTTACGATTAATGAAGTTGTATTATGTGTATATTAAAAAATAATTTAGTTGATAGTGAGTTAAATTTTAAATAAATATATATATATATATATATATATATATATATATATAATTATAATAGGCAAGTTTTAATCTCACTTAACATTCAATTTAGCGAGATCAAAACTATTTTTGGAAAATAGGAACTAAATCTAGACACACACAACTATGAAACAAACTTTCCCCATTAATTTCAACTCTCCCCCTTAATGGATCAAGGATTCACTTGCACATATAACATCTAGGTAAACAATTCAAATTTCATTTTTCCAAGAGGGTTGGTGAGATATGACTTGCTTTTTGAGAGGTGTTACAATATTCAAGAAAAATCTCCTTGGACTGAACTTTTTCTCTAACAAAATGAAATTGAGTATCTATATGTTTTGTGTTTTTATGAAAAACACTATTATTTTTTAGGTTGATTGAACTTTGGTTGTTGTTGTAGCATACGGTTTGTTCTTCATGTGCATCATGCACAAGTCTTCTCAACCAAACTCAGCTCCAACAAATGACCCCAAACCCAAGATTAAAAGCAAATTGAGCTATAGATCTTCTATTGTCCATAGATCTTCTACAGTCCATATTTCCACCCCAATCTCAATATGAATAGCCTATTAGTTTAACATCAAAATAATTATTATATTTAATGCTAAAATTTAGGACACCTTTTGATGCCATCCAACTATTTTCAAGAGGGTTTTGTTATAAACTAGCTCAAGCTAAGTAGGGTCTCATTGTAGTCAAATAAATCAAACTTCTAACCAGAGTTGTCTATATAGTGTATCATCCACCTCGTCTATATAGTGTATCATCCACCTCTTTAGAACCATCATCACTTTAAAGTAGAAAAGTAGTAAATTAGCTTTTAGGTAGTAAAGTAGTTTTTCTTCTAACTTTGGAATCTTATGAATTAATTGTGAAATGTTTATGAAGTTATAGTTGAAATTGGTTTTATGCAATTCCAGTCTTTTTGGAGGGAATTCTTCTTATGTCCATTATTAATTGAGAGATCATATAGTAATGTCATTGGGAGGTACTAACCTTAATGAAATGCAATATATTGCTAACATTTCTCCTAACAAAACCTTGGAGAAGAAAGAGGCTTTGCTTCAAGCATTGAGGTGCTTCATTGAATTAAGAGTGAATATTAAACTGCAACATTTTTTGCTTCTGTAATTCTTATTGTATTAAATGTTATCTTGTTGAAATGCACAAGATTGAAGAAGATATGGAATTATTAAAGATTTCCATTGAGAAATAACTCAGAAGGCTCGCATTCTTATTAAGTTTTATTATTTTCCTTTGTGGATTTTTTATTAGCTATAATGCTGAGATTAGTTACTCATGAAATATTGTTTTAATTGGGAGGTTGTTATTGGCATGGATGTAGCTACTTCTTAGTTCCACATTGAGAACGATGAAAAGTATGATTTGAACTCCAAGGAGGAGGTGAGCCTCTATTTTGCATTATTGATACCAATGCAATGCATTTAGTGTGCTCTCTATAATTAACATGTGCATTGACATGTGGACTTTTTTAAGATCAAAAAAATAAATTCAAAGCATGATGAAGGAACATGACCATTATCCCTCGAGTTTTACACCCTTATTTCCTTTGTAAACAAGAGATAAACAAAAGAGGCCTTAATTAGAAGGAAATTCATTAGATAAATTATGTTATTTATTTGGATATAATTGTCTTGTTACCTTGGAATTGGATTGCTACAAAATAATAATGGTAGCCAAAAGATAGCTAATCAAGCTTTATGAATTGTTTATTGAGGATTATCCAATTGTATTGTTCGGCATGGAATCCCCCAAAGTTTTGAATACTATTTTTGTAAAGATTGTGCGAATTGTGGGCACGGAGCACAAATTGTATGTTAGAGTCATAAGGTTGTCCGCCCTAAGTTGTGAATGTAGTGTGGGCCTAGGCATGGTCCTCGGACCATGGGATTGTATAAATAGAGCGAGGCTCTAAGTTGCAAAGTAGCAAGTAGCAAACCAAATGGAGTTTAGAACATAGGGAGCATAGAGTAAGAGTCTAAGTGCTTTGGGTCCTAGTAGTAGGAAGAGGCTATGCACTTGAGTGTGCAGAGGTTTAGTAGAGTCCGCAACTTAGTGCATGGACCCCGGAAGCTGAGTGCACAAGGCGGAGTCGAGTTTTTAACCAAGGAAGAAGAATAATAAAGAGAAGTTTGATTCCAAATATTGTGTATCTCTTCATGTGTTATTTCCTCTTTGATACCATATGCAATTATACTATTTTATTTATCGCGCACACTTATATGAATGTTAAACATTGTTAAGTATACCTAGACACATACACATAAGCTAAGTGATAAACTAATATCGGGTTAATAGTAAGGAATTGGGTAATAACATGGATTGGGCCTCGAGTAGGGCTACGTGAAGGTAGCATCGCATGTTGCGAGGTACTCATAGGTGCACTTAGCGACATGCGCGCAGGTAAAACCGCAGACCACCTAAAATCATCAGACATCTCTAAGGTGTAGAAACATGGTTCTAGCACCCTCCCATACTATTTCGAGTGAGACCTAAGTCCACGCTCTGTGGACTATTGCCGAAAGGGCCAGTAGTACCAGGATTTGTTTAGCTAAATAACCTCTAAACCGAGGTCAGCCCCAACAAGCCAACAAATGGTTCTATTGTCGCGACCGCGATCTGCATAAGGGATGTCTCATGTCGTGATACTAGAATCCAACAAAGAAAGAAATTGAAGGGTGGTTGGATAAGAAGATTCACAAGTTCGCAGTGAAGGAAAACAAGAAACCATGAGTATCTAAGGAATAATGGTTGGAGTGCTACTTATATACAGAAATCCACAAAATTTGCATTGCATCCTTTCCTTCTAAGAGTGGATCGCGAAGCTAGGAGACAGTCAAAGAAGGTGTAGGCTTCAAAAACCCATCGTGTGGACTCCGGAATTAGTGCCTAGACTAGAAGCGTCAAAGGATAAGATCGTGTGAGTTGTGGACCATTGGCTCGATCAAATTATAGGAGGATTATCACTGAGTTCGCGATAGATACGACCGTCATTTACAGTTAGGTGGAACGATGCTTCCTCAAAGGACTACGAGGTAAGTATTTTAAATCTTTGAACACTTGGATTAAGATGTTATTGTGTGGAAAGCGGGTTATTCTAGTAAATTAATGTTTGGGAATACGTAAAGTGGGAAGATCTATAGAAACGGAACTAGTGAAGAATTAGAAACTAGTCCCTTAATTTCACCCTAGCGGGAAAGGGAGGAAGAGCTCACGAAAATTTCTCCGAGAAGCGTGGCCAGTCTAATAAGCCAATGAATTCTGTGCTTACCACCTCCACCTACACCGCTACTAGTCTCCCCATATTCACCTCCATCTCTGCCCACGCCACCTCCACCACACCCCAGTTCGGTATGGCGAGCGCGATCAAACTGTCGGTATTTAGAGGAGTAGGGAACAAAGATCTGGACCAATTTTGCTTCATAGTAAGGGCGGTATGGGAAGCACAAGTAGTCGTGGATGACAATATAAAGAATTCTACGTTGGTAAGTGTGTTGCACGATTGCAAACTAACATGGCACATTAAGCATTATAATGACCATCCAAATGTAGGAATCGTAGAAATCCATGTCGCGATGAATAGGGAATTTAGCAGGCCAAAATCAAAGACACAATCAATTATCTGGTTTAAGGAAATCACGATGCTTCTAGGTGAGACCCCCTGGGGTCTGGACCAGAGACTAAAGAGTATGATTCACGAAGCCAACGTGAACTTGACGGATGGACAACACTGCACATGGTTTGTAGCATCACTAACACTGCATTTAAGGACAACACTATCACAACAAACGATTTCCACCCAGGTCAAAGCTCTAGAGATGGTAATGAGATTGCATGAGAGCCCTATACAAGATCATGGTCGGGGAGTCCAAAAATCCACGCGCAACTACAAAATTTGTGTCTGGAAAATGTAGAGTTTGAAACAGGACACGACACCTCAGCTAGAGGCACACGAGGAGGTATGGTGCATAAAACGCAAAGGCCAGGGGCATGATAAGGACCACTGTCCAGTTTTCGTGAATTACTTGGTGGGAGGAGGGCCGATGCCGCTAAGACCTGAGGCACAAGAAGCACCGAGGATGACACCTGCATTGTGGTGCGCGATCTGTCAGATAGGAGGGAAACACACTACGGATAACTGTCATCTATTGCAGAAGTATATGCAGACGTCCCAACAATTGTTTTGTAATTTCTGCAGGTCGGTAGGCCATGATGAATGCACCTACAGAAGCTATGAACTAATGAGTAAAAACCAAAATGCAACCTCTCGACCCAAATGCAGAAATGGCACGCGCTGGATTTCAGGGGTGCGGATGAGGTCGAGATGGAATGGGACCACGAAGGGGTCATAGAGAACTAAATTGTTATAATTGTGGAGGGCCATGACATTATGCCTGTGATTGTATGAATCAGACAAGAACATCATGTTTGTATTGTACTCAGTTTTATCATGAGGCAGAAGACTACCCTACATTGATAGCGAGGCTACGCGAAGAAAGGGTACTCTAGCCTCCCCTGACTCAGAATTTGCAAATGATGAGGTCTGAGCCATGCGAAGAAGACCTGAATGTAAACATAGTGCTCAAAAACGGTATCACAACTAGAGATGATAAAGGTAAGTAATCAGAAGAAAGCGCGTGGATTTTCAAGTTACCTACAAAGGAACTTGAATTTAATTTGAAGCACATGAAGGAAACATTCATGGAAGCTAAGAAGAGCTTCACGGAGGCCTCCACTTCACATAGTAAGGATCAAGTAGAACCAGGGATGTATCCTTCAACGCTCACTACCTTTTTGGAGACATGCATGAAACTGTTGCGCGAAAGTAAGGCTATAAAAGGACTACAAGAACTTATCACTAGGTACACAGGGTGAGGAGAACCACACGTGGTCCAGAAACTTGGAAAGCATGCATTGTGCACAGGAAGGGAAATGAGATTGACTGCACAAATCAAAGAGTACGAAATGGATCAGGTAATTTTGGATCTCAGATCGAACGCGAATGTACTACCAAAACAACCATGGGAACACATGGGCAAAACCACGCGGCAATGGTCTCCTACCCATGGGGAGACTGCAAGGGGTAACGGTGGATATTGAAGGTGCGAGCGCGTTGGTGGATTTTGAAGTAATAGAGATTGTCGATGATAGTAATCCCTATCCCCTGCTACTAGGCATAGATTGGGCCACTCATATGATGGAGTCATAAATCTGAAGAAGCGCAAAATGATTTTTGAGAAAAAGTCACTACACGTAGAAGTATCGCTAGATCCAGCCGAAGGAGCGCGATACACTAAACCAGTGCATGATGATGATAGTGATGATGATCTCGATTATATCTACAAGATAACCGCACAAGAATAGGATTGGGTGAATCTAACTGGAGATGGTAGGATTTCATGGGAGCGCGAAAGCTCCTGCACTTTGGATTCATATGAAGAAATAGAATGATGGCAGAATCGGTTGCACGAAATAACAACGCTTAATTGCAACATGTTGGCTTGTATGGGCCTGACCCAGGTTCAGAGGTGATTTATCCAAACAAATCCCTGTACTCTTGGCCCTTTTGGACTTATGTCTCACCCGAAGTAGTATGGGAGGGTGCTAGAACCAGGTTTCCGCACCCTCGGGATGTCTGATGAACTTTTGGTGGTCTTCAGTTTGACCCTACGTGCACGTCACTACGCACACATATTAGACCTTTGTAACTTGTGAGGTTGCCTTCGCGCAACCCTACCCGGGGCGTGATCTATATTATACTCAAGTTTCTTTCTATTTAATATGTTATTACTCAATTACTTAACTAATCTATGTAAGACTAGTGATAACTAACCGTACATCCAACAACCATATAAGTGCGTTCGATAAACAAAACAGCATAAATGTAAAGAAGGCAATACAGAAGCATATGCATAGAAATAGGAATCAAATTCTCTTTATTATTCCTCGTTGAAGATTACAGACTCTGTTAGGATTCCAAGAAACTCTCCTATGTTGTAACTCGGAGATGCCTGGTGACATATGTAGAGCTGTAACAAGGGTCTCTTTCACCTCTAGTTATGCCACATTAATAAGTCAATCCGAGAATTCTTTGTTATTGCAAAGAGTATCTCAATCCGAGGCTATTCGTCAGAGTAATGCTTAGTAGTACAGTGTTCAGAAAATAAAAGAGTAAACAGATGCTAAACTATGACTAAATTGCTCTGAAAGAATAAAATCACACAAGGCAGCTTATCAGTCAAGGGTACGGAAGCGATAACCCATCCCTCTAGAAACTGAGAGAAAGGAAATTAGAGCATGGACCATAGGTCTGGGAGCTAGTCAGCGACTGTTGAGGCTCACTACAGCCTTAGACCTTCTCTCACACCGAGACAGCAAATGCAAGTAAATGGAACGGCAGAAAGTAAAATGGAACAGCAAACAGGAAATGGAACAACAAATCTGAAATGGAACAGCAGTAAATGGAACAACAATAAATGGAACTAATCCTCGCGAGTCCAAACTAAACTTGTTCTATTGAACCAAACTCACACTCTGTAATAAAATAGCAGTCTCCTCTCTTAAAGCAACTTCGATGGAATGTACTTTATGGAACAACATTCACAAATGAATTATGGAACAACAATCATCAGCCATATATACACAAAACACTTAATATAGCAATCTGATGATTAAAGAGAATATGACTATGTTTCCAAATAGAATAACATTACTTCCGGATTCCAATAATTGAGATTTCAAATGAATCCAATACAACAATATTCAATATAAAGGCTCTGTAACAGAAACAGTTGGCTTAGATTGATAACATGCGATCAACTCTGAAAAGATTCACACTACATAAATCTCTTGAAGAAACCATTAATGAATTAATCGTAACAGAGCATGGAATAACATATGAGAAACATGTCAGATTACCGAACTATAAAGATAAGCAAACCACGCAGAAACCAAATTATAATGATACAAAAGCAAGTGTCCTTCGGAGCCAGGCCCTTAGCTTCCAATGGTACACCGCCTTAGATTACTCCAGACGCAGAGATGAAATAAACACCAAGTCTTTTATATTAATACATCAACAAATGTACAGCAAAACAAGTCTTAGTGAGAGTCGATGATCAAAGTTGAGTCTGAAATTCACAGTTACATATATAAAGTCCCCTTTTCTTAATGATGTCGTTCCTTTTTATAAAAGTAATGGCGGAGGTATCTAGGTAGCAAAAATAAGCAAACGATCAGGATCGATCCTGAGGGATTCGCCAAGCCATTAATCTTTTACTTTTCTTTCCCTGTTCCGCCGAATTGATAACCCTTCTTTCTTTCCTGGGTCATTCTGCGTCAATCTGTTCGATCTCGTTCACATTCGGTTCCCTTCTAAAGGGACAACAGTTATTCCTCCTTTGTCTTTTCCTTTCGAACGACAGCTCTTTGTTTCCACCTTTTCCTGCATGAAAAAATAACAATTATCAGCGATTAATCTTTCCATACTAATTCTCACACATTCTATTAAAATTCTTTATTTCTTTAAGTTCATTATGCAGAAAGGGTTACAATTGTTACTGAAAAGTCACTAAATTGTTCGTCAAAAACATACCTTTCCAGTGCTCCACACACCCCCTTGCTTACCCTGTTTCATGCCCTCATGAAAACATTATAGTTGACATGCAAGGCGGTAAGAGAATAGGCTGGAGAGGGAACCTCGTGTGGAGGCCTACAACCGTGATGAGCAACTAGATCATCAAAGAACTGATTTGTTTGACCTTCATGCATTTCATACAAGGCCTGATATCCGGGTGCATGGTGCCAAATGATTGGACTACGAAATCGATACCCTAACCAGGATGGCCCTGCTTGCAAAATACGCTCACCATAAGGGTTAAATCAGCTGGCAGCTAGCTCAAAATTTTCATATTTGAACGGTTTCTTGAGCTGGATGTTTGGGTTAGAAGTCTGGTATCGGAATTTTGCAGCATCGATGGCGAGGTCTTTAATAGTCAGAAAATATTCCAGATTTTGTCGGATTAGGTCCTCGTGCATGGGTCCTAATGTCTCCATAACACCCGGGGTTCTCATAAGGTTCCTATGTGCTCTCCATAACAGCACTAGGTCTCTAGGCTTGGCTCTTACCCACAAGTCTAGGCTATTTTCCTGTCTCTGAAAAGTGTTATAAGCCCTGAGCCATTTTAGCTGATTAACTCCGAATGAAACGAAGGCTTGCAATTGTATGTCCCCAACAAAAGGGCCAGGATTTAAATCAGTTTCCTGGTCTGGCACGAGGTTATGCAAGTAAAATTCACACAATAATCTTTAAACCTTAATTCCATAATGCTTGCAACAATCTATGAAATCGTTAACAATATTGATTTGTATAGGGGCATCTGCCCTGACAGCTTTTATCTTTAATCATAATATCGTTCAAGTAAAAAGAAAGCATAGTTTTTAGCAGGGGCCCTACAGGCCAGAACGTCATTATACAAAGAACACACAGTGTCCATCTGCCTAACAACAATATCTAATCGACGAGTTACCTTTGCAACCTTTTCTTGCTCCTTTTTCCAGCCTTCGAAGGCCTGGCTCTCGGACTGACTAATATCCCGAAGTTGCTGTTGCAACTCTTCATATTTCTCCCGGGGGACTGTTTGTTCCCTCAGCTGTTCAGCTTCTTGTTGAGCTTGCTTCATCATCTTGTGCAAGGTTCTTGTTTTTGGATCCTTTTTCCATAGGGCCATAGAGGCCGGGAGTTTTACCTGAACCTTTTTGTTATACTGTTTGGAGTTCAGAACCCGGATCACCCCTGAGGGCGGTGCCTCTGTTTGGATCTCCTTATTCTCCTTTTCTTTCTTAACACGAATGAAAGGTTGTTGTGGTTCCTCTGTTAATGGAACATCATCCTGTCCCTCTGCCCCAATTGGAACGGCAGTATGTTCTTCATTATCAATTGGAACAACAATTTGTTCCTCACTATCAATTGGAACAACAGTCTGTTCTTCAGTGTCAATTGGAACAACAGTCTGTTCCTCAACATCATTTGGAACAACAGTCTGTTCTTCAGTTACAATTGGAACAGCAGTTTGTTCCTCAGCATCATTTGGAACAACAACAGGTCTTCCAGCCAGGTTTTAACCAACAGGGCGACTATAAGTCCTTCGTCTTCTTGTTCTACGAGATTTTGCTGCAGTGGTCCTCTTTCTTTTCCTTGTGGTCCTTCGTATCCTCAGACTGGCTTTCAGAATCCGAATTTGCTGTCGGAGCCGGGCTATGGTGTTCAGCAGCCTCTGTTGTTTCCTCCTTAATTTCTTGATTTCCCTTGCCTCAATAGAGGGTTTACGACTGGCCCTTAAATCTGCTCCTACTCTGCCTAGAATTTCTTCTGGTGCCTTGGGAACAGATTGTTCTCGGTTGGTGTCACTTATTTCTTCCTCATGAACGGGCGGGTTTTCTTCTCCTTCCTTTTCTGCATGTGAATTCTTAGGTATGTCTTCCTCTGGAGGTCCATCGGGAGGACCTGTTGGGCTGGAGGGTTGGCCATATTCCCCCATATTGGCCAGGATTGCGGCCAATTCTTCTTCGCCCACAGGGTCTCGCAGCGGGTTGCTTTCTGGTTGTACTACTTCCTCCTCCCGATTGTCCTGCTCAGTGACTGACTTGGAGTGTTCAGCTTCTGTTTCTGTTTCGGAGTACACTACTCCCTCCTCACCTCCTTCTCCAGCTTGCTCAGCCTCGCCCCCAGATTGTCCAACATTTTCTTCGGAAGGTCCTCCTTCTGATTCTAGAGGTTCGTCTATAATCTCAATTGGTTGGCTGGTGCTTTCCCCAATCTTTTCCAGCCTCCCTCGTATTCGAGCTAGCCAGACTGATTTTCTTGGTTTCTCAGGTTGTTCAGGTGTACAAGCAATAGGTTTTTCTGCTATCACTTCTCTGCATTTTTCTGGTTGCTCCGGTGTACTGGCAGAATGCCTACGTTTTGGAGCAACACATTCTCCTGCTGCCAATTCTTTGCGTTTCTCTGATCGTTCCGGTGTGCTAGAGGAATGTTTAGGTTTTGGGGATGGTGCAGCCAATCCCCCCTCAATCGATGCAATGAGCTCCTCCCAGCTGCTCTGCTGTTGAGTAAGACTATGGCTCACTATCAATCGAATCAATCCATGGTGGCTAACAACTGCTTCTACGTGTTGTTTTGAGATGCAAAGAAGGTGATCGTCGCGAAAAAAACAGAGTATGCAACAAAAATGGATTGTGGATGGCAACTTTGCGTAAAATAGAATTATCATACCGTTAAACCATGCCATACCTTCGTACACTATCTACCCCGAATGGTGTGCTGACACGTAACTAGTGGAGTAATGAGATTACCTTCCCCCCCGCGATGTGATAGGCTGCCCCAGCCGTCAAATAGAGGAGCAACAACCATCGTGTAACCAGTCATAAAGGAACAACATATAAAATTACGCCATGTTTTAGATGGACAACGAAATACCGAAATCGAGGCAAAAAGGTGGATCGTGTTTTACATAAGAGCCTGCGTAATATGATGCGAGGCCGGGGGATGGGACGTCTGTCAATTGTACGAAATCCCCAGAGGTCATTGTCAGTTCCTTTTCTATGATTGGTGGTAATGAGTGTTCGTGCGATATGTTCATCGAGAAATAAAATATGAATTATTCATAGGATAGAAGAGACAAAGAGGTATTAATATCATCCCTATTGGTGTAACCATTATGACTTCGATACCATTAACAGAGCTCTGCTGCCGACAGGTGTTCATAACCTTGGCAGAGTTGTTTATTTCACCCTCGGAACCATGATCCTTTGTGTGTATAAAAAGTATTTTGTCAAAACGCACGCCATTATGTTGGCTTGGTAACCAATTAGCCATAATGCCATTCACAAGGAAGGTGCGAAACGTGGACAAGCCGGCTCGTGATGAGACCCCCTGTTCCAAGGTCTATTTATTTAGTGTACCTTTTGGACCATATCCCTGGTGTGATGGCCATACTGGGAATGCCACTTCGCTTCCAACCTGATGATCATGGTAGGCTGGCTCTTGATGAGACCCCCTATCCTGCATTTGAAAATTAATAATCCATATTCATCATTTTTTTTTCTTTGCAAAGCACTTTTTCTTATATATTTACACATAAGGGTGGTTCAGCACTCCTTAAGAGTGGGAATGGTGGAAGAAGTCTTATCATCCCAACAGGAAGATATAAATCCTCTGTTCTTATTCCTGAGTAATAATCAGAGAAAAGTTTTAGGGAAATCGCCATGAGAAAGATAACCAACCAAAACAATGGGAATAAGTCAATGACAACGGAGATGAGAAGTAAGTATGTCCCTCCTCTTGTCCTCTTATCAATACTAGGCTGTATAATGATAGCGATCTTATGATCTGCTGACTTCGATATGTCGTAATTTATGTTCATTGCATAAGTGCATAGCTGTATCTTAAAGACTAGAGAGGACATGGGCAAAAAGCATCCTCAATATGAATCATCACAGAGAGCAAAAATATGGCTATGGTGTTCCTTTTGAAAAAAAAGGAACAACAGAGAAGAATCCATGCAAACAAATAGTTGAGATGTCATTCTTTGAGAAGGGACAGCCGAAGATCATGAGTGTTGTCTCCTTTGAAAAGGGAACAACAAAAATTCTCAACTTTTGTTCCTTTTGAAAAGGAACAGCAAAAACTCACAAATGTTGTTCCTTTTGAAAAGGAACAACAAAAACCCAAAAATGTTGTTCCTTTTGAAAAGGAACAGCAAAAACTCACAAATGTTGTTCCTTTTGAAAAGGAACAGAAAAAACCCAAAAATGTTGTTCCTTTTGAAAAGGAACAGCAAAAACTCACAAATGTTGTTCCTTTTGAAAAGGAACAGCAAAAACCCAAAAATGTTGTTCCTTTTGAAAAGGAACAGCAAAAACTCACAAATGTTGTTCCTTTTGAAAAGGAACAGCAAAAACCCAAAAATGTTGTTCCTTTTGAAAAGGAACAGCAAAAACTCACAAATGTTGTTCCTTTTGAAAAGGAACAACAAAAACCCAAAAATGTTGTTCCTTTTGAAAAGGAACAGCAAAAACTCACAAATGTTTTTCCTTTTGAAAAGGAGCAGCAAAAACCCAAAAATGTTGTTCCTTTTGAAAAGGAACAACAAAAACTCACAAATGTTGTTCATTTTCAAAAGGAACAGCAAAAACCCAAAAATGTTGTTGCTTTTGAAAAGGAACAACAAAAACTCACAAATGTTGTTCCTTTTGAAAAGGAACAGCAAAAACCCAAAAATTCTCTTCCTTTTGAAAAGGAAAAACAAAAACTCACAAATGCTATTCCTTTTGAAAAGGAACAACAAAAACTCAAAAATGTTGTTCCTTTTGAAAAGGAACATCAAAAACTCACAAATGTTGTTCCTTTTGAAAAGGAACAACAAAAACTCACAAATGTTGTTCCTTTTGAAAAGGAACAACAAAAACCCAAAAATGTTGTTCCTTTTGAAAATGAACAACAAAAACTCACAAATGTTGTTCCTTTTGAAAAGGAATAACAAAAACTCACAAATGCTGTTCCTTTTGAAAAGGAACAACAAAGACACGCTGAATGTTAAAAGCAAAATTAAAAAAATAAAGATCAAAGAAATGTTAAGAAAACGTATATACGAGAACTTATGTACAAGTCATAAAAAAAATGCATTCCTTACTGAATTATAGGTGAGGAATATTTCACTTCCTCTCCTAAAATTTCCATGTCAGTGTCTTGACGTAGCTGCTGACGGAAGGATTCCCGAGTGAGTGGCCTGCGATAGAGACGAACTCGGTGGCCATTTACCTTGAATGCATATCCAGAACCATCGATTGTGATGAGAGTAAGGGTCCCATTATCATGTACTTTCTGGATTTCGTATAGCCCCAACCAACGAGTCTGCAGTTTCCCAGGGAAATCCTGAAACCGAGAGTCATATAACAGACCCCAGTCTCCTTCGTGATAGACATTGTTCTTGATAAGTGCATCGTGCCATTTAGCTCGCTGCTGTTGAATAAGTGTTGTATTCTTTAATGCAGAGAGCCTTATTTCGTCCAATTCATTAATCTGCTGTAGTCGATTGATTTGTGCCTCACTTAAATCTAGGCCAACTTCCTGTGCAGTTCGTAGTGTTTTGATTTCGAATTCTATGGGGAAAATAGGTTGTTTCCCAAAAACTAATTGATAGGGTGAATAACCAGTGGTACTTCTCGAGGTGGTTCTATAAGCCCAGAGTGTTTCATGTAGTCGGGCGGCCCAATCACGCCTATGTGAAGCAATGGTTTTTGTTAAAATTGATTCTATTACGTTATTGCTACTTTCTACTTGCCCATTCGCCCGCGGGTGATATGGGGTAGTAATTTTATGCTGGACGTGATAATTGTTAAGTGTTGCAGCTAATTTGTTTCCGGCAAATTGTGGTCTTCCATTTGTAATTATTTCTCTCGGAAGGCCATAACGTACAAACAAATGGAACAAGAACTGTATTACCGAATCTTTTGTAGCTCTAGGCAACGCTTCGGCCTCAACCCATTTGGTAACATATTCTGTGGCTACCAAGATATATGTTCTCTTATTTGATGATGGGTTGATGGGTCCAACGAAATCAAGAGCCCATCGTTCAAATGGTTCAATGACTAATTGTGGCTTCAGAGGCATTTCGTCGGCTTGACCAGGTCGTCCTGCCCACTGGCAGCTGTCACAGGCTTGAACAAATTTCTTCGAATCCTTAAAAATTGTAGGCCAGTAGTATCCCGTCTGCAATAATTTATGTGCTGTTCTTTTTTCAGAAAAGTGTCCCCCACATGGTCCATCATGAAAAGCTTTTAAGATGTCGAAAATTTCATCTTCTCGAATACATCTCCTAATTTGCATGTCCACCCCTGTGTGGAACAAATAACCCCCGATCCACGAAAACTGAGTACTCTTCTGAACAATCTGCTTACGTTCATTAGGGGTTAAGTGTTTTGGTAGCTTACCTGTTGCAAGGTAATTGGCAACATCAGCATACCAGGGTGTTTGAACAACAACAACAAACAGGTGCTCATCCAGAAATTGATCTTCCACTGCTGCTGCCTCAATTGATTTCGGTATTCATGAGAGAAAATCAGCTACAGGGTTTTCCTTGCCGGGTCTGTCCTTGATTGTGATATCGAACTCCTGCAATAAGATCAACCATCTCGTTATTCTAGCATTTGTAATAGGCTTATTCGCTAAATATTTGATAGCAGAATGATCCGTATATAAAACAACGGGATAGCCTGTAACACAATGTCTAAACTTATTGAGAGCATGTATTACTGCGAGGAATTATTTTTCGGTGACAGTGTAATTTAATTCAACAGGGGATAAATTTTTGCTGATATAATAAATAGCATATGGTTTTTTATCCTCCTCCTGCCGAAGGACTGCACCGATTTCTGTGTCTGAGGCATCAGATGAGATTTGGAATGGTAAATTCCAGTTTGGTCCTCGGAGGACTGGAGCTGTTGATACAAGCTTCTTTAATTCCTGGAAGGCGCAGTCGCATTTCTCTGTCCACATGAAATCAACATTACCAGTTAGTGCATATAAAGGTGCAGCAATGTGTGAATAATGTTCTATAAATCGTCTATAATACCCAGAAAATCGAAGAAAGTTGCGTACCTCTGTCTGAGTAGTAGGAGTGGGGATAAGCAAAAGTATTTGAATTTTGGCCGGATCTACCTGAATGCCAGCTGTTGAGACAAAATGTCCTAGAATAAGCCCTTCAGTCATCATCATATAACATTTTTTGTGGCTTAAACAAAACTTGGTAGCAATGCAATGCTGTAGGACTTTTTCTAGAGTGTCCAAAGCTGGATCAAAATCATCTCCATATGGTGTAAAGTCATCCATGTATACTTCAAGTCCATCATTTATTAAATCTACAAAGATGCTAAGAATAGCCCTTTTGAATGTGGTAGGAGCATTACATAGGCCAAAGGGTAGAAATCTATAGGCGAACGTTCCCCAAGGACAAGTAAAGGTAGTTTTATCCTGGTCTTCAGGGGCAACCTAAATCTGATCGTATCCACTGAAGCCATCCAGGAAAGAAAAGAATTTCTTTCCTGCTAAAGTGTCCAATACTTGGTCTATGAATGGGAGGGGAAAATGGTCTTTTTGTGTGGCTTTGTTTAACTCTCTATAATCCACGCAAATCCTCCATTTCCCATTCTTCTTGGGTACAACCACAAGTGGAGAGACCCACTTACTATCAGAAATAGGATCGATAAAATTAACATCTAAAAGCTTCTGAAGTTCTGCTTTTACAACATCTTTTAGATGAGGGTTGAGTCTTCTTTGCGGTTGATAGACAGGTCTTGCATCTTTTTCTATATAAATATGGTGGGTGCACAATTGGGGGTCAATCCCTTTCATGTCAGGGTAATCCCACGCAAATGCTTCTTGATGCTTCCGTAACAGATGGATGAGTTTTATTTCTTGGTCCGGTGTAAGGTTGGCATTGATGTTTAGAGTTTTTCCCGGTTCAATTTCCACTACTTTACTATTGGCAACAGAAGTCACAGGTATCGTTTGGTCATGTGTATCTTTCAAAGGGATCTTCTTCTATTTCGCTATCGAATGCAGCTTCTATCATGAAACGCTGTGTGTGAGGTCTAGATTCAGTTTGACTAATGAAGTTATTGATAACATTGTCTTTTGTTTGGTCTTTAAAGTCTAGGGCCTTCTGTATAGTCAATGGTGATCTGATATTGTCAGTAAGGTATGATACAGGGTGCTGGTTAGTTTTTATCATTGTAAGACTTGGCTATGCTGGAGGGTATAGAACTAGATTTTTAATATGTGGTCCTCTGGTTATGGTCATATTCCCCTGCCGACAACCAATTTAAGCATCGGCAGTAGCAAGCCAAGGTCTACCTAAAATTAGCGGGTGTCCATCCAGTCGGGTTTTTGGATTAATTACCAGGAAATCAGTTGGGTATTCCCAAGAATCTATAGAGACCATGACATCGTATAGAGTTCCTTCTGGTCGAACTACAGATCGGTTAGCCAATTCTAACACAATAGAAGTGGGTTCTACCGATGTAATACCGAGATTTTGGCAAGTAGAAGTTGTCAAAATATTAATTGCAGCTCCTAAATCAACTAAAGCATTAGTCAGAGTGACCATAGATTTGAACAGTTACGATTGGATTTCCTGGATCTTCATATTTAATGGGTGTTCCTGATAACAGGTCAGATAAAGTACTGACTACTTGGACTCTTGGGTTAGTGGTTACATTCCTCCTTGCTTTTTTTATGCACAATTCTTTTATAGTTTTTGCATATATAGGGATGTCTTGAATGGCTTAGAGGAAAGGAATTCTTATGTACAGGTTTTGTAGCTCTCCCAGAATGTCAAAGTCTGGATATTGTACAGGTCGTGGTATGACTAATCATTCTGGGAAGGGAGGAGAGGGTGTATTCGCTTGATGATGAGTCTGCTCCTTATTTGCACCCTCTTGTTGTAACGGTTGTTCTATTGGTAACTGATCTTCAATGTGAACTGTTTTATCTCCCTCTGTTTCTATTATACGTCCAGATCTTAACTGAAGATCATTGCACTCCCTTAGTTCAGGTCCGATTTCTGCTGATTCTATATTTTGGAGGGATTGGACCAGCCTATTATTAGGATGAGGATTGGGTTGGGCTGGGAGTTGCGGTCTCAGATTAGATTGGGGATTTTGTTGCAAAGCTGGCAGAGTCGGTTGAGGGAGCGGAATAGTTCCTGTTGGCTGATATGTCGATCTTGGCCAATTTGTTTGCCAGGGTGAACTTTGTGAAGTAGGGGGGCTCCATTGTGGAGGATATGAGCTATTCTGCCAATATGGTGGGGCGTAAGGAAAATTCGGCCAACCAAATTGGCTTGGCTGATTCATCCATGGATTTGGAGAAGGAAACGGTTGTGATGACCAGTTTGGAAATGGGGGTTGAGATTGGTTTTGCCACATACTATATTGCTCAGCATTATACTGTGGAGGCTGAAAAGAAGAAGTTGGGTCTGAAAACATACCCGATTGCATTGGTTGCCATTGGCGACACTGGTTAACAAAGTATGCTGATTTTGGCTCTTCTTCTGCTTCCTTATCTACTGCCTTCAATCCAGGAAGTGAGGGGCAACTCTCAGTAAGGTGATCTTTTGTACAGATAGCACATGTTTGAACTGCATCCAGTGGACATTCCTTGTGGCTATGCTTTCTTCTACATTGGGGGCAGAAGATCGCCAAATTCTGTTCTGCCTCTATCTGCTTCTGTTTAGCCTGCACAATATCAAGTTGTGTAGTCAATGTCCCCAGGATATCAGTTTTAAAATTTTCTAATAAATTTCCAAGTTCTACACGTGTTACTCCTTCTGTTAATATTTTGTTATCTCTAACAAACCGATCATATTCTCCTGGTTTTATCCTTCTGCTACCTCTAGAGCTCCTGATACATAAATCGATGATGTCAGCAAAATTTTCTTGATAAATATCCCCTTTTCCCATGATATTTAATGTTTCAATCCATTGTTCCTTCATGCCTCTAATCAATGTTGTTTTTAACACATTATCAGGCAGAGGTAGTGATGCATATGGAGATCTTTGTAAATTATACTGAAAACGTTCTACATATTCTTCTAGTGTTTCATTTGGTCTAGCTGTCATCTGAAATATTTCATTTTTCAATTCTCTAGACCTACAGTAATATTGATATTTCTTTAGGAAAGATTCTTTCATTTTCTCCTAGTTATTTATAACTCCACCACCTAAACCCATAAACCATCTTAAAGCTGCCCCTTTCAAAGTGGAGGGGAACAACTTTAATTTTTGGGGGTCAGTGATGTAATCATATCCCCTGCATAATACATCAAATTCAAATAAGAACGCATCGGGGTCCTCTGATGTAAGTTTGTGAAATGTAGGAATGTGTTGAAGGGGAATTTCTTTCATAGGAGCATTTGCTGTGGAATCCACTATAGGATATTGCAATTTAGAAGTTTGAGTGTTTGGCTGATTCTATGCCATGGGATCGAATATGTGCCGGTAACCTTCCGGGATTTCTAAGAGGGTATTCCTAGGCGGAGAAGGAACGACCTTAACAGCGATTGTTTTAATAGCACTTCCTTCGTCTGGAATAACGAGAGTCCCTGTTGCTTGAGGAGATTGAATCCCTTCAACAATGATTTTTGCAACACTTCCTTTATCTGGGCTTTTTAATGGCTGAATTATCCTAGGAGGAGATCTTGGCTCCTCAACTTCTCCTGTTTCCCCTTCTCCTTCACAAAGATTACTTAGATTCCCTTCCTGCAGTCATTCTAGAATAGAATTTTCAATTTCTTGAAAGTCCTGTTCATCAGTCTGACTATGCACCTCAGCGAAGGCTACAGATGGTGATCCTGCGGCCTGAAGAGAGCTAGTAGGTTGTTTAGAATTGGTTTTCCTGAAGCCTACTGATGGTTGAGATTCAGTTTTCTTATAGATTTCGTCTATGAAGGTTGTTCGGCCAAGGGTCACCGGCCCTTTGGCTTTTTCGGGTTTGATAATTTTTTCTGGCTTTTTCTGCTTAGTCATGCACTCTATAAACTACCAGATTCTATTCAACCCACAATTCTGCCAGGAAAGCGGACGGTGGAGCAGGGCTTTTACATGCTCCGTACGCAGGTTCTTACCTTTCATTCTTAAAATCCAACTCTCCCCTAGCAGACTCGTACACTACTTTGTAAAAGACAAATGGCTATACTCTTTCCCCGGCAACGACGCCAAAATGTAGAGCTGTAAAAAGGGTCTCTTCCACCTCTAGTTATGCCAAATTAATAAGTCAATATGGGAATGCTTTGTTATTGCAAAGAGTATCTCAATCTGAGGCTATTCGTCAGAGTAATGCTTAGTAGTATAGTGTTCAGAAAATACAAGAGTAAATGGATGCTAAACTATGACTAAATTGCTCTGAAAGAATAAAATCACGCAAGGCAGCTTATCAGTCAAGGGTACGGAAGCGATAACCCATCCCTCTAGAAACTGATGGAAAGGAAATTAGAGCATGGACAATAGGTCTAGGAGCTAGGAAGCGACTGTTGAGGCTCACTATAGCCTTAGACCTTCTCTCACACCGAGACAACAAATGCAAGTAAATGGAACGGCAGAAAGTAAAATGGAACAGCAAACAGGAAATGGAACAGCAAATCTAAAATGGAACAACAGTAAATGCAAAAAAAATAAATGGAACTAAGCCTCGCGAGTCGGAACTAAACTTGTTCTATTGAACCAAACTCACACTCTGTAATAAAATAGCAGTCTCCTCTCTTAAAGCAACTTCGATGGAATGTACTTTATGGAACAACATTCACAAATGAATTATGGAACAACAATCATCAACCATATATACACAACACGCTTAATATAGCAATCTGATGATTAAAGAGAATATGACTATGTTTCCAAATAGAATAACATTACTTCCGGATTCCAATAATTGAGATTTCAAATGAATCCAATACAGCAATATTCAATATAAAGGCTCTGTAACAGAAACAGTTGGCTTAGATTGATAACATGCGATCAACTCTGAAAAGATTCACATTACATAAATCTCTTGAAGAAACCATTAATGAATTAATCGTAACAGAGCATGGAATAACATATGAGAAACATGTCAGATTACCGAACTATAAAGATAAGAAAACCATGCAGAAACCAAATTATAATGATACAAAAGCAAGTGTCCTTCGGAGCCGGGCCCTTAGCTTCCAATGGTACACCGCCTTAGATTACTCCAGATGCAGAGATGAAATAAACACCAAGTCTTTTATATTAATGCATCAACAAATGTACAGCAAAACAAGTCTTAGTGAGAGTCGATGATCAAAGTTGAGTCTGAAATTCACAGTTACATATATAAAAGTCCCCTTTTCTTAACGATGTCGTTCCTTTTTATAAAAGTAACGGCGGAGGTATCTAGGTAGCAAAAATAAGCAAAACAGCGATCCCTCAGGATCAAAGATCCTGAGGGATTCGCCAAGCCGTTAATATTTTACTTTTCTTTCCCTGTTCCGCCGAATTGATAACCCTTCTTTCTTTCCTGGGTCGTTCTGCGTCGATCTGTTCGATCTCGTTCACATCTGGTTCCCTTCTAAAGGGACAACAGTTATTCCTCCTTTGTCTTTTCCTTTCGAACGACAGCTCTTTGTTTCCACCTTTTCCTGCCTGCAAAAATAACAATTATCAGCGATTAAGCTTTCCATACTAATTCTCACACATTCTATTAAAATTCTTTATTTCTTTAAGTTCATTATGCAGAAAGGGTTACAATTGTTACTGAAAAGTCACTAAATTGTTCGTCAAAAACATACCTTTCCAGTGCTCCACAACATATAAATTAAACTTATTGTTGCAAATGGATGAATGGGAGGAATGATGCTTGTCCAAGCCAAATAACCATTTCCACTTTGTCTCACTCCAGACATACATGAACACCCCCAGACTACAAGGCTTTAGACCACCAACTACTCACAATTTAAGGATTAGGTGGATATGGAGAATACTGACCACACCAACAGATGCACAAGACCATGTGATGACCGGCTGCAACCAGTAAAGAAGCTTGCAAATGTAGTCTACCAATGCACAGATAGGATGACATCTCTCTGGCATTAGATGAAGAGAAACCTAAATGACTTACTCAATGATACATACATGATTTTAACAGAGAGATAGGATGACAACTATTCTAATGCTAAACATTAAGAGCTCAAGAATACAGTATATTAGGCACAGCTTGGAACAGGGGAAAGTGAAAAGTGAGCAGTTAACAACAAAAGAAGCTTATATGAGCTAAAAATGAAGACGCGATGCTGCAAGTGTCAAAATAGTCATAGTCTCCAGAAGTTGAACCTTACATCAAAACATTAACCATCACCTCGATCACATCTTGTTTTTGGGTATATATAGAGTTTCATTACAAAGGCACTTGGCCGTTTTGGGTATGGAGGGGTCATAATTGACCACCAACTGCATTTAGATCCCTGATGGAGTCTCTTAGTGTGTTTTCTTGCTTCAGTGGATGAATCTGATCTTTTCAGGTACTCTTTTGTCCTCTCAGGCAGCTGGAGTGTTCGTATCAACGAAGTTCCACAACTGTTAATTGCAGTTGCATGCTCATGCGCTGTCCTTTTTCTCTTCGGCCATAGTGTCTGTTAAATCTGGTTATTGAGGAGCAACTACAACTGGTACTGGTAAGCCGGTCACCTTCGTCCTCCAGGCACATGGAATGGTCAAGGAACATGGACTTCATGGCGAATGGGCGAGTTGGATGAGTGAGAAAGATTAGCCGTCAGATCGAGAGGATATACAGCGAAGATGGCTTGGAAGAGGGTATCGGAAGAGGTGGGAGCAGAGCGAACGTGGGCCATTGGATCTAAGGCAGACAGATCCAACAGTGATTGTGCAGCGAAAGCACACGGTGCTTATCGGGCAGGGTTGGGAGGTTAGGCTGTAAGCGGTATCGATCACACCACCTTTGGGCGTTGGGCGGTAAAAGGATGAAGGTGTTGGATTCCACTCGGCGCATGACATGTAGCGGCGGAGGAGAGAGAAAAACTACTCTCCATCACACACTAAAGTTGCATCATGTTGTGGGCGCGAAATGTGCGAAGACCATCTCATCTCGGCGGAGCTGATCGGACGATGGAGCAACGATCGGGCAAGTCGCTTTATCAGGTACAACGGGAGCCATTAGATTTGGTAGGAAAGATCAAAGAAAGAGATTAAAGGCGATGATTTCATAAGGGCTCAAAGTCATATGGGCATGGTTTTATGGGGTTTTGGCTTTAGCGCTCGGTGCTTGCAACAAAAGGGGTTTTTTTGGGTTTTCTTTTTAGAAGAAAAACAGAGGAAATGGAGGATAAGCGGAGTGAGAGAAGGAAGGGATAATGACCACCACGAGCCTCCTTCAAGCATAACTGAGTGGACCAAGCTCATTTCTGACCTTCAAAAATCAAAGCTATGTAGCAGAGCTAACACTGGCTCCTTTTGGGGATGAGATCCTCCCCGTGAGGTCTCAAGAACTGCAGGCCATTGCTTTTCCTGTGAAAACCAGATTAGCAAAATTTCCTAGTGTTCCATTGGGCATGGAGTCTAATTTTGGCCTACACTAAAACTGATGGAATATCCTATTTACAACATTAAGGCATGAAGACCTTAAACAACATAATTTTGCAAAAATCACCCATTAATTGGGCCATCGAAAACTGTCTCTCCTTCCATACTTTGCAGCATGAAAGTATTATTCCCTTGGATCTGAGTGATGACAAAAGGTCCAGTCCATAGAGCATCAAACTTCCCATGGTTGCCTTTCTTATCTTTCAGTGTGTCAAACTTAAGAACCAAGTCTCCAACCTGGAAACTGTCTATCTTCGCCTTCCTGTCGAGAGCTTCCTTGATTTGCCTTTGATGTACTGCGGACTTCTCAACCAACTGATCCCGAATCTAATGTATTTCTGCCAAGTCAGTGATTCTTTTTTCCATGTCCTCTTCCTCTTTCTTCTCTTCTTGCAAGAACGTTTCCACGGGGATAGTTAACTGAATTAGGAATATAGCCTTAGTGCCATATACCAGCCTGAATGGAGAATTCCCTGTGGATTTCTCAGTGGTGACCCTATCACCCCACAATGCATACTTGTGCTTAGAATCCCAATTCTTTTTGTTATCTTCTAGCAACTTTTTAATTATCCTTATTAGGCTCTTGTTGGAGGATTTTTCTAAGTTGTTACCTTGAGGGTAATATGAGGTGGAATGTACAAGCTTAATGCCCATTGAGTCACACATGTCCACCAACTCTTTTGCCTTGAAGGCTACTGCATTGTCAGTGACTAATTTATGTGGACAGCCAAACCTGGTGAATATATTCTCTATCAAGAACGTCATGACCACATGATGATCAACTTTTCTTTTAGGGATGGCCTCAATCCATTTAGTGAAGTAATCAGTGGCTACTAAGATCCACCTGTGTTCGCCACTAGAATGGGGATTAATTTTCCCTATGAAATCCAAGCCCCACTGCTGAAAAGGACCACTCGCATGAATAGGCTTCAAAGGCAAGGACCTCAACTGCTGCTTTCCCTCAAACCTCTGGAACTTGTCACATGATTTAACAAATGAAAAGACCTTAGAAAATAAAGTGGGCCAATAATATCTAGCTCTGAGGATCTTGTGGGTTTTGGTTTTCCAGTAGTGATGTCCTCCACAAACGTTGGAATGAAACTGATGCATAACTTCTATGGATTATTCTTTATCTAGACACCTTAGAATGATTCCAGATGGATCCCTCCAATAGAGTAGGTCTTCATGAATGTAGTACCTAGCTACCCTAAGCTTGATAGTTCTGGCTTGGCTTGAACTCAAACCTGGAGGCACTTCTAGCTTCAACAAAAATTGAGCTATTGTAGAATACCATTAACAAGAAGCTAGATTTTCTGCCACTAATTGGCTCTGCTCAGGTTCAACTATTTTTTCTATAAGTTCATCTTCTGAAATTGTGCTTATAAGATTTATTTCCAGCATCCTGCGATTTTCTTCAGCCATCAATTTGGCAAGGCCCTGACCTCTGACCAGCTTGGTGGGTTTCAGCTCTATGTTGAATTCAATCAGCTTTGCAATCCATTTATCCCTTCTTCCATCAACATCTAGCTATGCTAGGGCATTTTTAACTAAAGCGGAGGGCACATATGCAATTACCTTGGAGTGCAGAATGTATATTTTGAAAGCTTTCAAGGATTTAATAAGAGCATAGGCCTATTTTTCTATAATGTCATACCTCAGTTCAGCATCCCTTAAGGCTTTGCTAAAGAATGCCACTGGATGCTCTGAACCTTCATCATTTTTATAAAACATGACTGCTGCAAGGGTATCATCAGAGGCAAACAAGAATATATGGAACTCCTTGCTATAATATGGGCTGATAAAAGTAGGAGCTTCCATAATAGCTCTTTTGATAGATTCAAATGATCTTCTTGCTTCCTCATTCCATTTGATTTCTGACCCCTTATTCAACATGGAGGTGATGTGCTTTACAAGTTCTGAAAATTTTGGAATAAACCTCCTTACAAAATTTATCTTGCCCAGAAAGGATTGGATATCCCTCCTTGATCTTGGGACAGATAATGTCTGTATTGCTCTCACTCTTTTTGGGTCAATTTTGACACCTGCACCAGAGACAATGTGTCCTAACATCTTGCCCTCTTCTAAAGAAAACTATGACTTTTTAGGATTGACTGATATCCCAAACCTTCTACATTTCAGAAATACCTTCTTCAAGTGTTGCAAATGATCTTGATGGCCGCTGGAGTATACTATTATATCATCAAGGTAGATAAGGACAAACTTATCCTTCTCTCCTACAAACGCTATATCCATAGGTCTCTAAAAGGTTGCTCCAGCATTCATCAACCCAAAAGGCATCTTGGAATACATAAAGGTGCCCTAAGGAGTGGTGAATGTAGTCTTCTCTTGGTCATCTGGATGCACAGAAACTTGATTATACCATGAAAATATATCCAAGAAAGACGTCACTTTGGCTCCTGAGACTCTCTGCAGCAAATGCTCTATCTTGGGTAGAGGACAATTGTCTTTCTTAGAGCATTTGTTTAAGTTTCTGAAATCAATGCAGAGCCTGATTTCTCCACTTTTCTTCCTCACCACTACCAAGGTGGCTACCCATTTTGAATATCTGAGAGGGACTATGATTTTGGCAGCTAACAAATTCTTGATCTCCTTTTCAATCAGAGGAAGGAGCAAAGGATTTATGGGTCTCAACATTTGCTTGAAAGGGATTGTGTCTTTCTCCAAGGGAATCTTATGTCGGATGATCTTTTTATCATACGTTTTAATGTCAATGTACTCCCAAGAAAAGACATCAGAAAACTGCTTCATTAGGCTACAGTATTTAGAAATTTGGGTAGCAGACAAATGGGTGGACAAATTTATATACCTTGGATGTCTTGGACTCCCTATGCTATGCTTATGGACTGCAAATTGATCTTCTTTTTGGGTAGCCTTATAAGGCACATCATTCTGGTCGAACAACTTTTCAAAGGGGACTAGGCCTTTAGGTATATGATTGCTAGATAGCTGGACTATGTTGTCTTTGCCAATTTTGTTCTTTAGCCAAGATTGGGGGCTTTCTTCCAAGGCTTCATTCTCTTGGTCAATTTTCATTTCAGAGAATTCATCAATGACTTGCAGAAACCTATTCACTTCATCATCATCTTCAAAAAATTTCCAATGCTGGACATTATTAGGCAAGGATGGTCTATATTTCATCTAAACTTCATAAACTAGTCTGGGAGGCATGGGAGGGATAAACATGCTAGCAGACATAGCAAGGGAATCAGCAAGCTAATTTTTGACTCTAGGGATATATGAGATACAAAAACTATCAAAAGAATCTTTGAGCCTCCATACCTCATCTCTATATGCTTTCAGCCTCGGGTGCTCTTCTTGAAATGTTTTGTTCACTTGTTGAATGATGAGATCAACATCTCCAAGCACCTTTATGTTTTTGATCCCTCTGTCTTTAGCTATGTTGAGGCCCAATATCAGAGCCTCATACTCTGCTATATTGTCGGTGACTTGGAAAGTCAGCTTGAAAGACAGATGGGTGCTTTCTTGTTTTGGAGATATTAGCACCACCCCCGCTCCTATAGTTTCCCTTGAAAATTCGCCATCAAAGAACACCTCCCAAACTTGACTTCCTTGCTCTCCCATGCCTTGACTTATTGGTTTTTTGAGCTGTAACGAGGCTTTCTGCGATTCCTCGATTTGGAGAATACATGCTCCAAGATTAGTGTCCATAGCATATATGGGATGATTAGTGGGATTCTCCTCATCACTAATGATGTAGGGTAGCTATGCTTCTCTGTACAATCTCCTGTTCTCTCCTCCAAAAACTGGGATAGTGGCATAAGATAAATCATTTTGTAAAGTTCCACCGAGCCTCTTAATCCTCCCTCTAGAGAGTAGCATACCAAACTTAGGGGGAACATCTGCCACCACAATATCCATCATCATACTCTTCATGGGCAACTGAGTTACGGTAATGGCCAAGTCTTTGATTAATCCCAGACATTTTACCTTTCTTGAGTTTAAGGCCTAACTCTTCCATGACAGCTTTGGGCAGTAAATTATGGCTGGCACTAGTGTCCAACAAGCAGTTATGAATGGTTTTGTCATTAATGGTCAAGGAGACATAGAATGATGGGGAGCTATTATTAGAGGGTTCAGTCATTGGGCTCAACACAATTGCAGGTTTATCATATTGCAAATTTACATAGCCATTGGAGGCTTGGGAGGCTTTTAGCTCAAGGGCATCAAGGATAGGCTTTCTAAATGCCTCATTCTTTGCAAGTTCTATTAGAGGCATAGATATTTTTAACCTTTGGACTTTTGATTCAAAATTGAAAGGGGAAGGGAACTTGTCAAGGCCTCTTACCTCTTGAGCTGGAGCTTTGGGAATGATTGGATCAGCTGCTGGCTTTTTCTGTTTGCTGGTCTATTGCTCTGTGGGGACAATAGCTCTTTGGGCGAGGTTCGCCTTGAAATTACTCATTATGGACCTCAAATTATACCTTTGTTGTTCATCAGTCTGCAGAACAGCTTCTTTGTCCCACTCTTGACTGGTCTAGTCCTGGAGTAATGATTCTTCATAGGCAGCTAATGTCAAAATGGCAGGATTGCCCTTATCTTCCATGCAGTTAATCTCATCCTCTTCATCTAACTACCTGTCCTCCATGACTACATTCTGAAAAGGAGTCTTAACTTTTTGTTCTTCATTGGTCTCCTTTCCTCTCTAAATGATCTGCAATTGATCACTTGCTCTTTTGACGGAACTTAGATTTCTAGGAGAAAATGAGTTAGGTAGCCTTGTCTTCCCAGGACTCTGCTCAACCTTCAGCTTGGATATCTTAGCCACCAATGAATCTATCATCTTAGTCATTTTATCTAATTTGGGCTTTGAAGATGAGGAGGAGGTGGAAACTTCACCTCTCTGCCTTTTTCTATCAGTATGACCCTTGAGTTTTTATGTGGCCATGATATTAGATTCTACCTCTAGGGCTACATCCTGCATTTTGGCCAGCGTGGCACATCTTCTTTCTCTCAGCAGCAGGAAAAAGTCAAAGTCAAATGCATTAGCATAGGTGACTTTTGTAGAGGTGGGGGTAGGCTTTACTTTAGCTGGTATCTTTCTATACATACGATTAAACCTTTTATTAAAATTTGATAACGATTCCCCATTTTCTCTCTTGAGGCTTCCAAACTAAGTATGGTAGTATAGCAGGTCTTTCTTATCTCCCCAGTGCTTTAAAAACACATCATCTAATTCTTCAATGTCTTCTATGGACCTAGGGGTCAACTCTCTAAACCATTTTCTATCATCTCCATCGACACTTTGGACAAACACGCTCATCCACACATCATCTTCACTGATATCAAGGTTATCAGCATAACTATAAAAAGATTCAAGGTGTTCTTCAGCTGTTACTCCTTCTATACCAATGAATTTAGTAATTTATTTATGATATTCTCCTGCAGGCATGGCATTCAAAGGGACGGCTAGGACCAGGGGTCCATACCTAGCAGCTATGATTCTTTCCATCTTAGTAGGAGCTTGTGGGCCTACCATGGCTGGGGTAGGTGGATGGATCCTGGAAATTTGAAAGGTAGGGGTTGTGGAATAGATGACAGGGACAAAGGAATATGATGGAATTTGTGGGAGGTTTTCTTTGGATTGAGATCAAAAGGGGAAATTAATGAACAAGGAGCTTTATGAATCTCTGAGATTATTTCTTCACTGAAAGTGCTAGGCTCTATATCTTCAAAATGAACATTCTCAGCGATAAGCCTCTCTTGCAGAGATACATAAGATTGTTTAGGCTTACCTGATCGTGATGCTCCTTTCTGAATGAATTTTTTCTTCTTAACAATCCTTTCAGGGTCAAGCACTGGGTCAGTTGGTGATTTCTGAGGATTTCTCCGGGTATGCCTCACAAACTGAGCCAAAACTATAATGTGGAGTCGCCAAAGGTTGGTCCTCCAGTAGAGTCACCAAATAGATGATTACAACCAGAAATGTGTCCGACTTTGTCTATCATCAAAGTTGTATCTATGTCGATATCCCAGGGAAGCTAAGCTTAAATCTCCTCTCCCTGGCAATGGCACCAATTATGTTAGGATTCCAAGAAACTCTCCTAGGTTGTAGCTCAAAGATGTCTGGTAACATATAAATTCAACTTATTGTTGCAAATGGATGAATGGAAGGAATGATGCTTGTCCAAGCCAGATAACCACTTCCACTTTGTCTCACTCCAGACATACGTGAAGACCCCCAGACTACAAGGTTTTAGACCACCAACTACTCACAATTTAAGGATTAGGTGGATATGGATAATACTGACAACACCAGCAGATGCACAAGACCATGTGATGGTCGGCTGCAACTAGTAAAGAAGCCTGCAAATCTAATCTACCAATGCGCAGAAAGGATGACAACTCTCTAGCATTAGATGAAGAGAAACTTGAATGACTTACTCAATGATAAATACATGATTTTAACACAGAGATAGGATGACAACTATCGTAATGCTAAACATCAAGAGCTCAAGAATACAGTATATCGGGCACAACTTGGAACAGGGGAAAGTGAAAAGTTAGCAGTTAACAACAAAAGAAGCTTGTATTAGCTAAAAATGAAGATGATATGCTGCAAGTGTCAAAATAGTCAAAGTCTCCAGAAGTTGAACCTTACATCAAAACATCAACCATCACCTTGGATCACATCTTGTTTTTGGGTATATATAGAGTTTCATTACAAAGGCACTTGGCCATTTTGGGTATGGAGGTGTGGTAATTGACCATCAACTGCATTTAGCTACCTCATGAAGTCTCTGGCTGTGTTTTCTTGCTTCAGTGGATGAATCTGATCTTTTCAGGTGCTCTGCTGTCCTCTCAGGCAGCTGAAGTGTTCATATCAATGAAGTTCCATAACTGCTAAATGCAGTTGCATGCTTATCAGTTGTCCTTTTTCTCTTCAACCATAGTGTCTGTTAAATGTGGTTGTTGAGGAGCAACTACAAGTGGTACTGGTAAGCCGGTCACCTTCGTCCTTTAGGCACACGGAATGGTCAAGGAAGGTGGACTTCGTGGTGAATGGATGAGCTGGATGAGGGAGAAAGATCGGCCATCAGATCAGGAGGATAGACGATAGAGATGGCTTGGAAGAGGGTATCGAAAGAGGTGGGAGTGGAGGGAATGTGGGCCGTTGGATCTCAAGCTAACAGATCCAACAGTGATCAGGCGGTGAAAGAACATGCTGGTTATCGGGCAGGGTCGGCAGGTTAGGCTGTAAGAGGTATCGATCGCACTACCTTTTGGCATTGGGCGGTAAAAGGATGAAGGTGCACGATTCCACTCGGTGCATGACACGTAGCGGTAGAGGAGAGAGAAAAACCACTCTCCATGATGTGCTAATGTTCCATCACGTTGTGGGCGTGAAATGTGCAAAGACTGTCTGATCTAGGCAGAGTTGATTGGACGGTGGAGCAACGATCGGGCAAGTCACTTTATCAAGCGCGATGGGAGCCATTAGATTTGGCAGGAAAGATCAATGGAAGAGATTAAAAGTGATGATTTCATAAGGGATCAAAGTCATATGGGTGCAGTTTTATGGGGTTTTGGCTTTAGCACTCGGGGCTTGCAACAAAAGGGGTTTTCTTGGGTTTTTTTTTTTAGAAGAAAAGCAGAGGAAATGGAGGATAAGCAGAGTGAGAGAAGGAAGGGAGAATGACCACCACGAGCCTCCTTTAAGCATAACCGAGCAGACCAAGCTAATTTCTGACCTTCAAAAATCAAAGCTATGTAGCAGAGCTAACAGACTCAACACCGCCTTGTGCACTCAACTGCAGGGGTCTACACACTTAGCTGCGGACTCTACTAGGCCTCTGCGCACTCAACTACAAAGCCTGTTCCCACTACTATGACCCAATACACTTAGATTCTTACTTTATTCTCGAACCATTTGTATTCATCTCTCCTCTTCTCTATATTTACAACTTAGAGCCTCAATCTATTTATACAATCCCATGGTCTGCAAACCATGGGTAGGCTGACATGACTTTACATTAAATTACAATACATTAGGGCAGACAACCCTATGACTCAACCTATACTTCATGCTTTGTACCCGCAATTGGTGGAGTCTTAGAATACATTTGACCAACACTTGGGCTTTGAGCCCCAAAACATGTTGTGGGGGGATTCCATGCCCAACAGGTCCCCAACACAATCATCGTGACTCATCCTTGAGTCACTCAGTCGGTGAGCCAATCTTGGCGTGCAGTCCCTCCAACTGGTCTCGTACTGCTCGGAGGTCTGCAATGCACTGTTCTGCGGTTTGATGGATCTTCTACATTCTTGCTCTAGAATCATCTGTGTCTGAATTGTGTCCTTACCTCGGTACTGACATCTATTGCAGGTGTTTATAGTCCCCGCACCCTCGTCCGGTTCCTTGGGTCGTGAAGGCTGTGCTTCGGCCGGTTAGTCAGATAGTTGGCCCACCCATGTAGGGCTTCAAGCGACTGCCATTATCGTTACCTTGGAAGGGTTCTCCATTTAGTTTAACTAGCTAGACCGCGCCTCCTTCTGGGACCTCCTTAACTAGGTATGGTCCCAGCTAGTGCATTCTGAATTTTCCGAGAAATTTTTCAAACTTATTATCATGTAGTAGCATTAAGTCATTTACCTTGAAGGTGTGAAACTTGATATGGAAGTCATGCCCGACCTTTTCACACTGCTTTTGTACCTGCTAATGAAATCTAGCTAGAAACCGTTCTTCCTCGAGTTCTTCTAATTGCGTAAACCTTTCTTCCAGAGCTTCGCGGTCCACCATGCCTATGAGCATTGCTATTTGCAGACTAGGTACGATGTATTCCATTGGCATGATAGCTTCCGTGTCATAGACTAATCGGGAAGGTGTCTATCTCATCAATGTATTGCACGTTGTCCTGTACACCCATAATAGGACACGTACGCATAGGTCCCAGTCGTTTCGCTATGTGTTACATACTTTAGTCAACACATCTTCAGTATTTTGTTGAATGTCTCTACTGTCCCATTAGCTTATGGGTCGTATGATGTACTTTTCTAATGATACACTTGGAACTCTTCTGTGAGCGTGTAGATGGTTTCATTTAGGAAATGTGTTCACTATGGCGGAGAGATCACTGCTCACAAAATATTAAGAGCTGGATATTATTTGCCCAAAGTGTTCAGAGACTTGCATTCATACGCCTGGAAATGCAAGGCATGTCAAACTGCCACACGGCGAGAAAGAAATCCAGTCGTTCCCCTCGGGCCCGTTATGATTTATCGCCCGTTCCAGCAATGGGGCCTAGATGTTATAGGCGAGAACACTCCAAACTCTTCACAACAACATACGTATATACTCACAGCGACCTACTACTTTACCAAATGGACCGAAGCCATCCCGCTTCAGAAGATAAACGAAGGCGAGGTAATATCATTTATTGAGAAGTTCATTATCAACAGGTATGGCATCCCTAACGCTCTCATATTTGATAATTATTCTTAATTTTCATCACTGAAATTGAATGAAGATTCTATTGATAAATCCATCCACATAAGGTATGCAGCAAACTATTACCCCCAGGGAAATGGAGTCGTAGAGTCCTCAAATAAGAACCTCATACGCATAATCTATAAGTGTGTCACTGACAACGAGAGGAACTGGAACAACGCTCTAAAAATTCCCTTTGGGCCGATAGGGTCACCCCAAAAGTGACCTTAGGAAACTCCCCATACTTCCTTTCCTGTGGACAGGAATCCATCTTGCCTCCCAACGTTACCCTTCCCTCTTTGCAGATCTCCCAAGCTTCAAGAGGATCCCCTTTAGCTTTACTTCAAGACAGGATTAACCAACTGATGAGGTTGGAGGAATTGAGAGATAAAGCCAAAAATAAATTCAGAAATCACCAAATGATCATGAAGAGATGGTTTGATCACCATCTGGCAGGAGATAAAGATTACCAAGTAGGAGAGCTAGTCTTGAAATGGGACAACTTGAATGAGCCAAAAGGTAAACACACGAAATTCCAACACTTATGGCCGGGCCTATTCCAAGTTGTGGAAAAAATTAGACAGGGAACTTACAGATTAAAAACATTACAGGGAGAAACTGAAAAACTCCCTATTAATGGCAAACATCTAAAAAGATACTTCCAGTAGCCACCACATGGTGACTACCTCCTAAGTAGGTTAGGATTCATTCTATTTTTGTTGTTAGTTTAGTTACATTTTCGTCTTTTCCCTTCTTTTTTTTCTTCTTCAAAGTTCATTTTCCTTTCATTTTGAATTGCAGTCCTTTTCAGCCAACTGATTTTTGTCCTCCAGTCTCATTTTTACCTTTTTCATATTTCCTCGATTCGCTACCTTCAGCTCTTGCCTCCCTCAGTAACCTACTGATGAGTTTTTTGATCCTAAATCCATCACTACCTTGCATATCAAACGAATTTTCAATGAGCCCGCGAGAACTGGAAAATAAAAGGTCGAGTTCAAACTGAAGCCACTCATTAGCATCTGTTGGGAAGTAGGTGAGATCTGTTGATGACTTGGATATCTGGAGCATGTAGGGGAACCTTTATAAAACAAAAAATGTGTAGCTACAAATGGACTGGCATGGAGGAACGCTACATTTTTAAATAAATCCCACTCATACCTAGCCTATACTTGCTTGTAAGGTTACAATTATTCTCGATTGGTCCCATCCACCACACTACATTGTCCATTACCTGTTATCTACAAGTAAACCTCCTTTCATGGGGTAAGCTCACTGTCATATATCTTGTGGCAAATCCAATTCTGCTCTAGTCCTTGTGCCTGAAACTAGAAGGAATTATTTAAAAGAAAATGAAATTTCAAGTCCTTGTGCCAAACTGGAAGGATAGGTTGTTTGTGAAGCTAGTTAGAGTAGGGACTCTTGCTGGGCTCAGGGTACCGGTTGACACAACAAGCCCAACCTTGCTTAAGCAGTTTAAAAATATGGCAAGATCCATGACTGTGGCCCATTGAATCATATGAAAATATAGCACTGAAATTCTTATATAAAGTGCATATAAACATATCTACATCAAGTTTGATGAGCAATAAAGATCTAATGTACACACCTAAATAGGTATTGATAGACCAGTGATGGCCCCAAAGGATTTTTGAAAGTGGGAAATAGGTAAAGGAAGGTCCATAAATCCCATAACACTACCGTTGGAGAATGCCTGTCAAAACCCTATCAGTAGGTAGAAGCTATTTGTCTTTATCTTATGTGAATAAATTAATGTTGAAGTGGAACCCATGCCTATCCATCTATACAATTTGCATTTCGAGTTTATCTTAACACCCCGATGTTATAGTGATCCAAGGTTTATTTGGAAGCAGCGATAACTGGTTCGCCCAACGGTTCGCCATTTGTTGTGGCTATAACCACCACCCTATCAAAACCTGCCTTGGTAGCGATTTTGAATGGGTCCCCTAAACGTTGATCCTTCACCTTCTAAATGATCTGTATTATCCCAGAGACTTTAACTTTTTGCCGAGTTAGATCTTCGATTCCTAATGGTTGAGCCCCCTTCTTTAAATATCTACCGCATGATTCATCTCTAGCCCTTCCTGAACCCCCATTCATTTCCTCCATCAGGACCTTTCCAACCCTCAAAAACCTTCTATTGCACCTCATTCCCATTATAACCCTTTACAATGGAAACACTTTGCTAATATGCATAAATCAGCCCTTTTTGGCCTATCTCAATCAACACTGTGCATAGCTCTCTTTCAGACCCGACAGTATTATCAACCATATTACATATATATATCAAGTCCAGAGCTATATTGCATATTGCTATCGGCTAGGTCCAACGCTTATATATATAGTGTGCCACTGTTTACCGGACCTGATGGATTTATTAAACATGTTATATATGTTTCGGGTTCAGAACCCCATTGCTTATCACAATTGGCAAGGTTCGAGGCCTACATATAACGCACATCGCTATCACCCGAACCCGCCAATGATTATAGATCTGGGCATATAATATGTCAACTCCAACCTAATGGCTGGACATAGGTTTTCACATATATTCTTATGTTTATCGAAAAACATTGAAGTCAGAGTTTTTCAAAAGGAAGGCTAACATTGCAGACCCGCCGACGGTATTAACATATATATATATGTGTGTGTGTGTGTGTGTGTGTGTGTGTGTTTCGGGTTCGGAGCCCAATCACATGTCGCAATTGGCGGGACCCAAGGGTTATATAAATGGTGCGCTATGATATACCAGACCCGCGGATGACTACTAATTCTGGTGCATAAATTTTCAAGTCTGGCTGTACGGCTCGGCCGCGGGTTTTCCCGTGTTTCCTGTGTATTCAATAAAATGTTGTAGTCACGATTTTTAATGGAAAATCCCATATGGAAGACCCAATAGGGTATAGGTTCCAGTCTATAATCTTTCAAGTCTGGATTTTGGATCGGGTTATGTGTTATGCCATGATTTTCAATGTAAATTGGATTCGCAAGCGCGAGACTTAATCAATGCATAAATTAAAAAAACAGGGGCCGATTCTTTCACATTTTATGTTATAAACATTTAATGAAGGCATACATGTTTTGTAAGCATTTTTTCCATATTTCTCACAATCATAGCTGATATGAATTATTTTTGCAGGCAAATTCGAGTAGACCCAGTGACAGATAAATTGAAGCTATCTCAAGATGACACCTCTGCACCACCGGTGTCAATGTTGCAAAAAAACTCTCTGCAAAAGGGAATACAGACTGCCATAGTGCATAATGAAGGCACTCTCTGCGTTCAGCAAAAGCACTCATGACAGCTCTGATCCATCAAGATGTCATCACTTCCAAACGCGCACTCAATCATGCCATATGTGGGATGATGAGCACAATGTTTTCAGTTCCCTCCAGGAAATAATAAGGGATAACGTCCACTTTATACAAGTGTGAAGAGATGACATGCAATCATTCTCTTTCAATCAACATCTATTCATTCCTCAGGAAACGAAGCGCTAGAGTGATAGGAAATGCTCTCTACGTGTCAACAATGACATAGATTGTTCTACATCTGTGTGTTCTGATCTGTATATTCAAGAGAATAAGGGGAAGGTAAAAGGAGGAAGGGAAGACCAAGAGTCATTTCCATGTGCATAAGTATTACCTCTGAATAGGAGATGAGGGCTTTTTGTTTAGAGAAAATAGCTTTGATTTATTACAAATAAAAGAGACTGTTTGGTTCAATGAGGAGCCTTTTGTTTCAAATTTAAGATGCTTTGCTTTATGTGTTTTGAGACACGACATTTTTGTTGGCATAAATACAAATGTGTTTTGTTTCTGTGCATATTGACAACGATACAACTTATAATTAGCCTTGGTTATCTAAATGTAATTCTTCATTATAGCAATTCATAAGTAGTCCCTGATTTGAAACTATGTTAGACATCAGTTTCAAGCTTTACTTCCATAAAAAGGAATGTGTATTCCTGTATGAATGATTGGATTGCAATTAAGAATTGATGCAGCCTTGTTCTTATGTGAACCAATAATTAATTCAGTTAGGCTTGGAATTTATATATGATATTTAACCTCTCTTTTGTTTTTTTTTCCGAGGAAATAGAGTTCGTAATTTCTATTAAAAAGATAATAATAGATATTACATGTTGTAGATGCCGAGGCATATGCTGTAGAGTGGTATAAACCACGTTACAAAAAAGTGTTATAACAGTGTCTAAGATTTCAAAGGTGAATACAGGAGATGTATGCCACCAACAGTATGGATAGTATCCCAAGAAAACTTCAAAAGGTCACCAAAAAAATATACAGATGATGTACAAAACATCCATGGGTATGGAAACCGGATATGACTATACTGATATATACAAAAAGGTGAAACCGTAGATCAGCAAAAAATAACTAAGGAGGGGGAAGATCCCCCAATCTCTGGCCGTCAATGTAAGGGCGGTGATAGTATCTGTGCGTCCCTTCTGGTGTGAACTCTTCGATCAGCCAATCTCCTAGAGGGCGATCCGCCGCTTCTTTCGATAGCTGGTCAGCAATCTCATTTCTTTCCCTGTGGATATGAGAAACAGTGATCTGGTCAAAATGTGTTTTTAGAAAAACAATTTCTTCCAAGATATGCTTCAAAGAATATGCATGACAAACAGTTTTATTATTTTCCCAATCAATCACTATCTTTGAGTCCCTAAAGGTTTGTATTTGTCTGCAATGTTTAGTGAGTGCAAAATAGAGAAGGTGTCTCAAAGAGATAAGCTCCGCGAAATTGTTAGAGACAGTCCCCAATCCCAGTCTCAGATGATAATAATGTGTATCAGATAAGTATAAAACAATCCCCCCTCCACATCCTTGAAGCGGGGCAGCCCCATCAAAGTAGGCCCAAGGCATATCCTTGTTAATATGTTCAGGCTGTATAGATCTTGGGCAGGAGGATTTTTGCTCGAAGGGAAGTTCAGAGTATGCAGCACATATAGACACCGAGAGGAGCTGGCAGTTGGCTCTGCGATTTTCAAAAATGATAGCATTTCGATGATGCCATATGTGACTCGAAACCACTGCAGGAAGGATTGAGGCCTTATCGGAGGCAACCGCAACCCACCAGTTCGTCCATGCAGTAGGAATATTCTCACCATTCCATACAGTGCTCATGTTAAGAGCCCGCATAACCTGTAGCCAGATCATCTTTGTAGTCTCACAGTGGAGGAAGAGATGAGGTGTCGATTCCTCATCTTTGTGGCAGAGAACGTACCAAGAAGGACTCGATATAGCCCGCTTTTTAAGAGTATCGCCCGTAGGTATCTTATCTGCAATTATGTTCCACATAAGTAGTCTGCATCTAGGTGGAGCTTGGAGTTTCCAAACAACTTTCCACCAGATTTTTAGGTTATCAGGTTGTTTAGCTTCCATAAGCCGAATGTAGCCCAGCTTAGGTGAGTATGTCCCTGTTTTGGCGGGGGCCCAAATAAGTTGATCATCTACCTCCTGTAACTTGATGTGCGATTCAGTAAGAGCCCGAATATATCCATGCCACTGGCCTGTCCATTCCTCCGGTATGTGCCAATGCTCATCCCTGATCCATGCTTGTGAAAATATAGTAGATCGCTCATGATCCCCAATCTGTGCCAAGTATTTGATGCCCCTGTTATTGAGATGCCGAATCAGACCTTCCGGCAGAAGATGTGTGTTCCCCGATCCGGGCCAGGGTTCAAGACCAATACGAACCTGAGCACCATTACCCACTCTCCAAAGAAGATTATCTCTAATCAGTGGCATAGCTTTAAGTGTGGCTCGCCAGATAGCAGATATACCATGATAATTCCACGAAGGTCTGCGAAGCCATTCCGTGATACTGGAGGGCCAAATGTATTTATGATGAACAACGTGAGCCCATAAACTGTCCATCTTGGTGAGGGACCAACCCTGCTTTGTTGTAAGAGCTTGAGCAAATTCAGGAAGGGACTTGATACCCCAACCTCCCCACTGTTTTGGCATGGAAATGAGTGACCATCTGGTCCAAGCAAAGATCCGTCCCTTTTTGTTGCCATTCCACAAGAAGCGGGTGCATAACTGCTGAATCTTATTTAAGATGCCTTTTGGGAGCCAAGTCAGTGACATCCAATATACAGGAGTGGCCTTAAGAACGGTCTTGATCAGTAGGAGTCAACCCGCTTTTGACAATAGACGGTGCTACCATCCTGTAATCCTTCTTTCAATTTTATTTATAAGCCAGATCCAATGTGTTACTTTATAACCATCCGGCCTTAATCTGAATCCAAGGTATTTGATGCCATCCATCAACTGGCTTTCCACGAAGGGAAAAAACTGACCTGCCAGCTGAGATTCCTGCTGTGTGCAATGCATCAAGGATTTGGTGGACTTTTGCTGATTTATTTCCATGCCCGTGGCTTTACAAAAAAGGAGCAGGACATCATTTAGGGCCGTAATGTCACGAATACTCCCATTAAGGAAAATTAAGATATCATCCACGAATAATAAGTGGGTCAGGGCGAACTGATCCGTAATTTTGAGACCACTGATGTCTCCAGTCCTTCTTGCTTCTGCTATATACCTGCTCAATCCTTCCATAACAATAAGGAATAGAAGTGGGGATAGTGGGCATCCTTGCCTAATCCCCCAGGAGATATTGAAGCGTTCTGAGGCAGCTCCATTGATTAGAATGGCAAAGGAAACCGAAGTAACACATCCCATTATCCAGTTAATGATAATATGGGGGAATCCCAAGTGAGTAAGGATCATCTTCAGGTATAGCCAATTAACTTTATCAAAGGCCTTAGCAAGGTCGATTTTTAAGGAAATGCCTTTCAGATTCTTCAGCTTGATGGAATGTAAGGCTTCTTGGGCAGTGCCTATAGCCTCTTGTATGTGACGGTTCCGGAGAAAGGCAAATTGTTCAGCTGAGATATGCAAGGATAGAACAGGCTTAATGCGGTTAGCAATGATCTTGGCTATAATTTTATAAAGACAGTTACAGAGGGAAATAGGACGAAAGTCATTGAAGGATGAGGGGTCATCGGATTTAGGAATCAATGCTATGAAGGTCTGGTTCATCGGTGGGTGGATGTGGCCCGTGATCCTACTTTCCTCCACCACCGCCAAAAGGTCATCCTTCATTAGTTCATAAAAAGCCATATAGAACTCCACAGGCCATCCATCTGGTCCCGGACTCTTATCCTTCTTAAATCATTTAAGAGTACTTTCTAGCTCTCGATCACTGACCGGTTTGCAGAGATCATCAATGTCCTCTGGCCCTACAAATCTCGGGAACTTGCCTGCAATTCTGATGATCTCTGGAAGATTTATAACACTTGGGGCCGTATAAAGACCCTTAAAATGTGTGATTCCCAATCTAGTCAGCTGTTGATGTGTGGTCGCCCATCCATCAGGTTCCATTGGAAGCTGCCATATGGCGTTGGAAGCTTTTCTGCCATTAGCTATGCTGTGAAAATATTTTGTATTGTTGTCCCCTGCTTTGAGCGAAATGGCCCGGCTCTTGAGACGCCAGAGTTCCTCCCTCTCATTCAAGATCTTCATTTTTTGTTCAATCAGATGGCAAAGTTCAGATTTTGCAGCATCAGAATGGTACCCCGTTCCCCTTTCATCGGTCAATCTAGCTATTTTGTCTTCCATGTCCTTCAGAACCTGTTCATCTCTGCTTCGTTTCAGTTTAGCCCAGGATAGAGACAAACTTTGGAGCTTCTTAAGCCTGTCACAGAAGTCCATAGCTTTCCTCCTATCTCTCAACGGAGGTTGTGATGCCCAGAAGTCCGAGACCATCTTGATATAATTAGGGTCTTGTAGGTGGCCAGCAAAAAATTTAAAGGGGGAGCGCGGCTTTTGTATGTTGCCACTAATCTGAAGAAGGATGGGATGGTGATCAGATAGGCCACCATTGCTGACCCATTGTCTGTAAATGGGGAACATCTGAATCAAGGCCTCATGCATCATAAATCTGTCCAGTCTCCTTCCAATAGCAGCCTCTCCAGTACGCTGATTGTGCCAGGTAGGAAGTTTCTTGTTCATGGGGATGTCCACAAGGTGATGAGCATCTAGTAGCATGGACATTTGTTCCGCAATAGGATCGCCCTGTGACGAGGGGCCCCATGATTCCCCAGGTCCCAGCGAGAAATTAAAATCCCCTCCAATAATAGTATTCTGAGTAATATGATCCTCTGATAGGAATTTTTGCCAGAAGGTGAGCCTGTTCTGGTTGGGCCCATAAATATTGATGATTCTAATATGGGTGCCCAGATCTCCCATAATGATGTCCATACCAAGGAAGTAGCTACCTCCCCAGGCCGAGAGAGGTCTATGTATCCTTGGATTAATGCCTATGAGTAGACCACCAGATCTTCCACTGGCGTCCAGCCCATGTAAGACCCAACCAAGGAGCATAGTATGAAGGCAATTGATAGCCAAATCAGAAGTGCAAAGGGTTTCCTGAAGGAGGATAATATCACATCGGGATTCAAGAATAATCCGCTTAAGAGCCAAACGTTTTTTAGGGTTGGCTAATCCCCTGCAATTAAAGGAGAGACAGATCATGGGGCCACACAGATCAGGGGCTCATTCGCTCTAAGTTCCCTTTCAATAGTAGTCTGACGACCCAGTGCAACATCAGCAACTGCTGATAATTTAGCCGAAGAGATGTTGGAAGGTCTTCCGCGCTTTTGTTTGCGGTGCCGCCCGGGGGAGGACCCTAGGCCTAGGGCCTTTGGCCGCGACCGAGACCTCAGGAGATAATGGTGAGCACCAGATTCCATCGGGGAGGGAGGGGAGTCAGGGCCTGCTGGCTCCGAGTTTTGGGAAGGAGGAGTGGTCGAGAATGTGGGAGGGGGCGGGGCAATGGGACATGAGATGGAGGGGAGGGAGACATTCTCAACAAGGGAGGTTCTGAAATCAGAGAGTTTAATGGAATGCAAATCATCTGAAAATAAAGGATGACAAACAGGAAAGGAATTATTACCCGAATATGAAGATGCAGTTTCCTTCTGCTTTGGAGCGGCTTCAGCAGTCTTTGAACGGGTACGCGGCGGCTCTGATGAAGGTACTGCCATCTTACAGGAGTTCCTTTTCTTTCCACTATCGCCTGGCTTATTGATAGGAACCTCCGGTTGAGTCGGGCCACCTTCAGTAGTGTTATTAGCTTCGGCATTTGAATTTGCAGGAGGCTGCTGTCTAGGGCCTTTAGAATTCTCCTTTGCCACCCCTGTAACCAATGGGCAGTCCTTGTAGAGATGACCAATTTTATGGCATCTGCGGCATCGAAAGGGCACGCCTTCATAATCCAGAATCTGCTTTCGGGTGACATGATTGTGATACAGGTCAATTTTCTCCTCCAGCCCAGGTTTGGTATCCAGGTGCACCAAGATACGAGCCATAGATCTATTTCCCGTCTTCTCATATGAACGATCATGTTCCAAGTACGTGCCAAGAGCGTCCCCAGTTCGTTTGAAAGCATATGGACTCCAGAATTGCCATGGCAGGCCAGGAAAACGCACCCAGATGGGACCAGCCCCCAGTTGTTCACGTTCAGGGTCAAATAAGGGATCGCAACACTTGAGCATAACAGGCATAAGTTCAATATGCCAAAATTGGGAAAGAATCCACTGGGCATACTCGGGACAGCAGAAATGCAAGGCGAACCATCCTCTGGTGAGAACCATAACCTCCGGTACTTCCTTTAGCAGGGGTCCCCAAATCTCTTCTACCCACATCTTGAGTCTCTCCGCTGTCCGCGAACCCAACCAACCAGAACCTTACGAGAAGCATCCATAATATCAGGCAGCGGAGCTTCAGGCCCAAAGTGAACCCTGAAACCGGAGTCAATAGCTCGTAGACACCTTCCTTTTGTAACCTTCTCCGAGCGCTTGCCAGAAAGGGACTCCCTGAGTAATTTGCGACAATGGTCCGTGGAGCTATGTTGAGCTGAGCCCACCGAACGCGCTGGTATCGGCGTCGTGAAACAGCCAGAATGAATAGGAGAGCGAGGATCCAATGAGCTGGTGCCCTGCAGAAAAGGGCCGGAGGAGGGGGGGGGCATTCGTTGGCCCAGCGACATAAATGAGACCGAGGGGGAATGTGAGCTAGATGGAGAGGGTGGAGGCGGGGGCGGAAGTAGGGGGGGCCGATAATGCTGTTGAAGAGGAGCATCCAGTGATGGCGACGCTTGAAGGCAAGTACCCAGAATCTGAAGAGTCGCCGGGGATAGGGGCATGCTGTCGAGTGGTGCGGCGTCCGAGATGGGATATACCGACGATTTATCTTTTCCTTTAATCGACTGGTGCGGAGGCCATGAAGAAGAGCCGGTAAAATACCCAAGCGCAACGCTCCTCGGAATCATCGGCTGATTGTTGGTATGTGCTCATATTTCTTGGTTCGGCATGGGGTCCTCCCCATAATCTACAATGTCCTCTTCAACCATGCTAACTGTCGGTGAAAGCGCCTGTGAAGGGTTCGAACCCGGGGCCGTCGGAAGCGAAACGAAGGTCAGCGCCAGAAAGTGCCAAACGGGGGGGGACCTCAGGGGAGGAAAAACAATGCAATGTCCGTGACCAAGTGCCAAATCCGCGGGAGACGGTGAAGACTGTCGGTTGACAGGTGGTCAGCCCTGACCATATTCAGAGGGCCCAGGTGTGAGTTCCCGATGCACCCAGGTGCCTGTCGCCATAGTTGGCTGAGAGAACCTGTAACAAAACCAGTGATACCCTAGCTAGGGTTCCGCCATCGCCGTGAGCTCCTCCTCCTTACATTATTCATTTAACCTCTCTTTTGTTATGCTCATGTAGGATAGATTAGGATAGTTAGGATTAGACTAGAGTAGCTAGAAGTAGTGTAGATAGGATTTGATACTTAAAGGTTAATTATTTTTATTTTGTTGATTTAATTGAAGTCTTCCTCCCAGAAGAAATCTTTCAACACATTAAATAGTTTACGGGGTCCTTTAAAACCTATTAAAGCTAGCCATCCTAAACAAAAACAAATCTAATTTGGGTCTATGGTCGGGTTAGTTCCCCTTGTTGGTATAGCGAAAATTTTGCATGTCAACAGAAGTAAATACATATTATGAACGATCATCATCTTGATCATTTGAAAATTGTGCCGAGTGCTGATAAAACTTAGGTATTTTATCAATACAAGTTCGACAATCTTTAGCATAATGTCCAACTTTGTGACATATTTGACACACAATTTGACTTAAGTCTCTTCCTCTTCCTGAAGATTGTCCTCTACCTCTGCTTTGACTTCTGTTTTGAGGTCATCCTCTACCTTGATTATTTCCTCTTCCTTTAAAATAACCTCTTCCTTGAAAATAGCCCCTTCCTTGATTGTTTCCTTTGTGTTGAAAATTACTCTTGCCTAAACTGTTGCCACTGTTAAAGTTATTTCCTCTGCTTTGGATTTGACCATGACTTTGTACATTATGTGCTTCTTGATTCTTATTGAAATTCCCTCTGCCTCTACTTCTAGAACTGTCAGTTGATGATTTAGTGTCGACCTCTATGAAAAAGACATCTTCACCAACTTTTTTTTTCTTCCCAAAGGTTTTATCATGTTGGGTCAACATTTTGTAGAGCTCATCAAACTTTAGCTTCTCTAACTTTCCAGTTAGTTGTAGAGTTTCCAAAAAATGTGTGTAGGAAGAAGGAAGTCCAACAATTAAAATTGTGACCATAAAACTATCATCTACTACTTGAAAACAAACACTAATAATTTCCTGCTTAATATTCTTGCGTCTGGAGATGTATTCAAGGACATCACCTCCTTCAGTCAATTTTTTTTGCAACAATTTTAATTGTAGATCAACTTTCTTTGATTTAGGCTGAGTATCAAAGAAGTCTTTAAAAATTCGCAAAGAAGACCACGCATCTGTAGCATTTGCTATATGGACATGCATTTCATCATTAACATAAGATTTAATGAGAGCTAATGCTTTGGCATTATTAACTTCCCATTTTTCTAGTGCAGCTGCATCTGTGGGTTTATATGGCTTAATATCACCATCAAATACATCATGCCAAAGCTCATTATAAATGAGAGTTCTTTTGATGAGGCATTGTGATGTTTTATAAGATTTTACTCCTTCAAGCTTATCATAATCACAGAACAGATTGATTAACTTCGACATTGTAGTTTTGAAGCTTTTTCACCAAAAAGAATCAAGCACAGGAAAAATATGAGCAACACGTCACACGAAACACACCACAAAAAAACAAGGTATGCTATGCCAATGTGTTCTAAGGAGTGTTAGGGAGTGAAAGGGAAACATAATGAAGCACTAGGTATAAATGCATGGAAATTAATGAATAAGAGTGTGTGAAAGGGAGTTCCAAGTGTGTTAAGGAGAGAGTGACATGGTATGCTAGGTTTCACTAAGTCATGCTATATTGTTAGGGCGACATGCAACCAATATGTGACAAGTGCCAGGGTGTGTCAACATGCGCTAGGAAGTGTTAGGGAGCACCAGGGAAACACACGGGAGCACTAGGTCAAATTAATGCATCAAAATGAATAAATAACATTTTGTGATCGGAAGTGTCAGTGAGATATAGGTGTGATGATGGAGTAACAAGGTATGGTAGGTAGTGCTAAGGCATGCTAGAGGCTAGGGAAACATGCCAAGATGTGTGAGGTGCTAGGGTGTGCCAATTCATGCGAGGGAGTGTTATGGAGAGCCAAGGAAACAAAAGGGATCACTAGTTTCAAATACATGGAAATGAATGAATAAGAGTGTGTCACAGGGAGTGTTAGTGATTTCTAGGTGTGGTAAGGAGGGAGTGACAAGATATGTTAGGTAGTGCCAAGGAATGCAAGAGTTCTAGGGCAACACGCCAAGATGTGTCAAGTGCTAGGGTGTGCCAATGTGTGCCAATGAATGTTAGGGAGTGCCAAAAAAACATAAGAGAGAACTAGTTCAAAATGCATGGAAATGAAGAGATAAGATTGTGCGATAGGGAGTGTCAATGAGTTCCAAGTTTTCTAAGGAGTGAGTGACAAGTTTATATGCTAGTTAGTGCCAAGACATGCTTGAGTGCCATGGCATGTCAAGGAGTGCTAGGTGCTATAGACATTTTTGTGCCCTACAACACCAAGCATGAAATTTCCATAAACCAAGGGCTCCTAAGTCCCTAAAAGTGTTGTTCTAACCCCTAAAGCAACAAGGTCAATAGATTACTACTTCTCCCAGAAGTTCTCCACCAGAAACTACTCATAATTTGTCAAAATAGGATCATTTCAGCTGCTCCACTAGCTAAGTGCGTTGCATTGCACCCAAATACACTATGAGGGTGCGTTGCATTTCAAAACTCCCTTCTGTAGGGTGCGATGAGTGAGAAATGACAAATGGCAGTGTCATTCCGCGAGGTGGAGAGGCAATGGAAGCTTCTAGAAACTTCTCCTGTGACACTTGCCTCACTGAATTCGACCAAGGATGAGTAAGAGGCCCTCAGTCTCCAAGTGGAAGCAAGAACTGACAGAGAGAAGACACTAATCAAATAAAAAACTGACTCATCCTCCTTACACATATCTATATATGGATCCCTCATCCCAGAGATCCAGAGGATGGAATTTTTCATATTGTAAGGAATTGATGTTGGTTTCTAGAGACAAACATCATATTGTTGGGTGATTTATGCTTTGTTTGAGGTGAAGAGCGGCTTCTTTGCTGGGAGGTTGATGCTGGGTCGGAACCACTGGTTGTAACTCCCCTGGATCTTTTCTTGTTTATCAATAAAAACTATTTGAGTTTTCCTCCATGCTTTTGTATCATTGATGCTAGTTACATTTGTATGGTTAACTTAAATCTGATCCTAAGTTGTTTATGAATATAGATCTGTGTCTTTGTATAGTGCTCTGCTTCTGTGATCTTACAGGTACTTTGTGAAGCTAGGCATGCAAGGGAGAAGGTAGCTGGAGACCATCAAAGAAGAGAGGGATTGGATCAAAGGATTAGCGCAAGACACAGGTTGGTTCTTTCTATTCCTCTCTATCTATAATTCATAAAGGAAATACAAAAGTAGTTTTTCTCTGTTTGTTTCTAAGGTAGCTGTCACACCTTTTTGAGATAGAGTAGTTCTAAATAGACACTTTTCCCTATAACAAAATGGTGACTCCACTGGGGAGATAATTAGTTTGTTTGTTTATCATTTTTGTTGTTTATTTCATAAACTTATAAGTAGCATTCGAACTGAATTTTCCATAACAAATGCAAAGTAGATAACTGCTGCTTCAATCCATTCACTGGATCTGTTTATGATTTAAACAGATGATTCACAAACTATCTGATTGCCCTTGTGATAGCTCTTAGATCCTCCTTAGATCTACCCCTGATTGTTGCATTACTGATTGCTTTTTGCTCGGCCAAAAACCAAGGACTGAACTGTAAATTGTGACCCGGAATCCGAATAGAGTCTCGTTTCTAGCCCAGCGCAGGTACTGTTCAGAGATCCTGAATTTCTGCGCACTTCCCGAAGGGGCAACCTGCATTGCATTTCAGATTCTCTGTGTTACAGGTGCGCTGATCAGACTAGCTTTGTGCAGCTGTGGTTCCTGTGCTTCATTACTTCCAGTTCTATCCCTGAATTTTGCTGCCTGTGATCAGTATATGTCTATTTGAAACCTCTTTTCCTTGCTGTTATTCCGCCTCCTTGTACAAAAGAACTGTAGACGTTTTTGTGTGTTTTTTAAGTCGTTTACAATTTTCCTTTGCAAAATTAGCATAGTCTTGTTGTCGTCCTTTGATTTGAATCTGTCGCAAGTGTCGATTTTGATCATAGGAGAAATTTTGATTGTTGTTGATGGTCGATTATCCTGTTACTATTGCCTTTGGTCTAAATTTGTAATTTTCTAGTGTCAAGAACAAGTGTTCCTTTAAAAATCGTAAGGTGTCGTAATCATCTCTGTTTTGATTTCGAAAAAGAGCTTGTTTATATTTGTCACTTGAAAAGAAATTTAGATTTGTACATCAACTTTCTTTTTAGCATCAATACTAAGAAAGTCGAAAACAAATACATGCATGTGCATTTGCATATAGACAGTCTATTTGGCTTGATTTAGGAAAAGTGCATTTACAGTGTGCTCTTTGCTCTTTGTGAAAAGATTTTGTCTTTCTTTTCCCCTAGTAGTTAGGATTTTCATTTCACAAAAGAGATAAAAGTTTGTTTATCATCTTTAGATTGCATTCTAGGAATTACATCTAGATCTCGTGGTGAACCCGAAAGGCAAACTTCATAAACAAGATCAACTTAAAATAAATTCAATGAATCTAACAACGCTTTGGAACTTAACACACAACATTTAGAGGTCTAGGCTAGAGACGTATTCCGGCGTCGTAAAGCCTGGTAACTGTTGTCCTCACTGATGGTTGGGTGATTCCTCCACTTTGAGATGATAAGTTTCAGTACGGACTTGTGCTCCCACGTACCGTCGAGTATATTTTGGGAGACCCCTATAGGCTTAAATCCTTTATCCTTAGGAAGCCGTGTCTGCCGCCCTATCGATCGCAATGCACTGAACACAACATTCGGGAAGATTGACTGCCGTACCGTAAAAAGTATTCTGCAGTTTTGCGATTGGTTTGGTACTCCCTCTACCTAGATCTCCAAAGCAGTCCCTTGCGTTCCTTTTCAGACTCCTTAATGGAAAAGGTCCATCTGAGCACTTGTCACTTCAGGCTCATTAAAAATCGAAGTAGAATAGAGTCATCTTTTGTTTTTTCTCGACTCTTAAAAACTAAAAAAACAAGTTGTGTCAAAGCGTCTAAAATTCATTTAATTCGGAAACATACTTCCCATTTATTTTAGTTGTTCGAGTAATTTGCAATCATGGAAGAAAGTCAATTGAAACCTTGTCATTCACGAAGGCTTACGAGTCAAGTGTCTTTGTCTCCGGAATCGAAGCCAGTTCGGACAAAGCGAACTCGTTTAACCGGTTCCAAATCTCCTATTAAAGTTATAACAAGTGTTCCAACGACATCAGAGACTCCGGTTACTCCAAACATTTCTGGAATCCCTGCCTCTACCGAAGAAGTTCAACATCCACAGAAGGAAAGTGATACTGATCCTAGTATGAGAGTAAACACTTATGCGACCAAGCTAGTTCCATTTTCGATTGGTTCGGAGAGTCTTTCTTTTCAAACATATGTCGCTGTCGATTCCATACCTTCTTCGGCACCAGAAATATTCTACAGACCTAACGGTCTTCCCCTTCTACCTGGTCTGATTGCCATAGAAGAAATTGTAGAAGATCCTCAAACAAGTACTCCAACGCAATTTGGAGTCAGGATCACTCTATATCCTTCTTCGTCAGAAGTTAGTCTACCACCAGCGGAAGCTCCTGTAGAATAGCTAGGTAATCTTTTGGATAGACTACAAATATCTGAAAAACCGTCAACATCTAGGACTGTGTCGTCTAACACAGCGACGACAGAACTCCCTGCTATCACTCTGACAATGTTCGTCGGTATACCATCTGTCTCGACTAGCTCTCAGCCGCTAGAAGGAGCCCACTCAGAGGCCATTTTGACAATATGGTCCGTTCCCGTTTGTTCATCCGGAATAATATCCGGAAACTCGTGTGTTGAGTCTCAAAAAATTGATCCATTTGGTGGTCAATTTGGGCAGTCCGGCCCCCAAGGGCAAACAATTCCCTTGAGTTCTAGATTACCACCGTATGGGGGGTAGTATACCTTTTCATTATCCCCTCCGGGAGGATATCCGTACGGGAGTTCACAACAACATTCAGGTTATAATGGAATTACCTCAAGTGGTTGGGTACCTATACTACCTCAACAACCAAGAGTTTTATACTCAATGCAACAATGCGTACCTATGTCGAATATCCCAACTACACCAGATATTGTGACGGTGTCGCAAGTTCAAGCGCTGCCTGTTGTATGCCAACCTCAGATTTCTCAGGTTGTAATGCAACAACCCTTTGACCCTCCGACTCAACCACAATCGCCGACTGGGGGAACGACACAGGTTCAGACAGGTACAATTACCCCTCATCTTGGTGAGACTGTTAGTATAGGGCAACACCACATGGCTTCACAACCATGGCTGGTGTAATACCAACAACCGCAATTCCAACAAGTATGCCAAGGTTCTGAGCAACAAATCTTTGCTAACGGTGGATAGTCGTACATTCAAAACGGTCAAAATCAACCATTTTACAATGGTCATGTCCACCAACCTTACCAAACATACCAGCATCAAATGCATTATGCCGGTATGCAAAGACCAACTGCTCAGGCAATCCCACCTTATCCTGGGTATGCTTCGCCTAACCTGAATCACCAGTTACCCTTTGTGGCAACTTTGGAGTTACCTGATTTAAACCGGTTAACCAACGATCCAATTGCTTACGCCCCTTGGTGGCCATCGATTCCGCATAAACTTCCATCAGATATTCCTAAATTTAATGGAAATCCGGGTGAAGATCCATCGAATCACGTGACGACCTCTCATCTATGGTGTTCATCAAACACCCTAAATGATGATTCGATAAGACTTCGCCTCTTTCAGAGGACGTTAATGGGTCCAACGGAAAAATGGTACATTGAATTACCTAGAGCTTCATTCGACAACTTCAGTACCTTAGCCACGACTTTTTTAACCCATTTTCAGTTACCAATAAGGTACGAAACGGAAACAGAGCTTCGTACAAACTTCAAATAGACAATGGCCACTCACATATCTGATCATATACATGAGTGGCAACGTCATCGTAGAATGGTAAAAATGTATGTCCCCGATCAGCTATTAGCTGAATGGTTTATCAAGTCATTACAGCCTTCAATCACAGAAGATGTGGCAAAAGGGGGGGGGGTCATAACAGAAGAGCAAGGTATTGCTCGTGCACAATATGTGGACTTGATTTTCACTCAGTCTGGCACGCTCTACGATAAAATACCTGAAGACCCTAGACCGGAATTCTCAATTCCTCCTCCTCCTAAATCGAACAATGACTTTCATACCGGCGATGGTGTGATTGGCACAACAGACACGAAATCGACAAAGGCTACATCTAAAAAGGCCCGTAAGATTTCAGGTCAAAATGCAAAAGACGAACTTCTTGCTTCGGAAGTAAATGTCGTATCGACAGATAAAGGTAAAGAAACCAAACAACTAGGGAGCAAGGAAAAAGGAAAAGGGAAGAAGAAGAAATGGGAGGAATCATCACCTGAAAAATATTCTTCAAACCCTCCTAGAGATAGGAAACCAAAAAATCCATGCTTGATATGTGATGAAGATCATTGGACCGCGAATTCTCCACACAGAGCTAAGGCTAAAAAATTCTTTAAGAATTCGAAAACCTCAGTAGTGTTAACGGATCTGTTTCCAAATCCAAGAACAAATCTGGTTGAAAGCGGAAATGCTTCCCCGTCTCAAGTGCTAATGTTGTCGGTTTCAAAACAGCAAAGTGATGCTTTGATATCGACAAGGAACAAAGATTACGGGAATCCACAGCTGTCGAACAACAAGGATAAAGATCAACCTAGTAGTTCGACAACAACTTCGACAGAGGTTGCGCCACCCTTCATCCCTGAATTGACAATAAAACCACCAAAGGGAGTAGTACACAAGTTGACGTTTAATCCCCGCGCTAGAGCAGCATAACATTATAATATAGTGGAAGATTTGGCCCAATTTCCATCCACTATATCGACTCTTGAAGTACTACAGAATTGCCCATCCCAAAGGCCGGCTTTATTATCAGCCATTGGTGGGATTGACCCAAAGGATTCCAATCTTGTATCCTTCGATCATAAAGGATATGATCCTCAATTACCAGCTCAACTAGCTTTCCTTGTTCAAGTGAAAGCCCTCAACAAAACTGTTCATCGAACAATTATCGATGAGGGAGCATCTACATGCATCATGTCGATCAGTTGTTGGAAAACTTTAGGATCTCCAACCTTGTCGCGATCTTCGACGACATTAAAAGCATTCGACGGAACGACATATACCACATATGGTATCCTAAGTAACTTGAAAGTTGAACTAGGAGGGAAAACGGTAGAAATAGATGTTGAATTCATCGATGGGAATCTTGATTACAACATCCTACTAGGAAGACCATGGATATATGCCATGGCAGCTGTTGTGTCAACCTATTTTAGGAAGATTGCATTTCCCTTCCAAGGAGGGATTACAATCGTCGATCAACAAAACTTCCTCCCCAATGGTTCTCAAGTTACAGGAAGCATTCCCATGATCCATGGAAGCCCCCATTCGCTTCAGAATATCGAAGTAGGCCTACTGAAAGATCCTATACTAATGGGAACTTTCGCCTTTCCACCTCCAATCAACTTGGCGGAAGTGGCATCAATAGGAACCTGCAATATGATATCTTCTAAAAAGATCTTAGAAAATGATATTGACATGGATCATGCTATGGTTTTGCCCCCAAGCCCAAAGGAGGTATTGTAGCAATCAATGTTCCTAGCATGGGAGGCAAACCCAAATCAATTCTCATCAAGCGTTTGGATAGATAGGTCTAAAGAATATGGTACCCCTTCAGATCCTTGGTCGCAAGTGCATGTCGCAGATGAAGGAATTATCCAATCAATGGTAATTGAAGAAGCACCATGGAATGATTCCCACCATCGTTCCCTTCTTCCGGATTGTGGAGAAGATACTAAAGATGACCGTCATCATCCTTTAGTCTTTGATTTCCTATCAAACACTGTAAACAAGGTGGATTCCGAGCGAAACTTGTCCAATATTGAAGAGACTATCACCATAAATAGCTCGACCAAAACAGATGTTGTAGAGAATATTTATGTCGGCAAATGTTGTTCTCCTTCAGAACTAGAGATATATAATGCTCTTTTTCACGAATTCAGAGATGTCTTTGCTTGTTCATATGATGAAATGCCAGGCATTGACTCGAGTATCGTTGAACATGAAATTAAGATGTATCCAGATGTTAAACCAGTACGACAACGGCTACGGTAGGTGCACCCCAAGAAATCCGCTGCCATTAAGGCAGAAGTTGAAAAACTTCTCCATGCTGGTTTCATCTACCCGGTTCCTCTAACCCATTGGGTATCGAATATTTTCCCTGTTGTGAAGAAACAAGGAACAATTAGAGTGTGCGTTGATTATAAGGATGTAAATGAAGCTTGTCCAAAGGACAACTACCCTACACCCTTCATTGACCAGATAATTGATGAATGCACCGGATGCGAAATCTTTTCATTCATGGATGGATTCTTCGGGTATAATCAAATAAATATCCGCCCATAGGACCAGTCAAAGACTGCATTTATTTGTCTGTGGTGCACATTCGCATATCGAAAATTACCCTTTGGTTTAAAGAACGCAGGGGCGACGTTTCCAAGGGCAATGAATTATGCCTTCCACGACATCAAAAACATCGTTCAACCATACCTCGACGACCTTCCTGCTCATTCGCAAAAGCGGACTGATCACTCGTAACATTTAAGAGCGATATTTCTACATTGCCGACACTACAAGATACAACTCAATCCACACAAATGTGTGTTTTGCATCAGTTCTGGTCGTTTACTTGGCTTTGTAGTCTCAAAGGACGGGATTCGTCTCGACCCATGTAAGTTCCAGGCAATCATAAATTTGCCTCCACCTTCGAATTTGCTTCAAATTCGGAAAATCCAAGGGAAAGTGAACTTTCTGAGGAGGTTCATTCCAAATTACGCTGAACTTGCTAAAGGTTATACACGTCTTTTTAAAAAGGAAGTACCTTTGTCTGGGATCAGGCTGTGAAAGCTTCTTTTGATGCTTTAAAATATTCCCTAATGAAAGCATCATTAATGTTCGCCCCTGATTATCAAAAAGATTTTAACCTGTATCTGGCTACAGCGGATACGACCATCGCAATGGTTTTAGTTCAAGAAGTCAATGGAATTGAACATCCTATATATTATTTAAGTAAAAACTTAAATGATACAGAGAGCAAATATTCTTACGTTGAGAAGCTAGTGCTCGCAGCTGTTCAAGCAATACAGAGATTTCGACACTATGTCCTCTTTCCGAAAACTACCATTCTATCAGATTACAACCCCATGACTTATATGTTGTCACGACAGTTGCTGGGGGACAAATATTCAAAATGGATAGCAATCCTACAAGAGTTTGATCTGCAATTCGTAAAATCCAAGTCAAAGAAAGCTCTAGTTTTCGCACAGTTATTGTGCGATCTCCCATCATCATCCAACGATGACACATCCGGAGAAACAATCATGGATGAAAGTTTGTTTATGATATCTGCAAGCAATGAGTGGTATGGAGATATAATCATTTATCTCCAAACTCAAAAATACAGGCCAAACACCTCCCTCTCCGAACAAAAATGTATTCGATAACAAGCAAAAGATTACATGATCGTCGGTAATACACTTTACTCTCGTGGTATTGATACAGTTCTGAGAAGGTGCCTCACCCATGAGGAGGCCGAAAAAGTCTTGAATGATTTTCATTTAGGTGCGTGCGGGGTGCATCACTGTGGATATGCTACGGCACAAAAAATCTTACGAGTAGAATACTTCTAGCCAACAATGTTCAAAGATTGCATAACCGCAGTCAGAAGTTGCCATGCTTGTCAAATTTTCGATAGCAAAACCCAACCCGCACCTCTGCAACCAATAGTTGTTGTTGGGCCATTCGCCAAATGGGGCATCGATTTCATGACATGTAACCCCACCTCCACCGGGGGGCATGGGTACATCATAGTCGCAGTTGACTATTTTACCAAATGGGCCGAGGCGATGCCTACATTAGATAATACTGGTGAAACAGCTGCCCTTTTCTTTTTCAATCATGTAGTTGCCAGATTTGGCATGCCACAGGCTATAGTCACAGATCATGGATCACATTTTCGCAATCACATGATGGCTGAATTAGCTACCAAACTACGGTTGTATCACGACAGCTCTACTCCATATTATCCGCAAGACAACGGACAAGTTGAAGCAATCAACAAGGTCCTCAAACGCATGCTGCAAAGGATGATTGGAGTTCACAAAAGAAAATGGAACCTAATCCTGTACTCAGCTTTGTGGGCTTACCGAACATCGGTAACGAATGCAACCGGGTTTACACCTTTCCAACTGGTATATGGCCTGGAAGCAGTCTTACCGATCCAGTGTGAAATCTTGTCTCTCAAACTCGCAATTGATCTCCTCCCCGGAACTTCAGAAGAAGAAGCTCATTTCTTGGAATTAATTCAATTGGATGAAACCCATTGTGATGCCACTTTGGCTAACGAAGCTCATAATAAACGAGTCAAGGTGCAGTTCGGCAAAAATGTCAAACCCCGTGTCTTCTCAGAAGGTGACTTAGTCTTTCTTTATGACCAAGAATCCGATAAATTGGGAGTAGGTAAATTTAAGTCTCTATGGATGGGCCCCTATATTATTAAACGAGTGTTAGAAAAAGGAGCCTACGAGTTAATGGATTATGACGGAATTCCGCTGGCGCAACCTCGTAATGGGTTGTACCTCAAGTGTTACTATGCGTAATGGTAACCTGTGTGCTTTTGTTATGTTTTTGTTTTCGCTAAAGCGTTTATTTTGGTCAAGTAATCCACTTTTTACATTTGTTGCAGATGTCAATCCTATTGGAGTCATGTGTTGGATATGACAACGGAACGAGTCATAGTTCGCAGAACCTATCCTCCGTAGCTTGGTCTATTTTTAATCCAAGCGGCGAGTTAGTAAGTTTCAGAGGGGTATGTATTAGTCGATCAACAAATAACATCGTTGAATATAGCGCGTTGATAGAACTCCTCTCTGATGCCATCACACATGGTATACGCCGACTAATTGTCAGGCTAGACTCACAGCTCGTAACACTACAACTCAATGGTATATATTCCGTCTGAAACCCAGCTATTTATCGCATGTTCCTAGGGGTTAAGATTTTGGAAAGACAATTTGATTTTATTCAATATCAATATATTCCCAGAAACTTAAACACATTAACTGACTCATTAGCAAACTATGTGTTAGATAGACATTTGCAACATTTATAAAAAGAAACACACCATTAATGTTTGCATGTGGATCATGTAGCTTAACCAAAAACTCCAAAAATCAAAAGTATATATAATTTTTTATGGTTTAAACATAATGTTCTGTAACCAAGAAAAAATCGGTCAAATGACCCAAAAACTCAAAATGCTAGGGGGCACCCTAGTCTAATGATGCTCGTGATAGCAAGTCACAGCCTGTGCGATCATGCGTAAGAGACGAGTCCATCGTCTGGGCACACCAGTAGTACGCCGTTGTAACTGCAAAGGTAGCTCGTCAGTCCTCACATCTGGAATATCGAGAGTGAGGCCCTCAACCTGCTCCTGTAATGCTGTGAGAGTCTCGGCCACATCGAGGTCACAAAGAATAGCCCTTCCGACGGCCTCTCCTACTGGGGCAGCAGCTGGTACTCTCAGGCAAACTACTAGACGAACAGGATGAACATCTGCATGTACACATGAGTTTGATTAAAGTCTTGATAGAATAAAGCACAAGGACATTATAAACAAAAAACGATAAACAGGAATATGGTCAAAGATTTTACCAATGGCACCCCACTGTTCGCCATCCGGCAGTACTAAATCTGGATCACCCAAGAAGTCCATGCCAGTGTATGGATACTCAGAATAAACCATCTCCTGACGATCAAACCACCTGAAGAAGGTATCAGAAAATGAAATCTGAGACTGGCCAGCATGCCTAGACATATGGTCAACCCATCTCTGCATACATGGTTCAGTAGGAGAAGGTAAATCGAGTGCAATGTATTGCGACTGCATCAGTGGTATCTTCTCCAAGGAAAAGGCAGTCAAAATAGAACCATACCAAAAGTTCTTCAACCTCCCGCTCTTTATCTTGGTCAATTGTTCTTTCATCACAAGAAGTACCGCGTCGCACTAGTTGAACACCTTCGGTTGGAGGCATTCCAAGGCATGCTGCATGTAAGATCGGTTGGCTACATGAAGGGCCGCACGACCGGCCGTCCTACCAAAAGTAAATAGAATAGTCCTGAGGGACCTGTCGGTGACATCATGGATGATGATCTTGCCGTCTTTACTTGGCTGAGATCCTTCTCTGCAGTACCGGCGAACATAATCTCTCACAGATTCGCCTCCTCGGGCCGAACCTGACAAAGAGATGGGGGCACCCCGCCTCGACAAGCCAGTCAAGAAATAGATGTCTACCACAGTCAAGGGGATAGATTTTCCCCTGATATGGAAAACCTGATTGGTGGGATCCCAAGCATCGAGCAAATACTGCAGTAAGTTGATCTGCTGTCTCATGCTAGAAATGCGGAAGAACTTCAGAAGGCCACAGTTCCGCAGCGCGTTCACTGTAACTGGATCATGTAGGGCGAGCATGTCCTCTTCTTCATTCTCACGTTATTGCCATGTAATGGTCATCTTACTCCAAAGATCTCTGAAGAAAAAACAAGAGAGAAGTTAGATCCTGATTTTGGTAAGAAACAAGAAAAATTTCCATCAAAAATTGTGCATCAAAATCCCTTTTTGCGCCCAACGCACCTGCAACAGTGTTCTAGGTGCATTGAATCTCAGATAGCCTTTAGACAGGCCAACATTCAACGCAGGTTTCGATACACAGAGGGTGCGATGAAGGCATAACGAGCCCTACAAACCCCAGGGGCTCAAAAAAGCTAGGAATCAATCTCAAAATGCAAAATGGAAACCATGAAATGAAAGAGCTCAGGTTTAGCTCCTACCTAGTCTAGACGGCGCCGAGAATCATCCACAGAATCTCCCAAAATGAGCTGATGAAAATTGAGGGGGAAAAGCACCTCCAAAGCTCCAAGAAACCAAGTTCAAATGAAATGGTAAAATGAGAGGTAAAAAAACTTTTTCATTACTTTTACATAGTTCAAAGTAAAATATTAGTGTTCTAACTCGTTTTCAAGCAAATATTGTTCATTTCTGACTAGTTTGATGAAGCAGTTGAAAATACAACACGATCTTTGAAAGGACAAAGCTATTTATGGTAAAATCAAAACAAGACCATCTAATCGAGCAGTTTTAGCACATAGTTCAAGCTCGTTAAAAAATAAACATAAGACATGATAAAATGTTTCCACCCGCGTTTAAGCTCGTTAAAAAATGAACTATTCCCCTGGTAAATAACCATCGTGAATGTAGTACGTCAGCTGTTAAAGCCTTGGTCGTGTTTGCACCATCACCTCCACTTTTCATTGTCCGATTATTCACCTCCATTTGATTGTTTACCTGTTTTGAGGAACAGCTGTGAAGAGTGATTTCACTAGCCATCCTTGTGACACTGCCGTGATTGGAAAATTCCAAACCTTACCTGGAATCAATTGCTACCCGTTTTATCACTCATTCCTCAAAAGACGAGTCTCCTTTATGTTCTTTTCAACTGACTCGTAAAATATGAAAAGATTGCCGAGCCATTGGCCTCTCCAGCTCATTAAAGGGAGAGGAAGTGCTATCCCTCATCTAGATTTTAATCTTTTTGGACCTAAGGGATTATTACACAAAAATATCGAACGCTTGTTTTGTTCGGCTCGTTAAAACTATCGAAAATTCATCCCTTCTGTATTGTTTTATACTTTTTCGGACTTAAGGTATTAGATGACGAAAAATGAATTTTGGAGTTACCTTTATGTTCCTTTTCAGACTCTCTAAAATTGAAAAGGACCGAGTTATCTTTGTCGTTAAACTTGTTAAAAAGATTAATAGCGACAAACTTGTATTTAGACGAGAACGAGTTTCACTATCGCTAGGCTCGTTAAAACATAGTGATGGGTTTGCCCGAAGGGAAAATTATAGAACAAGCATATGTTATCCTCATCAAGCTTGACAAAAATAAAGAGGTACTGCTCAGCAATGACTGGGGAAAATTGGGAAGAAAACTCAAAGAAACTTTGATGGTAGCAAGTCGCTCTTGAACATGACACTTCCACTCTGTGTCTCAGTCGGGTTGGGTTGTTTCATTCACCGATCACATCACCATGGTCATGCCATACCATCCACATTTGGGGTTAGTGCTACTAATCCATCACATCAGTGTCACTGATATGTTCAAGAGAAGTCATCCAGAGAAGTCACCCGTGTCTCACCCACTACCATACATTATACTCCATTCTTTCATGACCGCCACCCTAAACCTTGTATCATCAGATCGTTTTCACCTCCATCAAAATCATTTGCTCCGTTTCGTGTCATTGATGTGGGATTCATTAAGGCCCTCCTATGACGGGTCACTTCTTGTCTACATCAGCTCATTATCCAAGAAGTTGATCTAGGAACACCCCATTTAGTACTTTGAAGCTTGCATGCCTCAATGGAAAGTTTCTCACTTCCGGTACAGGTTTACATCAATGGCCTTCGACCGAAAGATTTTGCGTGGTTTTCGATGCCAAGTCCTCTATTCACACCACGTGAATTGTACTGCAGTACCTTGAGGATCATTATCATTATCGGTGATTCCTCTCGCGCTTGTTAACAATTTACATCATTGACTGGTAATCAAGCGATGTCTTTCCATATTCGACTTCAAAACATTTCTCACATGGATCGACTTGTACCTCGAGTGAAGATCGGACGAGATTGAAGACCACGGATCTAGTTTCATCCATCCGGGCTGCGATATATATTCAGGGAAATAAAGACATTAAATGTACAATATTGCAGCATAGATAATCATCCTACCAAAAGGATGATGGCTCTATCAGAATCATCAGTCTACACTCAGACGATTGTCTATCCTATGTACATGAAAATGAATTTATAAAGCTGAGCATGGGAATGCCCGCCTCAGCTAGATCATGAAAATATTATGAAGATAATGTATTGTATTGTATCTTATTACAGGTCTCCTCCCAACATTGAAAGAATTTCAGATCCTCATAATAAAGCATTTCACCCGACACCAAAAGGTTAATGGCCTCATACTTTAGGGGGCAACTGTTATAGACGTTTTTGTGCCCTACAACACAAAGCATGAAATGTCCATAAACCAAGGGCTCCTAAGTCCCTAAAAGTGTTGTTCTAACTCCTAAAGGAACAAGGTCAACAGATTACTACTTCTCCGAGAAGTTCTCCACCAGAAACTACTCATAATTGGTCAAAACAGGATCATTTCAGCTGCTCCACTGGCTAAGTGCGTTGCATTGCACCTAAATACATTGTGAGGGTGCGTTGCGTTTCAAAACTCCCTTCTACAGGGTGCGATGGGCGAGAAATGACAAATGGCAGTGTCATTCTGCGAGGTGGAGAGGCAATGGAAGCTTCCAGAAACTTCTCCTGTGACACTTGCCTCACTGAATTCGACCACGGATGAGTAAGAGGCCCTCAGTCTCCAAGTGGAAGCAAGAACTGACAGATTGAAGACACTAATCAAATCACAATCTGTCTCATCCTCCTTACACATATCTATACATGGATCCCTCATCCCAGAGATCCAGAGGCAGGAATCTTGCATATTGTAAGGAATTATTGTTGGTTTCTAGAGACAAACATCAGATTGTTGGGTGGTTTATGCTTTGTTTGAGGTGAAGAGGGGCTTCTTTGCTAGGAGGTTGATGTTGGGTCGGAACCACTGGTTGTAACTCCTCCTAGAACTTTTCTTGTTTATCAATAAAAACTATTTGAGTTTTCCTACATGCTTTTGTATCATTGATGCTATTTACATTTGTATGGTTAACTTAAATCTGATCCTAAGTTGTTTATGAATATAGATTCGTGTCTTTGTATAGTGCTCTACTTCTGTGATCTCACAGGTACTTTGTGAAGCTGGGCATGCAAGGGAGCAGGTAGCTGGAGACCATCAAAGAAGAGAGGGATTGGATCAAAGGATTAGCGCAAGACACAGGTTGGTTCTTTCTATTCCTCTCTATCTATAATTCATAAAGGAAATATAAAAGTAGTTTTTCTCTGTTTGTTTCTAAGGTAGCTGTCACACCTTAGTGGGATAGTGTAGTTCTAAATAGACACTTTTCCCTGTAACACTAGGGTGTGATATGAAGTGAAAAGCATGCCATGAAATGCAGGGGATACTAACACATGCCACATAAGGCTAAGGGATTGTTAGACATGCCAGGTGCTATGACATGTCAAAATGTAAACTATGTTTCTTAGTTTTTTTATGAGCATGGTTGGATATGAGCCTTGACTTGGTAACTTGTTAAGTGGGGTGCATTGAGATTGGACATGAGTATCCTAAGATGTGTTATAGGAAGTTCTTAGGTGAACAAGGAATATTCTAGTTTTAGTAACTATATCATGGTTAATTTTTTGTAGTCGAGGCCGGAATTGGTTGGGTTCCCAAGTCTCAAAAAATGTAAGGGTAGTTGTGAGGGCATGATAGCTAAGGAGTACTAAGGCATGCCAAGGAATGAAAAGGTGTGATAACACATGGTAGACAATTTCAATGGATAATGAGAAGTGTTAGGGAGTGTCAGGGGAACACAAGGGAGAACTAGGTCAAAATGCTTGGAAATGAATGAATAAGAGTGTGTGCCAAGGAGTGTCAGTGAATTCCAGGTGCCAAGGATGAAGTGTTTTAGGAGAAGTTCAGAATAGGACTTGTAGGAGGCAAGCCTATGGTTGTGATAAGGCATCGAAAAATAAATTTCATAGAAAGGGAAAGTTTGGGTTGGGCACAATATTGTTTTTCTAATGAATTGGTTGGGTTCTGAAGTCACAAAAAAAGTAAGGTTATCTATGAGGGCATGAAAACTAGGGAGTGCCAAGGTGTTCTAGGGAATTTAGGGTTCACAAGTCGTGGAAAAATGTAATCCTAGCTGTGAGGGAATGATTGCCAAGGAGTGTTATGGAATGCCAGGGCATGCTAACATGTGCAAGATAGTACGAAGGCATGTCAAAAAAGCTAATATGTGCCAAGTGTTAAGGCATGCCAAGATGCGCAAGGGTGTGATAATGCATGACAGGGTCTGTCAAGGCAACAAAAGGGAGGAACCAATTAAAGTAATACAAGGAAATGAACTCATAATAGGGTTAATAAGTCATCAATTTACCTTTTCCATGAGGGGCATGTTAGGCACAACAACACTAGGTGCCAATAGGTGCCAAGTGCCAAGTGTCAATGCATTCTATGTGCCAAATCTTCCTTTGTTGTTTCTCATCTACTTTCAATAATTGATCTCAAACAAATTTAACATTAAACCATGCCAAAGCATACAAGTCATCTCAACGCATGCCAAACATGCTAAGACTTTCCAAGTGCCAAAATGTGCCAAGTGCCAATGTGTGTCGGGGAGTGTGATGCATGTTATGAAGTGGTAGACCATGTCGAAGAGTGCTAAGGTGTGCTAGAGAGTGCCAATGCATGTTGAGGAGTATTAGGGAGTACTAGTAGAACACAAGGGAACACTAGGTCAAAATGCATGGAAGTGAATGAATATGAGGGTGTGTCAGGGAGTGTCAATGAGTGATAGTTGTCATGCCAAGGAGGGAGTGACAAGGTATTCCAAGCATGGGTAAGGTATTCCAAGGAATATCAAGGCATGTCAAGAAGTGGTAGAGTGTGCTAGGTAGTTCTAGGGTCTGGTAACATGATCCAAATAGTGCCAAGGCATGCTAAGACATGTCAGGTGTTAAGACATGCTAGGATGTGCACAGTGCCAAAGTATGCCAATACGCATCAAGGAGTTTCAAGTAAATGAAAGGAATAACCAAGCTAAAATGCAAGGAAATGAACACATAATAGGGTTAATAAGTCAGGACTTTATCTTTTTCGAAAGGGGAATCCTAGGCACACTAATAATATGTTCCAATACGTGCCAAGTGCCAATGTGTGCCAAGTGCTAATGTATGCCAATGCAATATTATGCCAAGGTGTTCCAGGGATTCTAGGGACTACAGGGCATGCCAACACATGCTAGGGTAGTGTTATTCTATTCTATTGCATGCCAACATGTGCTTGGGAATCCTAGTCATGGAAAGATGTTCTAGGTACAAATATGTTCCAAGTACAAAGATGTTCCAAGACATGTTAGGTGACAAGGAATGTTAGTGTGTTCCAAAGCATGTTAAGGTTTGCCATGAGTGTTGAGGAGTGTTAGGTCTCTCTCATTAATATAATTGACAAATCTTGATTACGTATTAAATAATATAGTTCCTACACACACTACTGGAACTTTATCTAAAGGGAATTTGCTAGATAATAAACCTAATAGAGATGAATTGTGTGTTGACTAATAGGAAAACTATATTCTTATGACTTGAGGGAAATGATACACACTAATTACTTCTTAACAAATTGACTAACTATAACCACTATGGCCTTGGACACATAATGAAAAGGACACCAAAACAATGGTACTAAATCATTATATTTTGACAAAAAGATATAGTTACAGGTACATAACATCATCAAAAACTCATTGGAATGATCAAAGATGATGAACATTTTTTTACCGTCACCAAAAGTAACCAAAAAGAGCATTGGTGAGGGTCAATAAAATATTGTCACTAGAAGTGTCACCAAAGAGAGAATTAGTGATGGGACTTTAACGACCCTCACCAAAAGTGTCACCAAAGAGAGAATTAGTGACGTGCCTTTAACGACCCTCACCAAAAGTGTCATTGAAAATGGCTTTGGTGACAAACCTTCAAGGACCATCACCATATACACTTACAACAACATTTTTTTAAAGATCGTCACCATATGCAACATTGGTGATGGACCTTAAAGGTCTACCACAGGCATGAAGCATCATCAAAAACTCATTGGAATGATCAATGATGATGAACATTTATTGATCATCACCAAAAGTAACCAAAAATATCATTGGTGAGGATCAATAAAAGATTGTGACTAGAAGTGTCACTAAAGAGAGAATTAGTGATGGGCCTTTAACGGGCCTCACCAAAAGTGTCACCAAAGAGAGAATTAGTGACGGGCCTTTAATGACCCTCACCAAAAGTGTCATTGAAAATGGCTTTGGTGACAAAATTTGAAGGACCATCACAATATACACTTACAACAATGATTTTAAAGACCGTCACCATATGTGACATTGGTGACAGACCTTAAAGGTACGTCATAGGCATGAACCTCACCAATGACCTTTTTTCTTGTAGTGAAAGGTAAAAATTCTGAAGCATCTACAAGTAATTTCTCACAATCTATTGATAATGAAGAAAATGAGAGGAAAAGACATGAGATTTTTCATATTAGAGTTATTTCCAAGCATCCAAAGATTGATACTTTATTTGATAGTGGATCACAAGTAAACTTGATTTCTAAAGAAATTGTAAAAAAGTTGGGACTACTAACCACACCTCACAATAAGCCCTATCCATTAGGTCGGGTATGTGATAAAGAAAAGCTACAAGTGACACGAGAATGTAAACTTAGGTTTGCTATTTGGTCAACATTAGTAGATGAGGTTGAGTTAGATATAGTTCCCTTGGATATATGTGGTATTGTTTTAGGAAGTCCTTACTTGTATGATAGAAAATTCATTTTCTATAGAACTGAAAATAAGTATCAACTCACTAAAGATGGAATAGAATATATTGTAAGAGCTTATAAACTCAAAAATAACTACTCTCTCATAAAATTTGGGCAGATGAAAAGAATTGTAAATTCATGCAAGCAATTTTTACTAATGGTTGTAAAGGAAAAGAACCCTAATTAAACCAATGTATTTGAGGGTTGTGATGTGAAACCGAAAGCTGATTTAGTTAAAGTTTTTTCAGAATATGATATCCTATCTCAAGAACCTAAAAGTCTGCCACCCAAATGGGAAATAGTACATGATATTCATTTGCAGCAAGATTCTCCATTACCTAACATCAGAATGTACATGTTACCCTCTTTAGAGAATGCAGAGACCATGAAGTAGGTACATGATCTGCTTGATAAAGGGTTCATAAGTCCAAGCACATCACCATGCGGATCTCCAATCGCGTTGGTGAGAAAGAAAGATGGTTTGTGGAGGATGTGTATTGATTATAAAGAACTAAATAAAATAACGATCAAGAATCGTTATCCTCTTCCTCGCATTGATGATCTATTAGATCAACTAAAAGAAGCAGTTTACTTTTCCAAGTTAGACTTGCATAGTGGCTATCATCAGGTCAGAGTAGCATAACAAGATGCATGGAACGTTGCTTCCAAAACAAAGCAAGGGTTGTATGAATGGCTAGTTATGCCTTTTGGCTTAACTAATGCCCCTGTCACTTTCATGAGAGTTATGAATGGTGTACTCAGACCTTTTATTGATGATTTTCTAATTGTATATTTAGTTGACATTCTTGTTTTCAGTAAAACATGGGAAGAACATTTGAAGCATGTAAAGCAAACTTTAGATGTTTTGAAAAGAGAAAATATCTATATGAAGTTATCAAAATGTGAATTTGGAAAAACATTTTTAAATTTTTTGGTTCGTATTGTAGGGGGTGGTGAATTGAAGATAGATCCCTCTAAGGTTGAAGTCATTGTGAACTAGCCTAAACCCAAATCTACTACAGAAGTTAGGAGTTTCTTAGGAGAAGCACAATATTGGAGAAAGTTTATTGCTAACTTTTCCTTGATTGCAGCTCCCTTACATGCTTTAACAGGATTGAACAAGGTGTTTCAGTGGGGAGGAAAACAGAAAAAAGCCTTTGACACCTTAAAAGAAAAAAATTAGTACAACACTAGTGCTAGTACTGCCAGATCTTCAACATCCATTTGAGATTGAAACAAATGCCAGTGACTATGCCATGGGAGCAGTGTTGATGCACCACATTAAACCCATATGCTATCATTCTGAGACATTTAATTTTTTAGTAGTTAATTATCCCACATATGATAAAGAATTGTATGCATCAGTATAGAGTGTGAAATAGTGGAAACATTACCTAATGGGCAAATAAACAACTATACATATAGATCATCAACCACTTCAATATTTACACTCACAAACTAAATTGTAGAAATCAAGACACTATAGGTGGATGGGTTTTCTACTTTAGTTTCATCTTATAATCAAATGTAATAAGGGCATACACAATAAGGTTGCAGATATGTTATCTAGACCGATCATAAATGCATCTACTATACTTAAGCATAACTCAGTAATTCATGAAAGACACATTGAACAATATGCTCAAGATATAGATTTTAAATATGTATATGTAACTTTAAGTCATGGTAAACAAGTAGAAGAATTGGATTATTATGTTAAGGAACAACTCTTGTATCATTTGGGAAAGTTACACGTTCCACAAACTGAAAGAGTTAACATAATCCGAGAAGCACATACTTCTCTTATATCAGGTCATTTTGGTGTAAGTAAAATAGTTGCACAGTTGCAAAGGTTATGTTATTGACAAAGAATGCATGAAACGATTTCTAGATATATTAAAGGGTGTACCATGTGTGCTAAAAGCAAGCCCAACAATAGAAAAATAGGCTTCTACACTCCACTTCCAATTCCTTCTCGTCCTTGGGAAAATGTTTCCATGGACTTTGTTTGGGGATTGCCAAAATCTAGAAAAGGTAATGATTATTCATATGTTATTGTGGACAAGTTCAGCAAAATGTGTATTTTAATACCTTGTAACAAGAAGATTACAGCTGAACAAACAACGAAGTTGTTCTTTCAGCATGTCTGGGTTCATTCTGGGTTACCCAGTTCCATTATATCTAATCGATATTCCTGATTTGTTGGGAAGTTTTGGTCAAGTATGTGGGAATTGATGGACACCAAATTGAAGAAGAGCACAACATTTCATCCACAAATAGATGGCCAAACATAGGTGGTCAATAGGACAGTGATCCAGATGCTCAGGAGCTATTGCAGCAAGCATCCCAAGCTTTGGGATGAACATTTGCGTTATGTGCAACATGCTTACAACCAAGCCAAGCACTCTTCTACTCAAAGATCTCCTTTTGAGACTTGTTTTGGTTTTACACCAAAGTCTCCCTTGGATTTTGTCTTTGCAAAAGACATAGAAGTTCATGGACACAGTGATGTGGACAAAGAAACCAAGTTCATTGAACAGATCCAAGAAATTCACTAGGTAGTACAGGAACAACTAGGAAGAAGCCAGGCCAAGTACAAGGCAAGGCATGAAAAGCATCAAATTGAGCATAACTTCCAAGATGGTGATCAAGTTTGGTTGTACATCAACAAAGACAGAATGAAAGGTGAAAGTAAGAAGCTGAAACCAATAAGGTATGGTTCTTTCAATATACTTGAGAAAATTGGTGAAAACACTTTTCGCCTTGATTTTCCAGCTTACATGCATATCTATTCAGTCATTAATGTAGAAAGCTTGAGATTGTACGAACCTTCATTGATTGAAGATCCTGAAGAGCATAGTCAATTGCCTTGTATTAATGATCTGTTTCCTGAATATCTTAATGAGTTGTAGGAAGACATAGTTCTGGACAAGAAGGTGATAACTACGTGTAGAGGGGATGTTGAGTACCTCAGAAATAGACTCAAAGGTTCAAAACCAAGCAGTGCATGATGGATAGAAATTAGACAAGTGAGGAAGCTATATCCTCACTTGATTGATGCTTAAAAACCAACTTTTGGTGGTCCAAAATATTTTTAGTGGGAAGGCGTGATCCAAAATGGATCCAAAAAACCCTCTAAGTCTTCAAAAATAAAAATCTATCGCAGAAGATGAACCTTGACAAAAGGCGGATTACACTATCGGGAGAGAAAAAACATGAAAAATGGCCAAAAACAGAGACTATTAGAGGCTTGAAAAAAATTTCACAAGAGCCTTTGGATCTGGCGAATCAACACTCCAGATCTGATCGGGATATCACAATTGGTGGTGGCAGGCAGAGTCCATCAGAGGTAGCTTTATGGGAAGTGTGATAGTGATCATCACGATTAAACGAGGACCATCGATCAAGTATGAATATCAACGGTCCTTATTAAACTGCGCTATCGCATTGATAATATATATATAAATACTTAATCGTGCCCCGAAGGATCAGCGATATGCAATTGTTATATTGGAATATCACATCGCAGCATTATAAGGGGTGATGCCAAGGAGGCCAGTGACCATCCGATGCGTCGATGGCTGATAAGGCCGATTGGAGCATCGGCGATCAGAAGCCAAATGAAATGTGTGACTTGTGATATATAGGTGGACCCGAAAGGGTTATGAATGCGATATTATAACATTTGAAGTCCGATATGGAGCATTTTGTTAGGTTTTCCTTTGTACTTGGGGTTTTTTTCCATAAACTAAAATACGAAGAAAACTGTGACTAAGTGATTTGCGATAGTGGTTTAAAGGCGGACCCGATGGAGTTAGGGTGGAATTGATAATATTTCAGGTCTGATAAAAGGAATTTGGGTAGATTTTTACAGTGTTTCTTTGTGTAAACAAAGAATCACTGCTTTTGGAATTCTAACATGCCAACGGTCCCTTTCGTTGCATAATAGGTGGCCACCATTCTTGAAGATGTTTAACAATGATTGTTTAACACTTAGAGGGGAAATGAGAAGACAGAGGCCGGAAGCCAAAGAGCCCAAAAGGAAAAATGAACATACTAGCACCAATTGGATTAAAAGCCATAGAATGATAGAGACAGGGCAGGAAGTGCTGAGGAAGAGACAAGACAGAGACAAAAAGTGAGAGGGAGAGTCTGTGTACTCAGATAGACTTGAGGGATTCAAGTAAACTCCTGATGTTTTGTATCTGTTGTGTTGAGACTCAATTTGAGCTCACATTTTGTAAAACGCTACTATTTAAGACATAATAGAAAGGTCACCACTAAAGGCTAGACGAGGAGACGTAACCCAGGAGTTTTGGGTGAACTCCTCGATTATTTGGCTATGTTATGTGTGTATGTTTATTATGTTTTTCTAACTGCTTATTGTGTATATTATTCGCAATATTATCGATCTATTGCACTAAGTGATATAGGAAAATCCATGCACATGAGTCTGTAGTACCTTAAAATTAATCTAAGATCTCATTTTCAGATGAACTAGAAGGAAAGTTTTCCGTTCATGATTTTTCCAGCGAGGAAGAGATCACTTTTGCACTTCTCAAAGAAGCTCCCCACATCAAGGACTAGCGGGAAACCTACTATGAGTAGAAGGATGAAAGTAAAAACTCACTATTTTCAGCCACACCCACTTGAAACTCATTCCGGGATGCCATCAAGGAGAGGTACTACCCTGTTGGGAGCTATGAGGGGGGTATTTTTTAGTAGGGGCTATTTTGTAAGTAGCGGTTTAGGGATTTTGTTTGGGGGTTAAGGGTCTAGGGGATAAGTGTATTTGATAGTAGGAAATAGGGAATAGGGATGATATTTAGGGATATGACAACAAGATGTTGGAATGTGGGATATGACAACAAGATGTGGGAATGAAGGAAAATGGTAAGTAGGGAGGGTTTTTAGACAACCTAGGGTTTGAAAATTTATATAGCAAACAAACTCAAAAATCATGAAATGAGTGCTGGGGGGATGGTTTAAAGAGTGTACTTACTTGCTTAGAGGCTATGAGTAGAAAAGGAGTGATTTAGATGGTTTTTAGGGTAGTTTTGGTGTTTGTTGGCCATATGTGCAGTGCATTGTAAAAGTGCGTAGTGCCCTATTGTACACGCAACACCGTCCAAAATTACACTGGCACACAGGCTCTATGCTGAGCACTCTAGTTGTATGCGCAACACTCTGGTTGTGTGCGTATTACTCCCTTCTCTATGCGCAATGCCTCCACAATTTTTCCGTCTGCCCAATGCACCTTTCTCTATGGGCAGCGCCCAACCATTTTTCCCTATGCGCAATGCTCCTTGCTCTATGCGTAGTGCCCAAGGTTTCTTTGGCCATGAATTCGATTAAACTCCCTTCTCTCTCTTTGTCAAATGAGCATGATGAAGTTTGAAAAATGATTTTGAAGTATTATATAGAGGATGATTTTAATTTTTTCTTAGAAAATACCCACTTTATAATGTTTGTTTGGAACTTTTACTTTGTCTTCAAATCTCTGTTTAATGCTTTTCTTCCTTTGTCTCTTTTCATGTGGATGATGCTTTGATTGAGCTCATTTCTTCAGTGGCACATTTCTTGCAGCAAGGAGAAATGCTTGGGTAGCTTATGGGAACACTTATTACATGAAATGACTTGAATTACATCAAAAAATATGAACAAACTAAAATACTTTGTTTTCTTCTCAAAAACATGTTTTTGAGATGAAAATTAAATCAGTGAAATAAGAACTTTATATAATAACCATGACTTGCTACCAATCAATCTTTGTTTATTGGTCTTCATCATACCTTTGCTGCCCTTTATTTACACAGAAACTATGCTTTTGACCTTGGAAATGAACCCTAAGATCTAACGAGAACATGACTGTCTTGACTCTAAAAATAACATAATTGAAACCATAACTGAATGCAACATGGAGATGGGTTAGAAAATGTACCTCAAGAGGGAAAATTTGATTTTCCAAGAAGAATAAAAGCATCGGTGGACCATTTTGGCATGACCTAATGGAATGATTAAAAAATTAGTATGAGACACCTAAAATGAAAATGCGAAGAGCAGATTTGATCCCTGATGGAAGTATGCATATACTGACACTAACAAGATCCATGATAGATGATGCATACACAAGAAGACTTTTAGAATTACTGAGGTATGTGCCTTATATCATGGAGGATAAGGCCAAGATTAAGAGGTTCATTAGTGGATTACTGACTACATTCAAAGACAAGATCAAGTTCTATGAATCTAGATCATTAGAAGAGACCATTCGAATGCTAATAAATGGCTATGAACAATTGAAGTGAAAAACTCAGACTAAGCCAGATTGGAGAGGTAGTTCGAAGAACAAAGTAAAATGGGATAGAAGGTAAGCAAGGCCTCAGGATACAAGTAACAAGGATAATTTTTGACCACCTAAGAAGTTCAATGCATCAGATAGTGGACAGGGATTTTGATCAGGAGAATAGAACAAGGAGACATGATAGAAGCCTATAGAATGTTGGATTTGTGGAAAATATCATCGTACGAGAGATTTTCCAAGAATCAGGGTGGTAGATATATAGTGCGTAAGAGGCTTAGACTATTGGGGATGTTGGTCATATTATTCCACGTATCTATGCAACACTGGATAAAAAATAAGTAGACCATCAAGCATCTATCATTGAGATGGATGTAAGATTTGTGATCAAGTTATTTCTATGTTGTTTGACACTAGATCTAATTATAGCTATGTGAGTCCTAACTTGGTGGATAAGTGTGGTTTGAGTAAGGAATTTCATGCAAAGTATTTGTTAGTGTAGTTGGCTACAAGTACAAAGAGGCGAGTTCATCAATGGGTAAGAGCTTGAGCATTTGATTTGAATGGTATGACTATGGCAACAAATTTGAATATATTACCATTGGGTTCATACAATATCTTGTTGGACATGGATTGGTTGTATCTTCATATAACCATGGTAGGCTGTTAGCAAAAATCTGTTGAGTCTGTTGATGAAAATGGAGAACCAATAGTCTTATAGGGTAAGAAGAAAACTGCATCAGTTAGGATGGTGACAATTATGCAAGAAAAGTACAACCATGGGAAAGGGTGCAAGATATTCGCAGTACACATTTATAGTGATAAGGGTAAGGAGGTTGAGGATGAAGATGTGTTGAACGGGTACCTAGTTTTGCAGTAGCTTCAAGATGTATTTCTTGAGGACATTACAAAGTTTCCACTTCATAGGAAGGTATACTTTTCTATTTAGTTAGTGTGAAGGGAAACTATATCATCAAAAGCACCTTACAGGATTAGTACACCTGAGTTGGTTGAGTTAAAATTGTAGCTGAAGGAATTGTTGGACAAGGCATACATTAGGCTGAGAATATCATCTTGGGGCACACCATATCTTTCATGAAGAAGGAAAATGGTACTCTCAAATTATGCATTGATTACAGGTAGTTGAACAAAATGACTATCAAGAATATGTATCCTTTATCAAGGATCAATGACTTGTTCAATTCGTTGAAGGGAGAAATAATATTATTGAAGATTGATCTGAGATCCAGATACCATCATGTATGCATCAAAGAGGAGGAAATTTAAAAGGCTGCGTTCAAGACTGGGTATGGGCATTATGAATTGATTGTTGTTCCATTTGGCTTAACTAATGATCCAACTACATTTATGTGCTTGATGAATTATGTGTTGTGTGCGTATTTGGATAAGTTTTTTATTGTGTTCATTGATGATATATTGGCATATTCTAAAACTGAGGAAGAACATGCCGAAAATTTAGCAGCAGTGTTGATATTGTTGAGAGAGCATCAATTGTATGCTAAGCTCAACAAGGTATAGTTTCTTTCAGACTAAGGTACACTTCTTGGGGCATGTTGTCTCCAAGGAGGGCATTGAAGTAGATCCATAAAAGATAAGGGCCATCATGGAGTGGGTAGCTCCTAAGAATGTGGATGAGGTGAGATCCTTCATGGGCTTAGCAGGCTACAATAGGAGATTCATCAAGAACTTCTCACAGATCACTTATCCTATCACATCATTTTGGATGAAAGTTAAGAAGCTAGAATGGACAAAGGAGAGCGAGGCTAGTTTTGAGGAGCTCAAGCAACTGTCGATACATGCACCAGTGTTAAAGATTGAAAACCTAAACAAAGAGTTTGTAGTATGCATAGATGCTTGCAAGAGAGGATTTGGTGGAGTCCTTATGCAAGATGAACAAGTGTTATGCTATGAGTCCCAGAAATTGAATGAGCACGAGAATAACTACCACACTCATGATATCGAGTTGGAAGCAATTATACATGCATTGAATATGTGGAGACCCTACGTTCTACGCAGGAGGTTTACATTGAAGAGTGATCACAATGGTTTTTGATACCTATTTTCCCAACCAAATATGAATGGTAGGCAAGCTCGGTGGTTGGCTACGATCAATGAGTTTGATTTCAAGATCAGATATATCAAACATAAAGAGAACATACTGGTATATGCTCTTAGTAGGCAGGTACATGTAAATCACTTAGTAGCTATGAGCTCCTATGGGACAAACTAACATGGTAGGATCTTATGAGCAGGTTAGAAGGATGTTAGATATATGGATATTGTGTACAGGTTGTAGTAGAGCATAGGTATAGGTACATGTACATGTGATAGTAAAGGTATATGTTTAGGGGATGGTATAGGCGATGAGACAAGTAAAGGTAGTGGTACAGGTGTACGTGAAGGTGCACAGGATGTGGACTATTGTCATACAGTAGATGGCTTTGTAAGGTTCCAAGACAAGATATATGAGTCAAATAGTAGTGAGCTGAAGAAGGTGACCTTGAGGGAGTTTCATGTGAAACCATATTTGGGTCACCCACGTTATCAGAAGACATTGACAATAGTGAAGAAATTCTACTATTAGTCGAATTTGAAGAGGGATGTAGCATAGATTGTGGCTAGGTGTTTTCATTGTGAGTGAGTGAAAGAAGAGTTCAAACATCTAGTTGGAATGCTACAATCGATCGCGGTTCCAGAGTGGAAATGGGAAGTCATTTCGATGGAATTCATCATAGAATTCCCGAGGACAGTGAGACAACATCATTCCATCATGGTTATTGTGGACATGTTGATGAAGGTTTCACACTTCATTCTGGTGAAGTCTACATTCTCAGCTAATGACGTGACATAGGTATTCATTACATATGTTGTTAGATTGCACAGTGTTTCGAAGAATATTGTGTCAGATAGGGATGTGAAGTTCACTTCGAAGTTTTGGAAGGAGTTGTTTGTAGGTTTGGGCATAGGGTTGGCCTTTAGCACAACTTATCATCCATGGACATATGGACAGATATAGAGGGTCAACAGGATATTGGAGGACATGCTGAGGTTGTATGTGATGCATCAACAATGGAAGCGGGAAGAGTATCTCCCCTTGGTAGAGTTCACGTACAACAATGGGTATGAGGAATCCTTGAGGATGAGTCCTTTTGAGGCATTGTATGGGAAAAGTTGCAATACTCCTATCAGTTGGAGTGATCCAGTTAACAGGGTGTTGATTGACTGGATATGTTGGCAGACATAGAATACGAAATCCAGGAGATCAAGAAGAATCTAGAGGTAGCACAGGATAGCTAGAAAAGTTATGCATATCAGAACAAGTTGTTCAATGAGTTCCAAGTTGGGGAACAGGTGTACTTGCACATCAAACCAAGGAAGAGCTCCTTGTGGATTGGGTCATGTGATAAGATCGCACCATGGCTTTGTTGACCCTTTAACATTATTGAGAGGATTGGTCCAGTATCATATTGACTTGCACTACCTTAGATAGTGAATGTCCATGATGTTCTCCATGTGTTATTGCTTAAGAAGTACGTTAACGATGTTGATAATGTGATTGACTAGTCTATATTGCAAATGGAACCAGATAGATAATTCTAGCCGGAGCCTCAGTGTATATTACAAAAATAGGTGTTCACGCTCTAGAACCAAGAAATCAAGAAAGTTGAGATGTAGTGGAAGCACTTTGGTCTCGATGAAGCTACATGGGTGATGGTGGATCATATGTAGGCTATGTATCCTTCATGTTTCCCAATTGAGGCAACACAATTTTTCCTTGATGATTTTGGTGTGGTGTTTTGGTATATGTTTTGGTGATTTTGCTATATATACATATGTATATGGATGTAAATACCACCATGAGATATGTTATAAAGCTCCAATAAGCAATATGGTTTTCATGCCATTATGATGTCATGGTTTGATGTTTTCATGTTGGTTGATTGTCAATAGGTTGATCATTGTAAATACTTCATCAAGATAAGTTATAAACATCCATCGACAATATATATTTTTCTTATAGCACCTTTGTGGTTGTAGGTGTTGTTGAACACCGAAGACAGTGTTCCCCCAAGGGGGAGGGTTCTATAACAACCCTTGTGAAAAATCCATTTAATAAAAGTTAATAAAGGAAAAACAATAATCATGAATGACGGGACACTTATTCCAAGCTAAATGTTGGGAAGAATCTAAGTGATGTGGATCACTTATGAGTGTTTATGGCTAAGGAAATTGGAAAAGGAAATGGTTAAGGCTTTGGAAAGGAAAAATGGTATTTTTGGCACATTTATTTATGAAAATAATGGAGTTGAATGGCCACAGGTTGCATGTGAGGAGGAAATTGAAGGAAAATAATGGAAAATGAAGAAAATAGAGGCCTCATTCTTAAAATGCCTTCAGAGGATCAGTTGGTAACCTTTTGTCAATTTAGTTTTGGAGGTATCTCGTTATTCTCTCTCTCTCTCTCCCATACTCTTGGAGACTTAGAGTTTTCTTGGAGCACTCTTGGTGGGTGTGGCATATTTGGATTCTTGGATCAAGAAGGAAAAAGAAGAGCAGAAAAGCACAAAAAGGCATCAGGATCAGCAACTACATCATATTTTCTTGTAGGTACCAAATTGCATGTATGATTCCTTCACTAGTTTTGGCATGAATGACATAAGCATGAGGATTTTTGGTTGAGATCTATCATTGACATGGAGGATTGTCTGGATTGAATGATCAACGTATCTATGACCTAATGGATGGAATGAAAGTTTATGTGTTGAGACATCAATGGTTCTTAGTGACTCTCAGCTAAGTATGAGATCCCTATGCTCAAAACTGTTATTTATACCTGTAGATTACATATGCATGATATGTTTGATGAAATTCCTGTCATGGCTAGTAGGAGTCCAATTAAGGTCTTGAACAAGTATTTTATTTAGTACTATCATTTCCATGTTATTTTATTGATTTGAATAGATGGTTCAAGTTTGGGCAGTGACCTGGCCTCTAGGTTTGAAAAGGTGGCTCAAATCTCGGAGTCGTTGGTAGAGCACTGACAATATTTGTCTATGGTTGTTGGAAGGAAAGCCGTTGAGAGTGATTTTGTGCTTCTACTCATTGTCTTACCTATAACATGGGAGAGATTGAGCCTTAAATTGTCTAAAGGTTTAGTGGGACCCCAACGCAAGCTGTCTAAAGTATTGGATTGCTTCTTGAGGGCCTTGTAGCTGGTGATTAATGTTTGTATGGTGTATTTTCATTAGTTCCACTTCCCTAACATGACTTAGGAGGTCGAAACATATCATAGTGGCCTCTTGTCACATGTTTACCCCGACTGGTTGGTTGCTTGGGTAGATTTTGGAGGATGTCTTACACCACTTCATTTCTTTCACTTGGTTTGGACTTCCCAATTTAGCTCCTACATCTAAGGGGCAATCCTACCCAGGCATAACATGATTCCTAGTAGCAACAACCTGATGAGTAAAAAAGAAATATCATGAACAAATAACATGCCGATGTAAACCACTCCATTTTTTTCACTTGGTTTAGACTTCCCAAATTAGCTCTTATTACCAAGGGGCAACACTACCTAGGCATGACATGATTCCTAGTAGTGACAACCCAATGAGTAGAAAAGAAATCTTATGAATCAATGAAATTCCCATGTAAATCACTCCTTTTTTTTCACTTAGTTTGGACTTCTGAATTTAGCTCCTACGTCCAAGGGGCACCACTACCTAGGCATTTCACAATTCATAGTAGCAACAAACTGACGAGTAAAATAAAAATCTCGTGAACTGAAGGTGAGCCTTTCCCTAAGTTCTAGATAATCACTTGTCTCCCCCTCTATGGCAGCTACAATTTTAGTGTCCCCTAGGAGTAAGGTTGTTATCTCCAATGTGTATACTGCAATAATCTTTCAGAGGTCTCCCACAAAAGGTGACATGTCTATAGTAGCTAAGAAGGAACTATCCAAGCTATTGTGTCTATGACTACCTTCATTCTACGGTTAAAGATAGGTAGGTTCTGCAAGAAATATTTGCTCAAATTAATTCCCTTCCTACCATGAAAATGAGTTTAGTGAAGGTAGAGGTATTGAGTTCAAGCAGTTGACTTCATATAGATGCCTTAAGTGAGACGTCATATTTTATTTCATATTCATGATAACAAGCCCGATAAGGTAAATGCAATCTGTATCGATAAAAGAAAAGCATTTGTTAAATATTCAAGAGTTGTGGTTGGTAGAAGCTTCCCATACGTCATGCTTTAATGTTTGGCTGATATTCATCGAGAGGCATACAATTGAGGGGATAAAACACTTTTTTTATACAGGTATTAGGGAATTAAACCTGGTCTACAAACAAATTTTATGTGATAGTATTGGAATTTCACTCTATATCAAAGAAAAGTTTTCAGTATAAAGGTTCATCTCTACTTCAAAGAGGAGAATAACCATTCGTCTCTACTTCAAAGTGGAGAATAACCAATAGAACGTTTGTGGGACAAATTCGAGGAAGTTTCCAAGTTATATTTTCATCTTAATTCTATAGAGAAGGTTCATTCAAATCCTTAATACTTATATCATTACATATAGTGTATTATTTATAAGACCTTAGCTTTGATTGGAGACTTCAGATTCTGAAATTCCACTCGGGATTCACCACAACAAATTTAGATCCAATATTCATTGCTAGAAGATCTACATCCAAAGGAATATAAATTAGAAAAGGAGACTCCAAAAAATAGTAAAGGAACTTCAAATTTAATTTGTCCAAAATAGTTATGGTTATAGCTTTTTTTTTATCAACAATGCCAACTTGAAATGCATTCCTAAATAAAGGAAAATACTTTGGCAAGATCCATGGCCACCAGTAAAATAAATAGAGACTCGATTGAATACCTAAAATTAATTAAGAAATCTATAAAAATGAAAATATCCAATCCAATCATTGTTATTCAATTATATATATATATATATATATATATATATATATATTGAATAAGATATATTTGAATGTTCTTGACTCTAGCACATGGATTTATCAATACCAATCAATATAAATAAAAATTATCCCATCTGCTGGAGTGTAGAAGAGAATTTTTTCCTTTTTCACATTCTTCATCCTCCCATATGCTTCCTTTGTGAGATAATATCTCCTGGTGAATATGGATGAAGTTTCACAATCAACAGTCACATATATTGTTGTTCCATGCAAGTACTTTCTTCTTCTAGTTATTCCTTATTGTATTCATTCCTTTGATGTATCCAAACCTCAGTCGATACGGCTAGAGTTGCACAATCAATAGTTACATATATTTTTGTTCCCTGCAAGTACCTGCTTCATCTAACTATTCCTTACTATATTCATTCCTTTGATGTATGCAAATAGTTGAATGGATGGAAAATGGATCGTATGTGTATAGATTCATTGCTCTATATAGAAATGACCTCCACTAAGAGTTAGACATGAGTAATTCATCGCAGTTATGAGACTGACCATGTGTGTAGTTACTAATAAATTGCAGGTTGGTGACCTAATGAAGGATGTCCAAGCTCCAGTAAGTGCAGGAGATGGAGAATTTCTCATGAGCATCTCTATTGGTATGCCATATTTATCCATTTATGCTCATCAGAATTCATCTCCAAAGATATCAACAACTTGTATGTGAAAACATCCTTCGACCTCAAGTTGACGATTTGAGAAATAAATGAAACACCAGTAAGGGAATTTCATGTCCTGAATGATTAAATTGCCTGAAAGAACTTATAGGAATGGGACAAATAGCTTAGGTCGCTAAGTCCACTGGCGTTGAAAGAGGCGAGAAATAATTCTTTCATATCAAGGTCTTCGAGTGGTTCGTTAATGTAACTAACTTGTAGGGTTGTAACCAACTTTCGATGAACTCTCGAGTGCATATGATGATTCAATAAGGGATAATTTTTTAATAATCTAACACGTCAAATCAATGGTGCATGACAGTACATGATGGCACTAGAGGTGAGTTTTTCCTAGAGGAATGCCTTACAACGTAATTATAATTATAATTATAATTATTAATTATAATTTACTTTTAGTTTTATGTAATTTGACCAATTCAAAGTATTTTATTGATAATTATCATTATTATTTTCATTTTTATTTCATTTTGATGTTTAGAGGACATTACAAATCTCTACATACTAGGTTGGAGAGTGGCTCTCTACGCAATTGGTTTTAACCATTTATTACTTTGAGTTGAGCACACATGCAAATGTTCACAAACATTTACCCCACTACAACATCTAGCCATAGCTCTTTTGTAGATTTAATTTTAAAATTGTTATAAAATAACATTAAAATTAAATATTTTTAAACATTTTGATTACGAAATGAGTTATGGTTTTTCCGAAAGTGGTATTGGTAAGCCATGTATTAGCCCATGGTATTGTAACAAAACATATTTACAAGTTAATAGTATCCATCGTAAAATGGGGGTTAATATACATGGTTAAGAATATTGTTATATTCTATGTTTATTGTAAGTATTAAGTTTTAGTTTTAAAATTGCTATAAAATTAAAGTGAAATAAAATATTTATAATAATTTTTTAAATAAGTTAGGTTTTTTGGGTATCTAGTAGCCATGGTATTAAGCGATGGTATTTTAAGAAATCATATTTAGAAGTCGATAATATCCATGGTAAAATCAGTTGAATATTCATGGATAAGGCTCTTATTATATTATAAATACTAAATTTTTATGGGCTTATTAATTAATTTTAAATATATTACCAAATAATTATTTTAATCTATATAGTAAAATGGATGTTACTTTTGAACTACTATTTATATGTGATATTAGATGATTATTATGACTTTCTTTTGTATAAAAAATTGTTCATCATTTAATTAACGAAAACAAAATTACAATATATAAGAAAAAAAAAAAAAAAAAAAAAATTGAATTTAAAAATTATTTACGTTTAACACCTACACGATCAATGTTATACTACACACCAGCATAGATTCATCTTAGCTCCTCATATACCAAGCCCCGAAAGAGATTTATCTTAGCTCCAGATCTACCGAGCCCGGAGAGAGATCAAATATCTTCTTTCTATAAAAGAGGTTTAAACTCAATAGAATTGATCCCTCTGGGTGCTTCGTAGATGAGACATTAATATGGATCTATGTTGGTTATAATTATTAATTTAATTTAATTTTTGGTTTTATATAATTTGACTAAGTCAAAGTGTTTTATTAATAATTATAATTATTATTTTATTTTGATGTTTACATGAGATGACAACATCTCTACATACTTGGTTGGAGAGTGACACTCTATGCAATTACATTTAACCTTTTATTATTTTTTAATTCACCACAAATGCAAATCTTTTCAAACATTTACATCAATACAACATATTCCCGTAGTTTTTTCCTTTAAGATTTTATTTTAAAAATGTTATTAAAAAACCAAAATTAAATATTTTTAAATATTTTGATTTTGAAATGAGTTATGGGTTTTGGACAAGTAGTATTGATAAGCTATGGTATTGGCCAATGGTATAGTAATAAAGCCTATTTACAAGTTAATATTATGCATAGTAATTAAATATTTTTAAATATTTTGATTTTGAAATGAGTTATGGTTTTTGGACAAGTGGTATTGACAAGCTATGGTATTGGCCCATGGGATAATAACAAAGCATATTTACAAGTTAATATTATGCATCGTAAAATGATGGGTTAGTAAACATGGTTAAGAATCTTGTTATATTGTATGTTTATTGTAAGTGTTAAGTTTTCATTTAAAATTTGTTATAAAATTAAATTGAAATAATAAATTGAAATAAAATATTTATAATATTTTTTTGAAATGAGTTATGATTTTTGGGTATGGGGTAGTGATAAGCTATGATATTGGCCCATTGGCCCATGGTATTGTAATAAAGCCCATTTAGAAGTTGATAATATCCATGGTAAAATGGGTTGAATGTAAATATTAAAATTTTATGTATTTATTAATTAAATTTAAATATGTTATGGAATTATTATTTTAATTTATATGGTAAAATGGATGTTAATTTATAACTACTATTTATATGTGATACATTTTAATGTGATATGTATATTATGACTTTCTTTTATTTAAAAATTCATTCATCATTTTGTAATTTGACAAAAACCAAATTACAATATAAAAAAATTGAACTTAAAAAATATTAACATCTAAGTTATAATATCTAATGCCTACACATCAACACGATACTTGGTTGTAGAGAGCCTCTTCAACACTATATTGGGATGTAGGCAATTGGTAATTATATGTATTTCCATGTTATAAGTCATGTTATGGTTTTAGTGTTAGCATTAATATTTTTTTTTATTATTAGTTGGCATACAATTTGATATCCCAATTATTATGTTATTGAGAAAAAAACAAATAATTTAAACTTAAATTTTCAAAAGCTTCTTGTAGATAATAATTAGTTTTATTTCACACAAAATTATATAATGATTTTGTTTGGTATAAAAAATGTGTTATATCAAGCTTATTTTCTAACTTCTATGTTTATGAGTATGTTTGGATGTGAACTTTTACAAAATCGACTTTAACATTACAAAAAGAATTTTTGAATTACATCATTGACAATAGTGACACCCTTTTAAGCCTGAGACTGTTTTCTTTACCCAAAAATATTTAATGATTTTGTTTGGTATAAAAAGTGGATTAAATCAAGCTAATTTTGTAACTTCAATGTTTATGAGTATGTTTGGATGTGAACTTTTACAAAATGGACTTTATCAACGTTAGAGATCATGGGTTCAAATCCAAAGAGGGATAGAGTATACAAATGTTTTTGAATGGATTCACTACCCCAAATAACACCTTGGGTATAGTAAAAAATCACAATCTCATCCACAACTATATCAGCATGGAAACCAAAAATACCAAAATATCAAATAGTTAGAGTGCACCCTACCTTAACAATTTCACACAACTTCAACTTCATGTTAATAATGTAATTAAATATTTATACTCTACCTCAACAAACTTTGCATACACATCTTGATATAATAATATTACCCTAACATAATTATGTTGGAGTCTTTGGATCTAACTAGGCGATCAAATCCTAGGCCCAAAATCAAATGCAAAAGTCTTGATGCAAAGGTAGATCTTTGGATATAAATCAGTCTATTAATATGATGCCTAAGTGCAAGTATTTCAATGAGGATGCTAAGGTTTTGTGAGTGTTGATGCAAAGTTTTTGTTTTATTTTTGCTTTCGTATCAAGAGAATTGGTAGATTTGTCATTTGTCATAGAGGAGGTCTAGGGTTGAGTCAAAGGGACTACCTCTATACTCCTAAGCCTAAAGTAACAACCCAAAAGTCGTGTTAAGTGGATTAAACAAGTTGTGAACTTGTGGGCGGGTGTAGGAGGAGGGGGTGTGTGTTGACATTTCAAGTGCAATATATGCACGCACAGTATTTATGAACTATCGGTAATTACTTTCAATGATATAGATCTTCTTTTAACAATTCGAGTTTGTCATTAACAAATTACACTTTGAAAGTCCAAGCATAAACCATAAAGGCAAAAGAGATCACAATAAAAAAAGTGAACACAATATCTAGCCTCAGAAAATCTACTTGGAGAAAAACCCAACAACCTTTCCTTAGAGAAAAGTTTCAGTTCGATAATAGTTACACCTAATGCGGCTAGTCAAAAGCTATGTCTATGGTCAAAATTTCTCCACAACCCTCATGTCAAGCCTCTAGCAACTCGCTATGATAAGATGTACCCTATGCCTAAATTCATCAATTAGAATATGCCCAAAAAACACAGCGTCCCAGAATTTCAGTGTTCGTAAAATATGTTTCCCATTAACTATCTAGAAATGTGGCCTACCCACAAGCTGTTGCATAGAAAAATTCACACTTACAAGTTTAGAGATATATATGTGAGCTCAAGAGAGAGAGTGGTATTTGTAATATTCATCCTTTTTCTACTCATTTAACCTTCACTTGGATGCCCAGAAAATGTCTTGTTTTGATGAGATCAAATGGTGCTCTTATGTAGGAGGTCAAATGCCTTTTAATAGATGTCATTTCCTTGAAAAATGGGTGTGTCTCTTCAGTGGGTTCGACTTGACTTGAGGGAGGGACGACTTACAACTTTTTGGAGCCAAAAATTTAATCTTCAAATTTTCTCTTTGAAATTTCATGAAGAACATGTCTTACAATACTTTTTCAAGGACTAAATAATCAAAATAACATTAATAACATGTCCTACAAGTTATTTATAAATTACAAGGGCTAAAATACAAATTACGAAGACCAACTATAACTAAAAGAATTCAAGAGAAACAAATATTGGTCAACAAACTAGTTATGATGCAAAGTTTTTACCATCCTCTAAGGCAACCACTCACCCTTTAACACTACCTCCAATGTTTTAGATTGATCATGACGTTAAATATTTTTACTCCTTAAAAGGGACATTCTCATACCACTGACTTTTTTCAAATCACAATATCATTAATATATTTTTTTTGTAATCTTGGGAGGACTATATCTTCATCATGTCCAAAATATCACGCCTATGAGGGAAGGGAATAGAATTAATGGCTTCACATCAAGAGTGCCTGAACATAGCACCCAATCACCATCTATCCAATACCTTGTGGACAACAATATCTTTAATATCCAATACCAAGTGGACCACAATTGTATTATTTGTTTCTAAATATTTTCGGTTAGATTGTAAATATGTAGTCATAAAAATAGTTTTGGAATATAAACTTTAATTTATTTCTTGAAATGAAAATTTAACCAACATACATACATCTTATGTACAGATCTAACATTGAGAGGGATCAAATTTTTTAGGTGCAATCTTCTTTAGAGTGAAAAATAGAATGTTTTAATTTTCATTGTTTAAATTCATAGAGTATATATAAGACCAAATAAATGTATTTAACATAAAAACTTATTTTTTCATGAGAGGTACATATTTTTTTTAAATGATATATATATATTTGACATCAAAATATTTTAGATAACATGTACATCAAGACATTTAATCATGCAAATTAAAATTGTATATATATATATATATATATATATATTGTAAGCTTGGTAGGAGAAGAGCAATGTGGTTCTCCATTAGTCAAAGAGGCTGGCACAACTAGGACACGAGAATACTACTATTCTTAGTCTCTCATGTGATATACTTGGGTGGTGCTTGCTTAGAGTTCCCTACAAATCACACTATAACCTCAAACTTGTTTGAAGAAAATGAAGGGATATGTTGATGTGTGGCCCCAGTTTTGCAAGGACCACATAACCCTTGGTACAAGTGAGGATTTGATATTTGTGGTTCAATATTTCAATCTTCCCAGAACTAATTATGAGCAGCGTATCAGACTCAACGATTGGTATTGGACCCTCTCACGTTTACCTCGCAAATTCTTCGTCAAATTTCAGATTTCCCCATTGGAATTCCCTTTGGAATTGTAACGGGGAAATCCCAAATGTGTTGAGGAATTTAAGTATATGTGAGAAGGTACAATAATATCCCGCATGTTGAGTCCTATATGTATGACGCTCATAGTTGGAAGACTGAAATAAGGAACCACATAGATCAAGCGCTCACTTGTTCCAACGATTATGGTCCTTGTGAAACTAGGGGTTAGAGTGCGATTTGTTAGAGTGTGATTTGTAGGGCACTCTAAGCAAGCTCGGAGACTAAGAATAGGAGACTTCTCCTATCATAGTTGTGCCCTAGAGCACCATGTTATTTTTCTCGTGAAATGCAAAAAAATGTATATATATATATATATATATATATATATATATATAGATATAGATATATATATATATTTGGTAACCCACATTAAATATTTTTTTCATATAGTATATTAAAAAAATAACAATCTTTTTTTCTATATATAGATATATGTGAAGTTGATATTCACATAAATTAGTAAATATGGATCTTTAAATAGTTTATTTAAATATTTTTTGAAAAAAAATTGAAATATGAAGTTGGTATTGAGATAAATTAGTAAATATGGATCTTCAAATAGTTTATTTAAATATTTTGTTAAAAAAAATTGAAATGTGAAGTTGACATAGGCATAAATTAGTAAATATGGATCTTCAAACATTTTATTTATATATTTTGTTGAAAAAGATTTGAAAAATATTAAATTTAAATATCTTACTTATACATTTTTTTACTTCTAATAACTCTATAGCATATATTATTTTTCTATTGTTTATTTTAAATGTGCTGATTGATAGACATATTTCCACATCCTCTCATACTAAGTTGTAAAGTAAACATCAAGACTCAATATAACTTTTGAGTTTTTTTATATTTTTCATCTTTTTCAATTATTTTAGTACTAAATCAAAATACCATAAAATTTATTATGCACATATAACTTTTGAGTTTTTTTATATTTTTCATCTTTTTCAATTATTTTAATACTAAATCAAAATACCATAAAATTTATTATGCACATTTCAAATTCACTTAGTATATCAATAATTTACTAATAAAATTAAATTTTAAATCAAATTTACAATTCATATTATCATATAAATAATCATATACATGAATTACCCAATAAATTTTTCACTTAGTATATCAATAATTTACCAATAAAATTAATTTTAAATCAAATTTACAATTCATATTATCACATAAATAATCATATACATGAATTACCCCCATAAAAATTTCAGATGAATTTATTTAAACCCAAAATTTTATACCAATCATATTTTGCACGCACTTTGTCAAACATTTTTTTTATATTTTAAAGAATTTTATACCAATTGATATTCTACGGGCTTCTTTGTATTTGCGTGTCATACATATTCTCACATGGAAAAAACGTTCCGCAGGAACCAATTACTTCCTAAGACACTTCCCGGCCTACTGTTATCTGTACACTTAAAAATCCACACTGGGTAATTTCTTAATTAATGCAGAGTTGTAATGAGTTACTGTGGTAAAAGACTAATACAATTGTTGTTGTGTTTTAAACAAAATTGTGGCAAACTATTTTGATTAAGTAATTTAAATATTTTCTTGGAATTGCTGGCAGACTCTAAGAGGTGAATCTTAAAGAAAATGATCAGTTGTGATAACTGATGGAACTACCCTCCAAAACAGGAAAAAGTCCTGACTGAGGGAATTCTGTGCTGTGAGGACAGACAGAGAAGAAAACAATCTTTTTCCAAGAAGAGGAAAAGTACAGAAGGAAAAGAGGGTTAAGTCTGGTTAGGACCAGATAACCTGGCACAAAGAGTGCACAAATCCTGTTGAGGGCTGGAGGCCTGCAGGATGGCTCGGGGGGAGAATTCCGTCTGAGGGATAGATCTCGTGGCTGGGTGGAGAGCAGAATTAAAGCTCAGGTGACTTTTTGTTGAAAAACCATTCCTGACATTGGTAACCAGGTACGGTTCCAAACTGGTAGTCCCTGATAGAAAAATGAATGTGCATTAAAGTTACAGTAATTTAAATAGGAAAAGACTGTTGTTTCCTAGATACTGTTAGTGTAATGTACCCGTGTAAACTTGAAGAAGAAACTGTCAGTTAATGGACAGAGTCTGGGATAGTACCCAGATCAAGTGAAAAGGTACAGAGTTTTTAACAAGGTTGCATATGATTAAGGTAGCCTGAATCCGAGAACTGGTTACAGGTAACAGTCTCGAATAAATTCTATTAACAGAGTCTTTACGTTCAAATGGATAGATAATGAAACTAAATCATACCATAGCAAACCATAAGACTGATACCTAAGTCTAGATCTGTGAGAGATCATTAGCTCAAGACTTAGAACTCTGAGTTAAAAATAATACCGACTTTGGTTGGAAGCAATTCCGTAATGGAGGAACAATGGAACAGTTAAAAACATAAGCAGACATTAATCTGTGTATAACTAATCAATGACTCTATGCAGAGAGTATTGATAAATGAGAGAATATATAGAACAGAGATTCGCTATATTCACCAAAATATTTGTTACCGAGTCACTGTACTCGCTGTATAAATCTACCAACAAAGAATCCGTGATATAAAGCCATAACCGTGCACCGGTGGAACGCAAATAAGTGAAAGAACTGTGAACCATAATAACAGACAAAAGAGTGGTATTACATATCCGTTACAATGCATGCAATCGATAAAGAGACATTTATATCAATCCAAGAGCTGGAGTATATAACTATAAAGAAATGATATTAACTGTAACGGAGAACCTGTGCATGCATGCGGATATGGTTGTTAATCTTATTAAGGCCGAGAGGCTATGCATGCAAATATAAATATAAACCCTCATATTAAAACAGAGAAAACTGTGAAGAATCTGATGTAGAGATAATAAACCATACACGAAAGGCCGCCTTGTTCCATAGGGAAAAGGCCTAAGCGTTCAGACGTTGAACAGTCGCCGAGGCATATCATGCAGGTTGGCAATATAAAATCTTAGAACCACAGAGTTCGTAAACCGAGGTTGTCAATATAACTCAAATAACACAGAGGCGGAGGCCGCATGTGAACAAACAAATCAATAGCGAAAATACAAACCCATATCTCTAATTTGAATACCGGCAACCAAAATGAAACATTCCATTAAACCATAGGGAAATGTCCCGAGGGCTTAAGGTTTATGTACAGTTGCAAATATGAATGGCACCGACGGAGAACTGTTAAGCATGAATATAACAATACATTTGAGGAAGGGGGGGTCAAGCCCCAAATTACCATTACGAGTTCTGTGCTTGAGAACCAAATCCGAAATTATGTAAACGACACAAAAATACCAAATTTGTTACAGGAAGGTCTGAAATCCAAATAGCAGAATATGAATATACATAACAGAACCCTAAGACTGTTCTATAAACATAAATCTCTCGACAGAGGAACCACCGTCGTATGCAGCGAAGGCAGCTGTAAGGGTGTCCCACAGGGAATACCCGACAGCGAAAGTGAGAAAACCGTGCTGAAAAACAAAGGTCTGCACCAAATCACATATGGTAGCTCAAGACCGAAAACTTTAACCGCTACTAAACAAAAACAGGATTCCAAATGCCGAATCATACCTGTGTAATACCGGAGGGATGTTCTGCTGGAGAAAACACCGTGGATTTGTCTGCAGCGTAGCAGGTTGCAGCTGCACAAATTCGACAAGGAAAACATAAGAATCTGTAAGAGACATCCCATGGTTAACAAAGCATCAACCATAACCGAAGACTCTCCAACCAAGTTACCTGTGAGCATTTGGTTCTGGACGGAATGAAAATCCTGGAGTGTTGCAGGCTGGAGACACAATGGTGTTCGGAGTCGAGCTGGAGGAGGAACATTGAACCAGGTCCGCAAAGACCACGGCACCAAATGAACACAATGACGTTATGAACCCACTTAAAAGTCTTAGCCAAACCCTGAACGAATTCCAACCCTTCGATCTCCAAACGGGATCTGAACCGTCGAAGTAAGGCGGGAGTCGGTGGCGGTAAGACCAAAGTTTGCAATACCAAAGCATCACGTGGCTGGTGAAACCAGGCCATGCCACCTGCCCTGGAGGGACTGATGCCTTTATGGTAAGAGTGAACTGTCATCCGGAGGTACTGCGGCGGGACCATCAAGTCCACACCATTAATATCGCGCCTTTGGAAAAATATCCCGAATAGATTGTCATGTGGGTAGAGTAGACCCAATGCATATGTTATGTTAATTCTGTGTGAAATATATATAAAGACAGAGACCATAAACGAGTAATGTATGCCGCAAAACATTTGTGCATAGGTTAAGATATTTTTATATATGTACACGTATCAATATGAATGATGACTGTAAAAAGGGTAAAGTGCACACTTAGGGTTTATAGATTTACACGTTAAATGTGTGTAATGACAGGAAAATGTATGAGCACACATAGAAATGGATAATCTTCAGATGAACACTATGTTTAGGATGGTTGACATATAACTTTAAAAAAAAAAAAATTATGGATCTATGGAAATGGACGTGACAAATTGGTATCAGAGCCCAGTTTCAACACTGTGGCCTCAGGTAGAACATATTCAGTATGCAGAAGGGTACACCAAGCAACTTATGCAAGCTAACAATGTACTCAACTGTGTTCTGTTTATTTGGACTGATATACAGAATTGCAACAGCTAGCAGTTAAACCAGAAACGAGATAAAATGCAAGGACCCGGCAGTAACCTTCAAGAGAATGCAGAGTTGTGGGTGCAATTGGGTGCAGAATCACGGAGTACCAACCTCGCAATCCTGGAAACTGTCCAGGAATTGAAGAATGAGATGGCGCGGTTGCGAGAAGACAACGCACGATTAACAGTCGAACAGGAAAAGATTCTGAAGAGCCTATCGGACAGGCAGAACCCACCCCTGTCAAACCCCAGTGCAGAACAGCAGAGGGTGACAGAAGAACAAGACTATCAAATGGAACCAGAAAATTCTGAAGACAAGGAAGATCACTCTGATAATGCACCTCAACAGCAAACTTCAAAGCATCAGAAAATGGAACTGCAGGGAGAATTCTAAAAAATTAAACCTCCACATTTTGATGTTGAGCAGGAGGAAGCTGCAGAAGCCTGGTTGATCAATATGAATAAGTATTTTCAGCTGTATGAGTATGACCACAATCTGAAGGCAAGATTGGAAATTTTCCAGTTACAAGGTAAGGCAACCTTGTGGTGGGAGGAAATCAAGATTGTCAAGGGGGTCAGCGAACGAACCATTACATGGGAAAAGTTCCAGAAATATTTAAAAGAAAGGTACCTGACTGAGTGCTTCTATGATGAAAAAGCAAGGGAATTTCACAACTTAAGACTGGGATAACAGACCATGGACGAGTTCATTAACCGTTTTACCTCGCTGCTACGTTATGTACCTTACATCAAGGAGGAGAAAGCCAAGGTTCAAAGGTTTGTGAGCAGCTTACCTTCATATATAAGGGAGAGGATTGAATTCGACAATCCTAGAACCATGGATGAGGCCATCCAAAAAGCGAGAATCTGTTACCAGCAGAGTAAACAGAAGGGGGACACTACCAGCAAAAGATGGAATGAGAAAAGAAGCGGTTGAATGGTTGGGGGCAGCAAAGGAAGTCGCAGCAGTGGAAATAAAGGTGCTGGTAAAGGACTAAACAACAGACCTGTTGCAATGAATGCGCCCCGGTCCAGACCAATGAGCGAATCTAAGGCGAATGAGCAGTCTGTTAGACCAGAAGGTGAGGGGATGACCAGACCGCCAGTGCAATGCTGGGGTTGTGGAGGACCTCACTATGTTAAGAACTGCCCACAGAGAAAGGGGACAGACCAGATATCCCATATTCATGAGGCATCGACTGTTGGGGACGTGGCACGTAGTGTACCCAGAATCAATGCGGCACTGGAGGACCGGCAAGCGGAGTACCAGCCATCTATGATTGAATTCGAAGGTAAAATCTCAAACTTTACCATATCTATTCTTATAGACCCAGGAGCTACTTTAAGTTATATTAGCCCGAAAGTAGTAGAACCGTGTAAACTGCAAGCGGAAAAGTTCAGGAATCCGTGGCTGGTCCAACTAGCTACAGGAGCCAAGAGATGAGTCTTGTCCAAAGTAAATAACTGCTCCTTAGCCATAGCTGGACAGTCAATAGTGGCAGATTTGAATGTTTTGCCATTGGGTTCCTATGATATCTTGATTGGGATGGACTGGCTAGAGAAACATTGGTCCTTAGTGAACTGCAAAACCAAGACCATCTATTACAAGGATGACCTTGGAGAACAACAGGAGTTGCAAGGAATCAGACACCCTGTGCAGATTCGACCCATTACAGCAACTCAGCTAGCTAAGTGCATCAAGAAGAAATGTCAAATCTACGCTATTCAGGTGGGATACGCAAATCAAAAAGATAAAACTGCTATGTTGGGTAGCATTCTGATAGTACAGGAGTTTGCAGATGTTTTTCCCGAGGAAGTGCCGGGATTACCACCGAAAAGGGATGTGGATTTTACTATTGAGTTGATTCTAGGGGCAGCACCTGTATCACGGGCACCCTACCGTATGAGTGTACCAGAACTAACAGAATTAAAAATGCAACTGCAGGAGCTGCTAGATAAAAATTACATCCGTCCCAGCGTATCACCCTGGGGAGCCCTAGTGCTATTCGTCAAAAAGAAAGATGGAACCTTTCGGATGTGCATTGATTATCGTTAGCTGAATAAGCTTACGATCAAAAACAAATATCCTTTACCTAGGATCGACGAGCTTTTTGATCAGGTGAAGGGAGCAACGGTATTCTCTAAAATTGATCTGCGATCTGGTTATCATCAGATCAGAATAAAAGAGGAAGATATCGCTAAGACCGCTTTCAGAACGCGGTATGGGCATTATGAATTCGTGGTGCTACCTTTTGGGTTGACCAATGCACCTGCCACCTTCATGTGTCTGATGAACAGTGTGTTTCATCGGTTTTTAGATAAGTTTGTGCTGATATTCATAGATGACATTCTAATTTACAGCAGATCAAGAAAGGAGCATGAGGAACATCTTAGGTTGGTGTTGCAAACTTTGCGGGAACATCAATTATATGCAAAGTTTAGTAAATGTGATTTTTACAAGGAGGAGATACAATATTTGGGTCATGTAATTACCAAGGAAGGAATCGCAGTAGACCCTGAGAAGATCAGAACTATAATGGAGTGGCCTATACCAAAGGACGTGGCAGATATTAGGTCCTTTATGGGGTTAGCAGGTTACTATAGAAGATTTGTTGAAGGCTTTTCGAGGGTAGCATATCCTATCACCTCCTTGCAAAAGAAAGGAAAAGTATTTAAGTGGACCTCGGAATGCCAGAAGAGCTTTGAACAGCTCAAGCATTTACTTACCACCGCACCTGTGTTAAGTATAGCTGATCCTAATAAGGATTACGTGGCCTGCACGGACGCAAGTAAAGAAGGTGTGGGTGGAGTGCTGATGCAAGAAGGAAGAGTCATTGCGTATGAGTCTAGGAAGCTGAAAGAGCATGAGCAGAAATACTCTGCTTACAATTTGGAGCTAGCCGCTGTCATTCATGCCCTGAAAATGTGGCGGCACTATCTTTTGGGCAGAAAATTTCTGCTGTTAACAGACCACCACAGCCTAACAAACTATTTCAGCCAACCCACCTTAAATACAAGACAAGCTCGTTGGGCTGACTTCTTAAGCAGGTTCGACTTTGAAATTAAGCATTTAAAGGGGAAGGAGAACCGAGTAGCGGATGCATTAAGTTGGAAAGTACAGTGCGTGTGCAAGATTTCGGTCAGTAAGTGGAAAAGTACTCTATTGGAAAAGATAAAAATAGCAGCTGAACGAGATGCTGTTTATCAGCACATTAAACAGCAAATACAACAGCAATCTAGTAAGGGAATACAACAAGAATATACACTAGATGATGTTGAAATGTTGTGTTTTAATAAAAAGCTGTATGTACCCAACGAAGACAGTGTTAAGAAGCTGATTCTGGATGAATTTCATACCAGCCATTATACTGGACATCCGAGTTACCAGAAAATGGTGACTGCCCTCCAAAAAGAATATTACTGGCCAAGAATGAAGAAGGAGGTAGCTGAGTATCTAGCACGATGTCTAGAATGTCAGCAGATTAAGGCAGAGCACATGCACCCAGCAGGGTTGTTACAACCTTTACCCATTCCGGAATGGAAATGGGAGACTATCTCCATGGATTTCATAACTGGACTGCCTAAAACAAAGAGGAATAATGATTCCATTATGGTGGTAGTGGATAAGCTGAGTAAGGTAGCACACTTTATACCAGTACAGTCGACATATAAGGCTGTGCAAATTGCTCATATTTTCATGCAAAATGTGTTCAAGTTGCATGGACTTCCGAAGGTGATTATGTTAGATCGAGATGTCAAATTTACATCAACCTTTTGGAGAACATTGTTTGCTGAACTGGGGACACAGCTGAACTTTAGTACAGCTTATCATCCCCAAACAGATGGCCAAACCGAATGAGTGAATCAGGTTGTGGAAGACATGCTGAGAGCATGCGTTATGATGAAGCCAACCCAATGGGAAGATTATCTTCATCTGGTTGAATTCGCATACAATAATGGATATCATTCCTCAACACAGATGAGTCCTTTCGAGGTTATGTATGGGCGGAAGTGCCGCACACCTGCAAGCTGGAATGGACCGGAGGACAGGTTACGAATTGGTCCTGATATGCTCAAGGAAATGGAGGATACGGTAAAGAGGGTGCGTACCAACTTAAAAGCTGCTCAGGACAGACAGAAAAGTTTTGCTGATCGCAAAAGAAGATTTAAGGAATTCCAAGTTGGGGATCATGTATTTGTAAGAATCCAACCAAGGAGGAGTACCTTGCAGTGGAGCGGATGTTCCAAACTAGCACCTCGCTACTTTGGACCTTTCCAGATTTTGGCAAAAGTGGGGCTGGTAGCGTATCAACTTGCCCTACCAAGCCATATTAGAATTCACAACGTGTTTCACGTATCCGTATTAAAGCAATACGTTTACGATCCTAAACATGTGATTCAATGGCAGAATGTTCGGGTAAGAATTAATCTGGTCACTATAGATAAGCGTTACTTCTAAACTGAAAAGTAATTAAATCTGTTGCTGGTTGCAGGTCGAGCCGGAAGGCGAGGTTCTGGTCAAACCACTGACCATTCTCGACTGGAGAGAAGTGCAGCTGCGGAAACGGGTTATTTCCCAAGCTAAAGTGCAGTGGCAGCACTATGGACCAGAGGAGGCCACTTGGGAGGATGAGGAACTCCTTAGAGAAGCCTACCCAAACTTGTTTACAGGAGAAAGACATCGGGACGATGTCCAATCTCAGGAGGGGGAGATGTAATGACCCCAGATTTATGTAAATTTGAAAAGTTACTATGGTAAAAGACTAATACAGTTGTTGTTGTGTTTTAAACAAAACTGTGGCAAACTATTTTGATTAATTAATTTAACTATTTTCTTGGAATTGCTGGCAGCCTCTAAGAGGTGAATCTTAAAGAAAATGATCAGTTGTGATAACTGATGGAACTACCCTCCAAAACAGGAAAAAGTCCTGACTGAGGGAATTCTGTGCTGTGAGGAAAGACAGAGAAGAAAACAATCTTTTTCCAAGAAGAGGAAAAGTACAGAAGGAAAAGAGGGTTAAGTCTGGTTAGGACCAGATAACCTGGCACAAAGAGTGCACAAATCCTGTTGAGGGCTGGAGGCCTGCAGGATGGCTCGGGGGGAGAATTTCATCTGAGGGATGGATCTCGTGGGTGGGTGGAGAGCAGAATTAAAGCTCAGGTGACTTTTTGTTGAAAAACCATTCCTGACATTGGTAACCAGGTACGGTTCCAAACTGGTAGTCCCTGATAGAAAAATGAATGTGCATTAAAGTTACAGTAATTTAAATAGGAAAAGACTGTTGTTTCCTAGATACTGTTAGTGTAATGTACCCGTGTAAACTTGAAGAAGAAACTGTCAGTTAATGGACAGAGTCTGGGATAGTACCCAGATCAAGTGAAAAGGTACAGAGTTTTTAACAAGGTTGCATATGATTAAGGTAGCCTGAATCCGAGAACTGGTTACAGGTAATAGTCTCGACTTAATTCTATTAACAGAGTCTTTACGTTCAAATGGATAGATAATGAAACTAAATCATACCATAGCAAACCATAAGACTGATACCTAAGTCTAGATCTGTGAGAGATCATTAGCTCAAGACTTAGAACTCTGAGTTAAAAATAATACCGACTTTGGTTGGAAGCAATTCCGTAACGGAGGAACAATGGAATAGTTAAAAACATAAGCAAACATTAATCTGTGTATAACTAATCAATGACTCTATGCAGAGAGTATTGATAAACGAGAGAATATATAGAACAAAGATTCGATATATTCACCAAAATATTTGTTACCGAGTCACTGTACTCACTGTATAAATCTACCAACAAAGAATCCGTGATATAAAGCCATAACCGTGCACCGGTGGAACACAAATAAGTGACAGAACTGTGAACCATAATAACAGACAAAACAATGGTATTACATATCCGTTACAATGCATGCAATCGATAAAGAGACATTTATATCAATCCAAGAGCTGGAGTATATAACTATAAAGAAATGATATTAACTGTAACGGAGAACCTGTGCATGCATGCGGAGATGGTTGTTAATCTTATTAAGGCCGAGAGGCTGTGCATGCAAATATAAATATAAACCCTCATATTAAAACAGAGAAAACTGTGAAGAATCTGATGTAGAGACAATAAACCATACACGAAAGGCCGCCTTGTTCCATAGGGAAAAGGCCTAAGCGTTCAGACGCTGAACAGTTGCCGAGGCATATCATGCAGGTTGGCAATATAAAATCTTAGAACCACAGAGTTCGTAAACCGAGGTTGTCAATATAACTCAAATAACACAGAGGCGGAGGCCGCATGTGAACAAACAAATCAATATCGAAAATACAAACCCATATCTCTAATTTGAATACCGGCAACCAAAATGAAACATTCCATTAAACCATAGGGAAATGTCCCGAGGGCTTAAGGTTTATGTACAGTTGCAAATATGAACGGCACTGACGGAGAACTGTTAAGCATGAATATAACAATACATTTGAGGAAGGGGGGGTCAAGCCCCAAATTACCATTACGAGTTCTGTGCTTGAGAACCAAATCCGAAATTATGTAAACGACACAAAAATACCAAATTTGTTACAGGAAGGTCTGAAATCCAAATAGCAGAATATGAATATACATAACAGAACCCTGAGACTGTTCTATAAACATAAATCTCTCGACAGAGGAACCACCATCGTATGCAGCGAAGGCAGCTGTAAGGGTGTCCCACAGGGAATACCCGACAGCGAAAGTGAGAAAACCGTGCTGAAAAACAAAGGTCTGCACCAAATCACATATGGTAGCTCAAGACCGAAAACTTTAACCGCTACTAAACAAAAACAGGATTCCAAATGCTGAATCATACCTGTGTAATGCCGGAGGGATGTTCTGCTGGAGAAAACACCGTGGATTTGTCTGCAGCGTAGCAGGTTGCAGCTGCACAAATTCGACAAGGAAAACATAAGAATCTGTAAGAGACATCCCATGGTTAACAAAGCATCAACCATAACCGAAGACTCTCCAACCAAGTTACCTGTGAGCATTTGGTTCTGGACGGAATGAAAATCCTGGAGTGTTGCAGGCTGGAGACACAATGGTGTTCGGAGTCGAGTTGGAGGAGGAACATTGAACCAGGTCCGCAAAGACCACGGCACCAAATGAACACAATGACGTTATGAACCCACTTAAAAGTCTTAGCCAAACCCTGAATGAATTCCAACCCTTCGATCTCCAAACAGGATCTGAACCGTCGAAGTAAGGCGGGAGTCTGTGGCGGTAAGACCAAAGTTTGCAATACCAAAGCATCACGTGGCTGGTGAAACCAGGCCATGCCACCTGCCCTGGAAGGACTGATGCCTTTATGGTAAGAGTGAACTGTCATCCGGAAGTACTGCGGCGGGACCATCAAGTCCACACCATTAATATCGTGCCTTTGGAAAAATATCCCGAATAGATTGTCATGTGGGTAGAGTAGACCCAATGCATATGTTATGTTAATTCTGTGTGAAATATATATAAAGACAGAGACCATAAACGAGTAATGTATGCTGCAAAACATTTGTGCATAGGTTAAGATATTTTTATATATGTACACGTATCAATATGAATGATGACTGTAAAAAGGGTAAAGTGCACACGTAGGGTTTATAGATTTACACGTTAAATGTGTGTAATGACTGGAAAATGTATGAGCACACATAGAAATGGATAATCTTCAGATGAGCACTATGTTTAGGAAGGTTGACATATAACTTTTTGAAATTTTTTTTTTATGGATATATGGAAATGGACGTGACAAGAGTCATTAATACTTTGTATTTAATTTAATTAGTTCGATCAAAGGCCGCGCTTTTATAGAACACCTTGAGTCAACAATGCAGAGATTGGACGCGGAGAACCCAATGCTCATGACATCGATAATCATGACAGTGGGTTCAGCGTTGCACATGGAGAACCAATGATTATCGTCTACATTTTTATTCTCCTGAAGAGTATTCCCACTTCTCATGAGGAACATAACTCACTTTCAATGGTTTGTTCAAGGTGTTTAATGTAGGGAATTAAACAAAATGGGAATCTCTCCCAGGATACCTTGTTTTGGCTTTGGAGCTTTATTATGAAAGGTCGTAGAAGTCATTCTCATACCCTATAGTCAACTATGCAAATCTGCTAAAAAAGACAAACTCTGTAGTCAACTATGCAAATCTGTTAAAAAAAACAAACTCTAGGCTCCAGATCATGCAAACATGTAAAAATTTACTTGTAAATTTTCGAAACCCAAATTCACTATCTGTCAAAAAAAAAAACAATTGCAAGCAAACTACCAATTATATAAGCAGCCACAAATTTATCAAGGGTAGAGAGGGATCAAATCTCTTTTCAACTTTAAAGAAGTTTGCGTCTCAAAAGATTTGATCCCTTGGGGTGGATCTGATATGGTTTAATTTCACTCTTTAAATATGCTACATTGCACATGAATACTATGGGTCAATACCATGAACTTTTAAAACTGTGTGTCAATACCATGGGTAAATTTTTTTTATAGAATTTTTTTTTTATTTTTTTTTTATTTTATTTTCACTGACTTAAAAGGTTTATATTAGGTCACATCATTTTATTTTATTTTTATGTAATTTGACTTATTCAAAATGTTAAACATTACTTTACATCTCTATCATACTGAGCTATTGAGCCCCTGTCGACCCAATAATATTTAATTCAATATAATTAATTATTTAATCGTCATTTAAATGGGCATGACCAAACATGCCAAGAAGTGTCGAACTTTTTGAGCTAACCTAAAAGTAAGTTGAACACTTTTCTGCTTTCCAAAATTATGACTTTGGGATTTCTTGTTGTGTTATTGTGTAATTCTCTAGTTCTTGGAGCTCTTCAGAGTGTCCTAATATAGTCATTTTTTTCCAAGTGTCTCTCCAAAAGAGAGTCATTTGACTCTCCCTAATTTCTGAGAATGCATGGTCTTGAACTAGGCTCTTACTTTGTCTTGCCATATTCTATATTAATGATCCTTGAGAGAATTATAGGTTTCATAACTTAGCCAATTGAGAGGTATTGTGGCTATATATTTTATTCTATATTTTCTTCCATAATTTTGGCACACCTTGGATCCATGTTTGTCATAGTTTCACCCCCATCATCCTACTTAGAGTTTTTGGGTCCTAGATACCTAAGCCACCTATCATAGAGGCAAAGTTTCTCCAATGCAACTAATGACCATTTTTTGTCTTTCTTATTTCCCTTGTAGAGAGAATTTATATATAGAGTCTTGATAGCTCATAGAATAACATTATGATTTTCCATTATTTTTAGTTGGCACAATGGTATGGCTTGTAAAATTTATTTTAAAAGCACCAAACTTCCTTCCTGATTAAGTGAACTGAATAACCATCTTTTAAAATTTTGAGGGATCTAGTGTGGAGTGTCTTGCGAGTAGGCTATATGTATGGAAAATTCAAGCACTAGAGCCCTAACATACTTATCTAGTAGTTTTCTAAGGGGAAAAACAATGGATCTCCGTTACACTTTTTGGCAAAAGAGGGCATGTTTGGGTCGAAAAATCAATAGCTTGATTGAGCCATTTAAGTGCCTAATCGAGTAATTTTTAAGGGCTCGATTGAGTTGCTTGTGCGCTAAAATGGTAGCTCGATCAAGCCTTAAAAACTAACCCTTGATCAAGCTATAAAACTCGATCGAGCTATAGCACTTGATCGAGATTTATGGATTGATCAAGCTATAAGCGTCGATCAAGCATTAAGCCTTGATCGAGCCCTATGGCTTAATTGAGCCCTTTTTTTAATATATACCGCTCTCGTGCTTTGTGCGTGCCATTTGCACATAACATGGGAGTGCGGCCAATAGTTTAAGAGTAGCTTGACTAAGGTTATTAGAGATTGATCGAGTAATGGAGCGGTCAAACAAACCTCGCCAACATTGGAGAGGCTCAAAAAAAGATAGGTACTATATATTTTCTCTTTGGCATTTATTTTATTTTTTCGCAAAATGTAACAATTTAATTAAAAAAAAAAAAAACCATGTACAAAAACCATGAAAACTAATTAATTAAAAAAAGAACCATACAAAAACTATGAAAACCACATAAAAACCTTGAAAAAACCGTGAAAAACCCTTAGAAAATCACAAAACCAACCTAGAAAACCATGAAAAAAAACTCTTGAAAACAAATTCAAAAGCCACGAAACCAACCTAGAAAAATATTAAAAAGACCAAACCACAAAAAACCTTGAAAAACCCTTAGAAAATCACAAAACCAACCTAGAAAACCATGAAGAAAAACTCTTGAAAACAAATTCAAAATCCACGAAACCAACCTAGAAAAATATCAAAACAACCCTTCAAAACAACCTAGAAAATACTTTGAAGCCAAAAAAAAAATTGTAATGTAGGATTTAAATTTATTTCTTACTTGCAATGTCTTGTGTATTAAATGCATATTTTCTGATTTTGAATGGTAATTTAAACATTTCTTTCTAATTATTTTTCATTTTGAAGTTTTTCTTTAGAAATTTTGTGAAATAAATTTTCAATTTTTTAATTTTTTTTTGTTATTTAAAATGCATTTTAAATTTCTAGCAAATTTGACCAAGAATATACTGGGCAAAAAGCTCAAAAACAGAAAATAATAAAATTATAAACAATAAATAAGTAAATTAGGAGCTTGAGGTTCAAACTTGCCAAGATTTTCATCATTATTTTTAATATAGCATTTGCTTCCAAAAATTTTGAACTGTTTTACCCAAGGAGTCTCACCATATGAGAGCTCATGACGAGTTTGAGTGTTGTTCACCCGGATATTTGTCTTGTTGAGAATAACAACTACAACAAATGCGGCTTCACCCCATAAGGTTGTGGGAGTTCCAGACTCATCAAGTATAGCATGAGCCATTTTTTGAACCGTTCTGCTCATCCTTTCTACTACTCCATTTTGCTGAGGAGTCCTAGCTATAGAGAATTCCCTTCTTATTCCATGTTCTTCACAAAAGTCGAAAAATTCATTCGAGGTAAACTCCCCATCTCTATCACACCTGAGGCATTTGATTTTGTGATCTCATTCATTCTCCACCAAGGCTTTGAATGATTTGAGCATTTCAAAGGCTTCGTCTTTTTCCTTCATAAGTCCTATCCAACACATCCTCGAAAAGTCGTCAATGAATAATATAAAATATTCTTCTCCTCGAGGTGACCTTTTCCTATATGGACCACATACATCAATATGGACTATTTCAAGTGGCCTGCTAGCTGATCCTTCCTTCTCAGGGAAGTTAGTTCTGGTTTGCTTACGAAACTGACATGATTTGCATATTGTATTGTATGGAAATTTGATGTCCGGAAGACTACAAATTGCCTAGTATTTGCATGCTTTCCTTATTTGTGAGAAGCTTAGATGCCCCAATCTTTTGTGCCATAGCGAGTGTTCATCATTCTTACTTAGATAACATTGATGTTGTCCTTCTTTGAATATGTATAAATTATTTGGAGTTCTTATTCCTTTGATCACTGTTTTTCCTGTATCAAGATCATGAACACTACATCCATTTGATCGAAATATTACCTCAGTTCCTTGATCGCACATCTCACTGACGCTCAACAGATTATGCTTTAAGCCATCAACATACATGACGTTTCCAGCTTTGACCTTTTCTTTTAACTGAGCAGAACCTTTACCTTTTATGAGAGTAGGGGTGTCATTTCCAAAAAATACCTTCTTCTCCTTCTCTAAGGCACTATATGACTGGAGTTTTCCTTTATCACCCATCATGTGTTTCGAATAGCCACTGTCGATGTACCATTGATTTTCTTTCCCTTCTGCATATAAAGCTATACCACATCTCTCTGGTTGTGGTTCCTTCATTCTCCATGTTTTGACACTTGAACCTTGCTCCTTCTGAGTTGTCTGCTGAAACATTCTCCTGCATTCAGAATCTTCATGACCGAAGTTGTTACAAATAGAGCATTCTATTTCATTTTCAAGAGCGGAAAATTTATTGTATGTTCTTTTCACGATCCCAGTCATACTCCTTTGTTTTTGAGCTTCTCTAGTCATGATTTTCTTATAGGCAACACATTGGGCTTCTTTGTGGCCAAATTTATGACACGATAAACATTGGCCATTGAAGAAACTCCTGTGATTATCAAATCTACCAGCCAAATGATTGTAGTTTCTATTGACATCCACTCTTGAGGAAAATTGAGAAGGTTTTACTTGAGGTTGGTTGTAGCTTCTATTTGTCCTTAAAGTAGATTGCCCCCGATTTACCTAATAGTCTTTGTTCATTCCTGAGGTAAACTGTCCGTGATTTACGTGATGATTTCTATTAGGCCTTTGCTCGCTCCTCCTAGCTACATCAAGATAACTTTTGGAGGCGGATGCTTGAGATGCTTCTTCATTATATCCCAGACCTATCTTGATTAGTGGAGAACGTTGCACATTGATAATCTCATCCAGAGTTTCAGATCCTTTCAAAAATCTAAGATTAAGAGCTTTTGTTTTCTCAATCTCTTTTCTAACACCAAAAATTTCACATTCTAACTTTTCATGAAGTTTTTATTTTTTTGGCCAGTTGGAATTGCAGAGTATCAATAATCATATTTTTCTCTTCTAAAAAAATTTCGAGTTTAGAAATATCTTCAAAAAACCTTCTTCATCTATAGCATCCATGAAATCATCATCTTCAAAATCCATTAAAAGTCTATAATTGTTACCTTGTTCTTCTTCATCACTATTTGAAAGTCCATCATTGTCCTCATGAGTGTAATAGCTTTTCTTATTTACATTCTGTTTCTTGTTCCATCTAGTAGGTTCCTTACCTTTATCAAGCTTATCTTTAGGTGGACACTTTGCAACATAGTGACTGACTCTTCCACAAGCAAAGCATTTGAAACGTAACTTACCTCTGAATCTTCCAGCACCTCGTTGAAGGTTCTTGACAAAATTTGATTCTTCTTATTCTGATAGATGTCCTGACTCATAGTAATCTCCTTTGCCTGAAGCCTTGAATGCAGCTTCTCTCGTGTCTGATGGTCCTCCTTTCCTCATTTCGTAAGCAGTTAAAATTCCGTGCAGCTGTGACATGGTAAGGTTCCGGAGATTCTCCTTTTCTTCTATTGCAGAAACTTTTGATTCAAACTTAGGGGACAAAGATCTTAGAACTTTTTCAACCACAACAACCTCTTTTATTTCTTCACCCAAGTTTTTCATACAATTAACAATCTCATCTACACGAAGGAAATAGTTAGCCACACTTTCTTCATTGTGCATTATGAGATTTTCATACTGAATTCTAAGGGTTTGATGTTTTTCTCGTTTTACCTGTTCATCTCCTTCATAGCTCAGAACAATCTTGTCCCATATTTCTTTTGCATATTTATACTGCATAACCTTGATGAATTCTGATTGAGATAGACATCCTAATAGAGTATTGATAGCTTTTGCATTTGTTTCATATTGCTTCTTACCAGCCGAATCTGTAGGAGTTGTGGATGGAAAAGTGTACCCTATATCTATGATATCCCACACTTCTGTACCAAGAGATTGAAGATAGGTTGTGACTCTTACCTTCTAATAGAAGAAGTTGGTCTCATCAAAAATTGGTGGCCTGATAGATGCTTCTCTCTCATAGTTGCTCATGATGATGGATCTTCCTTCAAGTGACTATGCTTCTTCAAAAGGACCTACTCTGATTCCAATCGTTGGAAATAATACTGAGAGGGGGGGGGGGTGAATCAGTATTATCAAATTCTTTTCAATATCCCCTATAGATTTATAATTTAATTTATTATTGAGAGGTTGACCATTAATTTGAATTTCAGTACCATATAATAATGAACAGGAACAAGAAAAACAAAAAGTCACACCAAAGAACACCAAATATAAGGTGGAAACCTAATGTGGGTGAAAACCACCTGCTGCAATGTGTCTCTATCTTCTTTCAATTAGAAACTTATTTTACAATGATTTTGTATTGGTGCACTCCTTTACCAGTACGCAGGCTACAACCTGTAGAGAGCTACAAGCCTCTCTCATTTTCCAGACTCTCCTGGAAGGGAGATACAACCCCCTTAGCTCTTGTACTAGCTGAGGTACTAGTACGTAGGTGCTCACCTACTTATTTTCTTCCAGGGACCACTTTTCATCAATTTTCAAACTGTATCCATGAACATCAAATAATCATCAAGTACATGTGAATCAACCAATCTCCTTTTACAATAAACTAATGAATCAACCAACAGCTTCTCAGAATGCAGTAACATGAAAAGCAATACCAGTAATCTAAACCCAGATCTCTACAACAATAGTCAAAAGGCAGCCAACAAATATTTCAAGAAAAGTCTGCAACTTCACTAATAGAAACCTCTGAATATCTACACTTCTGTTGTGTCTAGCCTGCGCAGCTCCGCACCTGATTCGTCTACTAGACTGCGCACCTCCGCACCTGATCTGTCTACTGGACTACGCACCTCCGCACCTGATTTGTCTACTGGGCTGCGTACCTCCGCACCTGCGCTGTCTACTGGATTGTGGACCTCCACACCTGCACCGTCTACTGGACTACAGACCTCCGTAGCAGTGCCGTCTACTGGACTGTGGACCTCTGCACCTGCGCTGTCTACTGGATTGTGCACCTTCACACCTGAGCCGTATCTCGCTTGCGGACCTCCGGATATAAACACTTTATCAGTCCTTAATTGTACCCCAGTCTGTCGAATTCACAGATCTGATCATGCACCAAAGAGACCTCGACTTATCAGTAGATCCACCTTATAATTCACGATTTCCTCCTTGATTCAGATCTAGCTTCACAAACCAATCACCAAAATTCCAGGTCTTAAGATATTCAATACTCACAAGTGTCTGGGCCAAATGATCTCCTTCCCTTTTTATAGTCTAGGCCTTTCTCAAACCATGGACCAAAACCATTAAGAAACAATACCAAGGACTCAATACTTGGGATCAACTCTTTTGAATGCAATACCACGGACCAAAACCATAGGATCAAAAATTGCGGACTAAATACCATGGATCAATCATAAAATTTCCCACGTGTGCGCACTTTTCTGCATTGAAGTGAGTGAAATTGACGTCCGCACCTTTTGTTCGAAGAACCTGCGAGTATGTCATTTTATATCATTTCGATAGCCTGAACAGTGATTTGCCACTTGAGTGAGTTGCCATCAAGGACAACACTTGTGCCATAGCACCAAACCTGAGTCATAATGCCAACAAGTTTTTCCCAGAGGAAGGACTTATGACGTAATTATAATTATAATTATTAATTATATTTTACTTTCTGTTTCATGTAATTTGACCAATTCAAAGTAATTTATTGATAATTATCATTATTATTTTCATTTTTATGTTTAGAGGACACTACAAATATCTACATACTAGGTTGGAGAGTGGCTCTCTATGCAACTGTTTTTAACCATTTATTACTTTTAGTTGAGCACACATGCAAATGTTTACAAACATTTACCCCACTACAACATCTAACCATAGCTCTTTTTTAGATTTAATTTTAAAAATGTTATAAAATAACATTAAAATTAAATATTTTTAAACATTTTGATTTCTAAATGAGTTATGGTTTTTTGGAAAGTGGTATTGATAAGCCATGAATTGGCCCATGGTATTGTAACAAAACATATTTACAAGTTAACAGTATCCATAGTAAAATGGGGGTTAATATAGAGGGTTAAGAATATTGTTATATTCTATGTTTATTGTAAGTATTAAGTTTTAGTTTTAAAATTGCTATAAAATTAAATTGAAATAAAATATTTATAATAATTTTTTTAAAATAAGTTAGGTTTTTTGGTATCTAGTAGCCATGGTATTGAGCAATGCTATTTTAAGAAATCATATTTAGAAGTCGATAATATCCATGGTAAAATCGGTTGAATATTCATGGTTAAGGCTCTTATTATATTATAAATACTAAATTTTTATGGACTTATTAATTAATTTTAAATATGTTACCAAATAATTATTTTAATTTATATAGTAAAATGGATGTTACTTTCTAACTACTATTTATATGCGGTATTAGATGTATATTATGACTTTATTTTATAATAAAAATTGTTCATCATTTTATTAACAAAAAAATTACAATATAAATAAATAAATAATTAAAAAAAAAAAATTGAATTTAAAAATTATTTACATTTAGCACCTACACAATCAATATTATACTACACACCAGCGTAGATTCATCTTAGCTCCTGATCTCCCAAGCCCCTAGAGAGATTTATCTTACCTCCAGATCTACCAAGCCCCAAAAGAGATCAAATATCTTCTTTCTATAAAAGAGGTTTAAACTCAATAGATTTGCTTGGTAGATGAGACATTAATATGGATCTATGTTGGTTACAATTATTAATTTAATTTAATTTTTTGTTTTATATAATTTGACTAAGTCAAAGTGTTTTATTGATAGTTATAATTATTATTTTATTTTGATGATTACATGACATGACAACATCTCTACATACTAGGTTGGACAGTGACACTCTATGCAATTACATTTAACCTTTTATTATTTTTAATTGAGCACACATGCAAATATTTAAAAACATTTACATCATTACAACATATTCGCGCAGCTTTTTCCTTTAAGATTTTATTTTAAAAATGTTATAAAAAAACAATATTAAATATTTTTTAATATTTTGATTTTGAAATGAGTTATGGTTTTTGGACAAGTGGTATTGATAAGCTATGGTATTGGCCAATGGTATAGTAACAAAGCCTATTTACAAGTTAATATTATGCATCGTAATTAAATATTTTTAAATATTTTGATTTTGAAATGAGTTATGGTTTTTGGACAAGTGGTATTGACAAGCTATGGTATTGGCCCATGGTATAGTAACAAAGCCTATTTACAAGTTAATATTATGAATCGTAAAATGATGGGTTAGTAAAGATGGTTAAGAATCTTGTTATATTGTATGTTTATTGTAAGTGTTAAGTTTTCATTTAAAATTTGTTATAAAATTAAATTGAAATAATAAATTGAAATAAAATATTTATAATATTTTTTTGAAATGAGTTATGATTTTTGGGTATTGGTAGTGATAAACTATGATATTGGCCCATTGTGATGCAGGAGCATCTAGCTAACAGGGCAAAGACAGAACAAAGATTGACATGGTTTCTGAAAAGGACGGTTGACATGGTTTCTGAAAAGGACAGAGAACACAGTTCGCTGGATGGATAGTATATCTGTCTTAATTTTATTTTACTTTTTTTTTAAGTTGCCTAAGAATAATGTAATGACTTCTAATTAGGAGCAGTAGTAATTAGTTAGAATCGTATGTTTCCAAATAGTTATTACTGTTGTAAAAGCATGAAAAGAAAATGTGCTAGCCAGCTATGAAGAAGTTCCACATAAGATACAACTGATGTAACCAACAACACAAACTAACAACAGTTATAAAACCATTTGAAAACAATGCTACTAAACGAGAGAAACAAGCCCATTACACAAACTAACAACAGTTATAAAACCGTTTGAAAACAATGCTACTAAACGAGAGAAACAAGCCCATTACGGGGTTCGACTGTGTATGAAAATAAACAGAGAGAGTAATATAAACATTCTGTGCACACACAATCCTAAAATGTCCTCAGTGGTTGTATAACTTTGCTAATCGGATGAAAAGTAACAACACGAATCAATATAACCAGATAATTAAAAGACCTCATAACAGGTATGTGAAAATTACAAACACAAGTCTAATCTATTCCATCATTAAATTCATATGGTTACAATTTTACAGTCGCCCAAATTCATCATACATTTACATATTGTCCAAAGTAGAAGACTGGACTCAATTCACAGTCATGGGTAATCAACCCTAACAGCAAACATGAAGCCAATTCCCGTATGACCCAGAACCACAGCCAACGTCGTGCCTAGCGACCAAAGAAAGTTAAGTACAGACAGAGAGCAGCCTAAGGCCGGCAAATAAAGTTCAACCAATAAAGTTGAAACACCCCTACAATCAAGCTACCAAACAACAGAGAAGCTACCCGTGTTTGCCTGAACAGTTGAGAGCTCAAACACTGACACCCTCGAACGGTCTCGCTTGCAAGAGAGCGACCAAGAGTGGTTAGGCTCCATGTAACAGTACCAACAAAGTTAAAAAGAAACAGAAGAGAACGAGAAGCGAACCATAATGGCACCATACTTGTCCGATGAACCATAGCCACCATTCGACCACGAGGTGACCCTCCTGCTCACGAAGGAGCCAAGACATGAGATACAGGTAAAGGAGGACTGCAAATATCCGCCATAAAACAAAGACTTACTAGACAAGTTGGGAGAGAACCCAATGGAGAACGCCGCTACCGGATTGCCGAAGTCTGTGGAAAAGGCTGAACCAGTATTGAAAGAAATATCAAGCATTACACAACTATCATATAACTTAAACCCTCACGAGATATAGACAACAATGCACAGAGGCAGAAACCATTAACAGAGCAACTGTAACCACTCACGAGACACAGATAGCAGCACACAGAGGCGGGGACCCTTAAAAGTAAAACCCCAATTCATAGTAACAACCAACATGCAATCCGAGGAATAGAGCCATGCGAAACTTACCATAGCCTTAATAAATCACGGGAAGAGCAGAAGCATCCCAGGCCGAGAGGTAAACGACCGAAGTCGAAAGGGCAACCAGGAGCTCACAACCAGCAAACCGGGTAGACAAGGCTCAAAAAACCACAACCAAAACCACCGAAGTTACAGATCTCGCAGAGAAAATGACTGGGAGAAACAATGAGAAACAAATGAGCGTGAAGGAGTAAAAACCCCAAACCAGGGCGGGTTCATAGAATCCCGGGGAGAGACAGGTTTTCAACGGGTAAACCACCAGGGTACAAATCACCGTAACCCAAAATCAATACAATGCAGATTACAAATCAACCAACATAAATATCCAAAAATCCATTTTATTATTATATTCATTACGGTCACATAACACATCAGCGTATTGACGGCGGGACCACATGGGATGGCCCCATCAAGTGGTATAAGAGCAGCATTTTAAGGAAACATGGGAAGATGGAAGTAGAATGACGAGGATGAGGAAGAGGTGCACGTAGAGCAGCAGACGAGGGCTTGAGAGAACAATTGAGAATCGTTACTGCTCACTTGGAAGTAGTAGAGGCAGGTAGGCGAAGAGACCTGAAACTTGGGGATGATAGTGAAGACGAGGCAGCAACTGCTACAGATGGGTTAGAGGAAGAAGCCTAGGAGTTAAGACTGTTGAGATCGGTACTGTTAGCTAGCAGCAAACCCAAACCTGAGATCCCTAACTATGATGGCAGTATGTCCGTTGATGTTTTGCTGGATTGGGTAAGTGAGTTAGACAAGTATTTTGAAAATGAGGAGATCAGTGAGGACAAAAGAGTTAGATTTGCTGCGACTAAGTTGAAAGGACACGCTGCCTTATGGTGGGATAGTTTCCATGCGGACAGGAGACGAATGAACAAGCTGCCAATAAGAAAGTTGCCAAGGATGGTGGCAAAACTGAAGGGCATATCTTTGCCTAAAGACTACCAGGTTGAACTTTATCGACGAGTACATAATTTAAGGCAGAAATGTATGACTATAAAGGAGTACACAGAGGAGTTTTATCGAGTAAATTTATGTGCTGGTTATGCGGATGATACTCCAAAAAGACAGCGAGGTACGTGAATGCCTTTGGGTTGGAAATATTGGACGAGATCGGTATTCTCTCTCCCCGAAATATAGAAGAGGCCTTTCAGAGTGTTGTAAAGGTTGAAGAGAAAATTAACAGAAAATAGAGCAACAGGAGAGGGAGAGGAAATGGCAGAGGACGAGGACAGTCCTACGACAGAGGGAGAACTGCCACTAACAATGAAGAAGGCAGCAGTTCCAGAGCTTCAGGGACAGCAGAGAAGGGAGATAGCACTAGAGGAGGTCGGCCATATCAGCAGGGAAGACGAAATGGTCGCGGAAGGGGGACTAATGCCCAGTGCTACAGGTGCCATAAGTGGGGGCACAGATCCTTCGAATGCTTGGAAGCTGAGCACACTGGCCAGAGGGGAGCATTTGTTGTCCAGCTTGAGGAAGCTGAAGCACAGCCCCGGGAGATAGAAAACGTGGGAGAAACAGGAGAGGCTTTAATTTTGAACAAAGTGTTGTTGAAGCCAGCCAAGGAGATGGCTGAACGGACCCAGCGAAAGGCGCTCTTTAGAAAAGTTTGAAAATCACATGGAAAGTGTTGTAAATTGATTATAGACAGCGGAAGTACAGACAATTTAGTTGCCACCTAAATGGTGGAAAAGCTGGGATTGAAGCGGCTTAAACATCGCACAACTTACAAGGTGTAGTGGCTACAGAAAGGCCACCTGCTATTAGTTGATGAACAATGCGAGGTTGAATTTCACATTGGCCAATACTAAGACACGGTGGTCTATGATATTATGCCAATGGACGTGTGCCATATACTGCTAGGGAGACAGTGGTAGTAGGATCGGAAGGTGACGCACGATGGGAAGACGAATTGTTATAAATTTGTGAAAGATGGGATCAAACATATGCTTGTACCCATCAAAGAGGAGGATGAAGCAGAACCAAGTGGAAAAAAAACATTGTTAATAGGAGGAAAACAATTTGTGAAGCATATTGAGGAAAATGAGGTAAATTATGCGATTGTAAGGAGGACAAAATCGATGTTGCTGAACACAGAAAAGTCAGAATTGCCTGCAGAAATTCGGGAGTTGTTAAAAGAATTTCAAGACATTGCAGTTGACGATCTACCAGATAAGTTGCCTCCCAAGAGGAGTATTAGCCATCATATTGATTTTATACCTGGAGCAAGCCTGCCGAACAAGGCAGCGTATAGAATGAGTCTAAAAGACAACGAAGAGATTCGTAAACAAGTGCAGGAGTTGCTGGATAAGGGACTGATCAGAGAAAATTTGAGCCCTTGTGTAGTACCAACAGTACTCGCACCTAAGAAGGGTGGAGAATGGTGAATGTGTACAGATTCGCGGGCTATTAATAAAATCACTATTCGATATAGATTTCCCTTACCCATAATGGATGACATCATGGATTGTCTTAGCGGAGCAGCTTATTTTACGAAGATTGATCTGAAGAGTGGTTATCATTAGATCAGCATTAGAGAAGGAGATGAGTGGAAGACAACTTTCAAGACTAATGAAGGGTTGTACGAATGGCTGGTCATGCCATTTGGATTAAGAAACGCTCCTAGTACCTTTATGAGATTGATGAATGAGATGTTAAAGGAATTTATTGGCAAATTCGTGATAGTTTACCTTGATGATATCTTAATTTTCAGCAGAACGAAAGGAGAGCATCTTCAACATGTTTGTAGGGTGTTAGAGAAGTTACACCAAAACAAACTGCTGATAAACTTAAAGAAATGCACTGTCCTGCAGAAGCAGCTGGTCTATTTGGGGTTTGTAGTTGCAGAAAATGAATTGAAGATGGACCCCAAAAAGATTGCAACAATTATAAATTGGCCATCATCGAAGAGCTTATTTGAGGTACGTAGTTTTTACGGACTGGCAAGTTTTTATCAGAAATTTATTAGAAATTCCAGTGAAATCTGTGTACCAATGCTAGAGACCATCAAAAAGGCAAGTCAACCTTTTTGTTGGACCATGGTGGTAGAAGACATTTTTCAGCTTTTGAGGCGGAAGATCACGGAGAGGCCAATCTTGAGGCTGCCCGATTTTAATAAACTCTTTCAAGTTTGGTGTGACGCAAGTGGAACAGCTATTGGCGTTATGCTGAGTCAGGAAGACATACCAGTGGCATTCTTTAGTGAAAAACTAAATGAGAGCCGACAGAAATACTCCTTGTATGACAAGGAATTTTATGCCGTGGTCCAAGCTTTAAAACATTGGAGGCACTACCTACTGGGCAATGAGTTCGTATTATTTTCTGATAATTCGGCATTACAGTATGTAATGCAGCAGCACAAGTTAAACCATAAGCACGCCAAATGGGTAGAATACTTGCAGAGTTTCACTTTCATGTTAAAACACATAAGTGGGCAAGCCAAAAAAGTGGCAGATGCCTTGAGCAGAAGAGCTTTGCTCTTACAGGAAAGTAGCATACAGGTGATAGGGTTTGAACATCTGAAGGATCTGTACCAAACCGACATAGATTTCAAGGAATCTTTTGAAGCCTGCCAAAATCTCGTATTGAGGAATGCAAGCCCATGGTTAGACTATAATTTACAAGAAGGATTATTGTTCAGAGGTGGGCAGTTATGTATCCCGGACTGTTCAATGAGGGAGAATATTGTACGGGAGAAGCATAGTGGTGGATTAGCGGGACATTTTGGCATCAACAAAACTTTGGAGCAACTTGGACATTTTTATTATTGGCCTAAAATGAGCAGGGATGTACAAAGATATGTAAACAGGTGTAAAGTCTGCCAACTAGCGAAAGGACACAGTCAGAATACTGGACTTTACACACCACTACCTGTTCCAAGCAGGCGATGGGACTTAGTCAGCATTGACTTTGTCTTAGGACAACCTAGAACACAACGGGGATATGATTCAGTAATGGTGGTGGTAGATAGATTTTCGAAAATGGCTCATTTTATTACTTGCCGGAAAACTAGTGACGCCACGTATGTGGCACAACTGTTTTTCACGGAGGTTGTTAGACTACATGGCCTACCCAGATCTATCATTTCAGGTAGGGATGTAAAATTCATAGGACATTTTTGGCGCACCCTGTGGAAAAAGTTGGGCACGCAATTGAATTTCAGCTCTGCGTATCATCCACAGACTGATGGACAAACGGAAGTGGTGAACAGGAGCTTGGGGAATTTATTACGGAGTTTAACTGGAGAAAATTCACGATTATGGGATCGAGCTCTCACTCAGGCAGAATTCGCTTATAACGATTTGCCCAATTGTAGCACCGGACGCAACCCATTTCAGATTTTGTATGGCATGCATCGTCGGGGAATACATGAACTACGAGATTTGGGAAATTTGGAATGGAGAAGCGTGGATGGGGAAGACTTTGCCGAAGCAATGAGAAAACTTCATGAAAAGGTCAAATTAAGATTGCAGGACAGCGTATAGAAATATAAGCAGCAAGCAGATTCAAAGCGAAGAGAAGTGCAATTTAATGTTGGGGATGAGTTCCTTGCGCACCTGCGCAGGGAACGGTTTCCTAAGGGCACGTATAATAAACTAAAATATAAGAAAATTGGTCCATGCAAGATCTTATGTAAATTTTCAGCCAACGCTTACGAGATTCAGCTGCCACCTAACATAGGCATATCACCTATTTTCAATGTGGCGGATCTATTCCCATATAATGCCCAAGCAGAGGATGACAGTGTGGTACAGCCAAAACGGGACACCCAATTTGGAGACAGTTCTTGGAAGAAGCAATTTCCTTCGGCTCAGTCCCATGAGATTGAAGGGATCCTCAGTACCCAGGTATCTAAGAAGACACGTAGGAAAGAATATCTATGATACCTCGTCAAGTGGAGAGACCGTCCGATGGAGAACAACTCATGGCTTGACGCGACGCAGATACAGAAGGCTGGCTATTCGGTGGAGGAACTCGTGGAACGAAGCCATGAATTTCTTTTACCCCGGGAGCCTGATGCAGGAGAATCTGGCTAACAGGGCAAAGAAAGAAGCAAGGTTGACATGGTTTCTGAAAAGGACAGAGATCACAGTTCGCTGGATGGATAGTATATCTGTCTTTATTTTATTTTACCTTTTTTTTTAAGTTGCCTAAGAATAATGTAATGACTTTTAATTAGGAGCAGTAGTAATTAGTTAGAATCGTTTGTTTCCAAACAGTTATATTACTGTTGTAAAAGCATGAAAAGAAAATGTGCTAGCCAGCTATGAAGAAGTTCCAGATAAGATACAACTTATGTAACCAATAACACAAACTAACAGTAGTTACAAAACTGTATGAAAACAGTGCTACTAAAGGAGAGAAACAAGCCCATTACAGGGTTTGACTGTGTACGAAAATAAACAGAGGGAGTAATATAAACATTCTGTGCACACACAATCCTACAGTGTCCTCAATGGTTGTATAACTTTGCTAATAATTTATTATATGAATATTGTCAAATGTACTGCTACAGGTTCTGGACCCAGAGAAGAAGATAAACTAGTTGGACAACAAGTAACAACACGAATCAATATAACCAGATAATTAAAAGACCTCGTAACAGTTATGTGAAAATTACAAACACAAGTCTAATCTATTCCATCATTAAATTCATATGGTTACAATAATACAGTTGCCCAAATTCATCATACATTTACATACTGTCCAAAAGAGAAGACTGGACTCAATTCACAGTCGTGGGTAATCAACCCTAACAGCAAACAAGAAGCCAATTCCTGTATGACCCAGAACCACAGCCAACATCGTGCCCGGTGACCAAAGAAAGCTAAGTATAGACAGAGAGCAGCCTAAGGCCAGCAAATAAAGTTCAGCTAACAAAGTCGAAACACCCCTACAATCAAGCTACCAAACAACAAAGAAGCTACCCGTGTTTGCCTGAACATCTGAGAGCTCAAACACTGAAATCCTTGAATGGTCTCACCTACAAGAGAGCGACCAAGAGTGGTTAGGCTCCAAGTAACAGTACCAACAAAGTTAAAAAGAAACTTAAGAGAATGAGAAGCGAACCATAATGGCACCATACGTGCCCAATGAACCATAGCCACCATTCGACCACGAGGTGACCCTCCTGCTCACGAAGGAGCCAAGACATCAGATACAGGTAAAGGAGGACTAAAATATCCGCCATAAAACAAAGACTTACCAGATGAGTTGGCAGAGAACCCGACGGAGAACGCCGCTACCAGATTGCCGAAGTCTGTGGAAAAGGCTGAACCAGTATTGAAAGAAATATCAAGCATTACACAGCTATCATATAACTTAAACCCTCACGAGATATAGACAGCAACGCGCAGAGGTGGAAACCATTAACAGAGCAACTGTAACCACTCACAAGACACAGATAGCAACACACAGAGGCGGGGACCCTTAAAAGTAAAACCCGAATTCACAGTAACAGCCAACATGCAAGCCGAGGAATAGAGCCATGCGAAACTTACCAGAGCCTTAATAAATCGCCGGAAGAGCAGAAGCATTCCAGGCCGAGAGCTAAACGACCGAAGTCGAAAGGGCAACCAGGAGCTCACAACCAGCAAACCGGGCAGACAAGCCTCAGAAAACCACAACCAAAACCACCGAAGTTGTAGAGCTCGCAGAGCAAATGACCAGGAGAAACAACGACAAACAAATGATCGCGAAGGAGTAAAAACCCCAAACCAGGGCGGGTTCGTAGAATCCTGAGGAGGGACAGTTGTTCAATGGGTAAGCCACCAGGGTACAAATCATCGTAACCCAAAATCAATACAACACAAAATACAAAAAACCAACATAAATATCCAAAAATCCATTTTATTATTATATTCATTACAGTCACATAACACATCAACGTATTGACGGCGGGACCACGTGGCCTGGCCCCATCACATTGGCCCATGGTATTGTAATAAATCCCATTTAGAAGTTGATAATGTCCATGGTAAAATGGGTTGAATGTAAATATTAAAATTTGATGTATTTATTAATTAAATTTAAATATGTTATGGAATTATTATTTTAATTTATATGGTAAAATGGATGTTAACTTATAACTACTATTTATATGTGATACATTTTAATGTGATCTGTTTATTATGACTTTCTTTTATTTAAAATTTCGTTCATCATTTTGTAATTTGACAAAACCAAATTACAATATAAAAAAATTGAACTTAAAAAATATTAACATCTAAGTTATAATATCTAATGCCTACACATCAACAATATACTTGGTTGTAGAGAGCCTCTTCAACACTATATTGGGATGTAGGCAATTGGTAATTCTATGTATTTCCATGTTATAAGGCATGTTATGGTTTTAGTGTTAGCATTAATATTTTTATTTTTTTTTCAAAAGCTTCTTATAGATAATGAGTAGTTTTATTTCACACAAAATTATTTAATGATTTTGTTTGGTATAAAAAATGTGTTATATCAAGCTTATTTTCTAACTTCTATGTTTATGAGTATGTTTGGATGTGAACTTTTACAAAATCGACTTTAATATTACAAAAAGAATTTTTGAATTACATCATTGACAATTGTGACACCATTTTAAGCCTCAAACATTTTGAGAATGTTTTATTTACCCAAAATTATTTAATGATTTTGTTTGGTGTAAAAAATGGATTAAATCAAGCTAATTTTGTAACTTCAATGTTTATGAGTATGTTTGGATGTGAACTTTTACAAAATGGACTTTATCAACATTATAAAAGGAAATTTTCAATTACATCCATGACAATTGTGACAACCCTTTAAGTTTCAAACATTTTGAGAATAATTCATGTCTCTTTAACTCTGCCTCATTGTAAGCCAAAAATCAAGGAGATGTAACCTTTATAACATTAATGCTTCAAGAAACATGTGTTAGGTATAGGTGAGATTCTTAAGAATGACCAAAGGAAGGAAAAATAATTTTTATTATTATTAAACTTATGCATTAGAGATTATACTTTAATATCCCACACTACGATTCATTTTTGCATGATTCGTGGAATAATGTGAATAATGAATATCCGCGTTAATATAATATAGTGGGTTTGATGACTAAATTAATTTAGTTTATAGTTTGTATATATCATGAGAAGCTCCAAATCATATATAAATTTACTTAAATAATAAGTTATGGATGTAATCATGCTATATTTTCATTATATAAAGACGTATAAAGAAACTAGGATCTCTTAGTTTCTTTTACATTGCTTTGATAGAATTATTACTTTCCAACAAAGGCCACAAGATTTAGTACAATTTCTGCTTTTCTAATAATATTTAGAGTAAACATGATTCTCATGCTTAAGTATAATTCATGTGTTCAAGCTATGATTCATAGATCATCTATGATTCATAGATCAGCTTGAGTGGGCCTAATGGTTAAGAGCATGTGTTTCCTCCTAAGAGGTCACAGGTTCAAAACCAGAGGGGGGTAGAGTATGTATGCCTTTGTAGACATAGCAGTCAAATCGCTGTGCGGAGGTGGGTCCCTTGTCCCACAAACAAGGGGGTCTCATACACCAATTTGGTGTCTGGCTTGGCTGTTGGTGAGCTCCAGTATTGTAGCAATAATGCTACAACTCCTGGGGCTTCCTGTCTCTTAATTTTATCAACCCGGTAGTTCGTACAAACTTGGAAGCGACGGTGTTCTATGCACAAGTACTAGCTCTTGTCGCAGCTGTCACTTGGTCAGCTGGCACAAGTCCGCTAGGGCTCAAGCCAACTTCTATAGGCTCTCAGAAGAAGCTTGTTAAATGATGGACGAAAGCTAGCTCAAAGAAGACTAATCTACTTGGCAAAAATGAACTGAAAGCAAATCAAAACATGGAAACCCTAGGAAACCCTAATTTAACTAGTCTAACCTCTATGATGCAAAGAATGTGAAGGAAACTTCTACCAATGATGCCATTACTTCTAATAAGTGAAAATGCATGAATCTAATCTACTTGCATCTTAAAAGACATGTTTTTGTATTTTTTTCTTTAAGTGGATGGAGTGATTGTGATTTTGTGCTTATTAGGGTTTGGTTGTGCAGATGTGATGCAGAAGGAAGGAAATCTTGGGAAAGGTTGGGGAGGCTAGGAGAGGTCCCCAGAGATCCTTAGCATCAGTCCACAGAGGTTCCTCACGTTCAGAGGCTCAAAAACCGAGTGAGTGGCCTCCTACAGGATGTCTGCAGGGGATTCTACAGGAAACGCAGGGGTTTCTACAGGAAGTCTACAAATTGCTACAGGATGACCTACCGTGGGTGTTTGAAGTGATGGTGGAGTGATGGAATGGTAGGGGGAGATGTGCAAGGTAGGAATAAAGCTGGTGATGGCTCAGGAGTGGAGAAGTAGGATGGAGAACGAGTGTATGAAGTGGGTTGATGGATGGAAGGTTATAACAACGAAATGTCTAAGGAATGAAGTTACGTGAGGAGTGGAGGAGTTTGGGAGATAACAGAGTGGAGCAGAGGTCAAGGATGTGGTTGTATGCGTGATCAAGACGAAGAAGAAGGTAATAGAACGATGAAGAGCAGTGTAAATAAAACAAATGGCTTATGACTGTCACCAAGATGAAAATTCATTAACCTATGCTACCTGTGCTATGAACTCAATGAACAACAATATAAAGCGTGTAGAGGAATGTGCATGAAGCGGTGATGAAGGTGTATGGTGCAAGAGTGAAGTGCATGGGAAGATCTATCATAAACGAGACTATGTTGCAACATGTATAAAGTGAAGAACTGCGTATTTTTGTGGTTGGTATAGGCTGCACTCCAATCTCCAAACAGAGATGGCAGTGGAGACTTCCTCAACCTTTTTTCCTTGGAGCTCCAAGAGATTATATCTATTCTCCTATCAAACTTAAGCAACTGAAAGCAAATCACCATAAACTAGTCCTATCTATGCTCATGAAAACGACTAAATTACCAAACTGTGAATTCGAATTGCATGTGAAAATAAACAAACTCAAAGTGCTGGAACGAAATGCAAACACATTACAACACTGAGGAGATCTATTGCTCTCAGGTTGGGCCCTAACCTGAGAGCTATAGCTCCTTGAGAAAACTCAGAACTAGATCAAAATCTGCCTTCTTTATTCATAATATGATGTCATGCCAAATTGGCTTACAAAAAGGAACAAAAACTGAGCTCTAGCTCGTACTTTCCAATTACAAGAGTAATGCCAAGGTTCAAAAAGCTTCTCTGCAAGGCTACGGCCTCAGTATTTATGCAAAAACGATCATCCAATAGATGTCCTTGATTTTAGGAGCTCGGCTATCCAACTAAAGTTTAACTGCTGATCCTGTAGGATAGTCATATCTACTGTTCCTGTAGAACAGTTATAACTGTTGTTCCTGTAGAACAGCTGGCTGCTTCTAAGCTCGGTGGGGAGATGGATTGGAGCTCAGAGTTCTTGGTCGGAATCACGAGGAAGGTCCCCAAGACCGTGGACATCCTCTCCTAAAAACCAGCAGTGCCACCTCATTGTCTCCTTGTCTCCTTTTTCGTTGTCCTTTTCTCCCTTTTAATGCCAAAAACCTGAAAGCATCATGCATTAGTCACGTAGATAAAATGTCTACCCTTCTTCCTACAAACAACACGAATAAACTAAGAAATGCATGCATAAGCAGTAAAAAGTGAATGGTTTGAGCAAAGCAAGTAGGCCAAATGAGCCCAAATTATACCAAAAATTAGGGCTCATCATCACCCCCCAGCTAAACTATTTTCTCATCCTTGAGCAACTTTTCCCTGGCTCCTCGTCTTTGGCCGAGAACTAGAGCTCGGAGCACGCTTTTCCTTCCCTGATTTTGGTGGTTCTGCCTTTTCTGCCGAGGGTGGCGCTTCTTCCTTTCCCGTTTTTTGCGGCCCTGCCTTTGCTGCCCCTGGTGGTGACGAAGGTGATGCTTCCTTCCCCTTTCCTATTTCCTTGAGCCGGGCTTCGGAAGGCGACTGGCCTATTTTTCGTGTCCAGGAAGTTATTTTTGGGCTCCCCTTTTCAGAGGTGGCTGATGTTTTAGAGGGGGTTCTTGCACTGGGTGAAGTAGGGACGTCCCCTGAAGTGGTTTGGCTGCTGGGTGGAGGTTGTGGCTTGCCCGTGGTCATCCTCTTGCTTCTCCTGGCTTCAAATGGTAGAGGGGTCTCCCTCTCCCTTTTCTCCTTCGGTTTTGGAGGTGTACTGAGGGCAGCCAGTGCCGCTGCTACCTCCTTTTCGAGAATGCCAACCTTCTCTTTCTTGTGTTTTGCTCTCTCAGAGCTCCTTGTAGAGGGCCCCTCCTTTTCAGATTTCGTGCTTCCTGTGGAAGACCCTGCTTTGCCCACTTTCGGGCCTCCGGTAGAAGATTCTTTCTTTCCCACCGTTGGGCTTCCTGAAGAAGGCCCTCTCTCTGCCTTCAGACTCTCTGTAGGAGGCTGTTCCTCAATGACTTTCGGGCCTCTTGTAGAGGCCCTTTTTTCCAATTTCGGGCTTCCTATAGAAGCCCTTGTCTCTGTCTTCGGGCTTCCTGTAGAAGCCTGTGTTTGCACTTTCGGGCTTCCTGTAGAAGCCTTGGTCTTTGCCTTTGGGCTTCCTATAGAAGCCTGTTTCTCACTGATCTTCGGGCTTCCTGTAGAAGCCTTTGTCTTTGTTTTCGGGTTTCCTGTAGAAGCCTGTTTTCCAATGATTTTTGGGCTTCCTGTAGAAGCCTGAGTTTGTGTTTTCAGGCTTCCTGTAGAAGCCTATTTTTGCTTTCCTGTAGACACAGGTGTCTCCACTTCCGCTTGCTTGCCTGCTTGAGTTTTGCTTTTTGCTTCGGGTGCAGGTGCTGTTGAGGTACTTGGGCTGACGTGGGCCACCTCTGCTTTGTCCATTCTACTCTTCATCCTCTTTTCCCTTGCTGATAGGATAGGTGTGCCACCTTTTTCTTGGTCCTTCTTTTCCTCATGCTTCTTCCTTTGTTCTTCGGCCACTGCTTCGTGTTCCTCACTGCTAGAGGAACCCGTTTCTTCGATCAACATTTTAATATCCCCATCTTTGGTCAAATTGCGGAAGGATTCCCATGAGAGGGGGACCTTATAAGAGTGCAATGCATCTTCCAAAAGCAGCTTTATTAACCCATGGTGGGCTATCTGATCAGGTATGCCCTCTCTTAGCTTTGTATCACACTCCATTAGGGACTGCAGGAGATAATAAGGGATGCTTAGTTTTTGCTCTACAGGAAGGTCAATTCGGTGCCTCATCTCAGTGAGTAGCCGAAAGTGATATGCATACACGATGCTGAACCGGCCTTCACAAGTAATATATTTCATGATTTGCAAACTGACTTCATTCCAAGGTGGTGATAGACTCATTCTTCTCACCCCGTTTTTATCCTCCGAAAATTCTTCCTCAGGTGGAAATAATTCCTTCTTTGCCTGCTGACTCAGCTTTCTCTCCTCTTTATCCCACGACAGACCCATAGGAAGTTCTGTGATCCGACTGATATGTTCTGGGGTGAGTTTGAGGCTTATACCTCTGAAGTTTACTGTGGCCAGTGTCTCGGATTTAGGCTTCAAAGCCTGCAAGAATTCCTCGGCTACTTCATCATCGTAGCCCTGCAGCTTATCACAAAAAGGCATCCATTGTACTCTGGTGAAGAGCTCTACCACTACCGGGTTTCTCCTTAGTTTAGTTGAATCCGTGGGCTCTCGTCTTATAAACCCACCTGACATCATGAACACGGTCGTTTTAACGAAAGGTGGCAGATGCAAAAGGGATTTGGTCTATGAAGACAGAGCATGCACATACAAAATTTCAACACAGACTACTTATACCAACATCCTGTAGAATGGTAGCAACGGCACAGCAAACAATAATTCCACCGATATCTTTATAACCCGACCGTGGACGATGGTCTTGCCACTTCTAATAACCAGTTACATTAAGAGTTCATGGTTACCTCCTTAATTGGCCACCTTTTTTCGTGAGGCACCCGCTTTCCTGTAGATGACTGCGTTCCTGTAGACTGCGTTCCTGTAGAACTGCGCTCCTGTACAACTGCGTTCCTGTAGAAGCCGTGTGCAATTCTCGGGGAGGACTGTAGTTGGCTGCGCTCGCAATGTGCTTGACCAGCGTTCTGGTAGCCAATAACTCGGCGTATTAAAGTGCAGAGGGGATCAGAATAGCTATCCGAGTTGAAGTGTTGGATGATAAATGCATGCGCATGATTTAGCCGATTGGATTTTGAATCGGCGCAATCCGTGGCGCGGGGGATGAGCTGTCCCCGCCGGACCGTTGGGCGACGTCATCCATCCTCCGCCTGCCTATTCACTTGCTGCTGCATTCATTCCCACAGATTTGCCGCCGCCTTTCCTGTTAAACTTATGCTTCTGACGAGAGTGTTCCCACGTGCATGTCGTTCATTCTCTTTGTCGTGGCCGCCACCCAAACATCCAATTACACTTTAACTAGCCGACGTGGCCAGTCGACTGGCCATACGGCCGCTCAACCATTCAATTTTACGCTTTGCAAACAATTTCAAAGTTAGATTCATGCGATTTGATGGAAGGAAGGGTGGAGACACTTACCTGCACGGCTGCACACGATTTTTCCAGTTCTCGGACGATAGTGAGCGGATCTACCTGCTGCGTGCGACTTAAACAGACCCGGAAGCTCGTGGTTACAGGCTGCCAACGCTGGAGTGGGTGGTTTTGCTTGCATGCGCCCGCGTTTCATTTCGGATGGCGGTGCTGTGAATGGTATCCACTCGAGCAGGTTGAACTGTTACAGGATCCCCGCGAGGGGTCTCGTAATAGTCCTTTCTCTTTGGGTGCATGCTGCATGATGGCGGTTCTGGCTTCTCGATCACAATCCTGTAGCTCTTGATGCATGTGGTATGAGATTCCATCATTTGTTAATCTTTGGAAATGGCTTTCCCATGAGAACTCATCGATTTTCTTTGTTTGTGCAGGGACTTGGCCGCATGTCGACACGGGTGGTGGAGCATGGTGACAGCAACGTGCAAGGATGCCAACAGAGGCTTGCATGCATCCAAACCAATCCATGGTCGCGAAATCTCTTTTTAAGATGAATTCTGGCCGTCCAAAACTCCTACAGGAAGTTTCTTGTAGACATAGAGCTTCCTGTAGAAAGTTCGGCCTTCCTGCAGAAAGTCTGCACTTTCCTGTAGAAAATTCGCGCCTTCATGTAGAAAGACTGCGCCTTCCTGTAAAAAGACAGCAGCTTCCTATAGAAGATTCAAACCATGATAAAATTGCACATACCTTGAAAAACATGGGTGCTCTTGGAGGAGGTACTGATGAGGTTCCTTGACAGCATGATAAGGACCCTTGGCTGTGAGTTGAAGGTCTTCCTCTTCTCCATAGAGCATCTGCAACCTGCAATTTTTACCATATTTTGCTTATTGTGTTTTCTTTTTTCTTTTCTCTTTTTTTTTTTTTTTTGAAAGATAACAGGGGCGCCTCAAGGAGGTTTTCACCCGTGCCATCTGCCCTGAGCGCCTCAGAGAGGTTTTCACTCAAGGATCTTTTTCAACCTTTTCTCTTTTTTTTTTTTTTTTTTGAAAAGCAATAGGAGCACCTCAATGAGGTTTTCACCCCTACTACCTGCCTTGGGTGCCTCAATGAGGTTTTCACCCCTACTACCTGCCTTGGGCGCCTCAGAGAGTTTTTCACCCAAGGATCTTTATTTCTTTTTTTTTTTTCAGATATTTTTTCAGGGTGTGCCAGAGGCAGAGGCAGAACCCTTCTCTATGACCAATACAGATTTCTCCATAGTTTTGATAAACTCTTGTCTTGAGAGAGGTCTCATGTAGATCTTCAATCGATGCCCATTGAAAAGCATGGGAATGGCTTCCTCATCAATGGTTCGAATGAGGACAGATCCATTGTCATGCCATTTCTCCACTGTATATGGTCCTAGCCATCTGGTTCTCAACTTCCCCTTGAAATCTTTGTATCTGGAATCATACAACAAAGCCCAATCTCCCGACTGAAATTTCTTGTCATGGAGATGTTGGTCATGCCACACCTTCCTCTGAAGTTGAACCACTTCTGAGTGAAGGAGGGCCTACATGCGGTGCTCGTCCAGGCCATTCATCTGCAGCAGCCTTTCTTGTTGTGCATGGCTGAGATCTAGGTCCAGCTGAGCTGCCATCCTCAAGGTGTTGTATTCAAACTCAATGGACAACAAAGTTTTCTTCCCATAGACCAGCTCATATGGTGTGAAACCGGTGGTGGTCTTCCAAGTGGTGTTGTAGGCCCATGTGGCTTCTACCAGGCGATCTGCCCAGTCCTTTCTGCTGCTGCTCACCACTTTAGTCAAGATCCCTTCTAATGCTCTATTGGTGACTTCCACCTGCCCATTTGCTTGAGGGTGATAAGGGGTGGAAGTCCTGTGCTTGATCTTGTGATGAGCTAGGAGATCTTCAGCCAGGTTGGAGGTGAACTGGCTCCCTTGATCGGTGGCCAGCTCTCTTGGATAGCCAAACTTATAGAAGATGTTCTCTCTTAGGAACTCGGCCACCTTTTCTTCTGTTGCTGCTTTGATTGCTTTGGTCTCTACCCACTTTGTCAAATAGTCAGTACACACAATGATGTAAGTCCTTTTCCTTGAAGAGGGGTTGATTGGGCCCACAAAGTCCATGCCCCACTTCTCAAATGGCTCAAGAGTCACTTGAGGTTGGAGAGGCATCTCATCCCTTTGGGTCGGTTTCCCCATTCTTTGGCATTGGTCACACTGACTGACATATCTTCTGACATCTTGATGAAGTGTGGGCCAATAGTAGCCTGCCTGCAGGATCTTGAAGGCAGTTCTCTTTGCTGCAAAATTCCCTCCACAAGGCCCATCATGACAAGTGAGGAGGATATCAAAGACTTCCTCCTCCCTTACACAACGCCTTAAGATCTGATCGGGGCCAAGCTTGAACAGATTGCCACCGATCCAAGTGAATGAGGCACTTTTTCTGATGATTCTGCTCTTCTCTCTGGAAGATAGGTGTGGAGGGAACTGTGCTGAAACAAGATAGTTTGCTATATCAGCAAACCATGGAGAGAGTACTGAAATAGCAAACAGATGTTGATCAGGCATCTGATCGTCCACTATTCCATCCTCATCTGCAGACAAATCCAATCTAGATAAAAAGTCAGCAACAACATTTTCTCTACCTAGTTTATCAACAATGGTTAGATCAAACTGCTGCAATAAAAGTAACCATCTAATAATACGAGCATTCACATCTGGTTTATTCATCAAATATCTAATAGCAGCATGGTCAGTATGTACAAAGGTCTGGTAACCAGTAATATAATGTCGGAACTTGTTCAATGCATGGACCACAACCAAGAATTCTTTCTCGGTTACAGTGTAATTTAGCTCAGCTTTGGACAAGTTTTTGCTAACAAAGTAAATGGCATATGGAAGTTTCTGCTCAACTTGTCCTAAAGTTGCACCTATGGCTTTGTTCGAGGCATCAGTGTGGATGTGGAAAGGTAGGGCCTAGTTTGGACCTCTCAGGATTGGGGCTGACACCAACTTGACCTTCAATTCATTTAAAGCCCTCTGACAATCGTCAGTCCATTTAAACTCCACATCTTTTGCCAACAGACCAAACAATGGCGAGGCTAGCTTGCTGAAATCTTTAATGAATCTCCGGTAGTATCCTGCTAATCCCAAGAAACTCTGGACATCCCTTACCTTTTGAGGAGGTGGAACCCTCCTGATGAGAGAAATTTTGTTAGGATCCACCTGTAATCCTTGGGAGGAAATGGTATGGCCTAGCACGGTCCCCTCAGTCATTAGGAATTCACATTTTTCAGGACTAAGGGACAAGTTCATCTTGGTGCATTTGGTTAGGACTTTCCCCAGGTTGGACAATGCTTCCTGGAAGTTGGCCCCATAAGGAGTAAAGTCATCCATGTATATTTCCACTGCATCATGGACCAGATCTGAGAAGATTCTCAAGACAGCTCTCTGAAAGGTAGCAGGAGCATTGCATAGCCCAAAGGGAAGGACTCGATAGGCAAAGGTACCCCAAGGACAAGTGAAGGTGGTCTTATCTTGGTCTTCCGGGCTGATTTGGATTTGATTGTACCCGCTAAACCCATCCAGGAAAGAGAAGAACCTCTTTCCTGCCAGTCCATCCAACACTTGATCTATGAAAGGTAGAGGGAAATGGTCCTTCTTGGTAGCTTTGTTCAGTTCTCGGTAGTCCACACAAATTCTCCATTTCCCATTTTTCTTGGGAACCAACACTAGAGGGGACACCCATTCACTATCTGAGATGGGGTAAATGAATCCGGCATCCAACAGTTTCTGCAATTCTTCCTTGACAATGTCTTTAAGTGCTGGATTCATTCTCCTCTGAGGTTGCCTAACCGGTTTACAATCCTCTTTGATGTATATATGATGGGTACAGACCGAAGGATGGACTCCTTTCATTTCCTTATAGCTCCAAGAAAAAGCATCTAGGTGGTTGGCCAACAGACTACACAGCTCCTTTTCCTGGGAAGGAGATAGGGAGGAGCTGATCTTCAATGCTTTCTTAGGGCCGAACTCCACATTCTTGACTCTGGGAGTAACAGGGTTGATTGTACAGAGATCCACTAAGGTGCTAGCTTGGGCATCCTCCACCAATTCCTCTAAGGGTAGTGCACTGGAAGGTGGATTCTGGATCAAGGTCTCGATCAATTCATCCTCGGTTGGGGGGTCTTTTCTAGTGGTATCTAAGGTGCACAGAGGTGCTGAGTACACCTCATCTTCTTCTCCTTCTTCCAACCAGAGTGGTAAATCATGCTCTAAAGAAGGTTGGGCACGAGGGTATAGGACTAGATGCTTGGACATGGGACCATTTTTGATGGTCATGTTTCCTTCCCGACAACTTATGTAAGCATCTGCAGTAGCTAACCAAGGCCTTCCGAAAATGAGAGGATATCCAGTAAGCTTGGCCTTCGGTTGCAGAACCAGGAAGACTGCAGGGTATTCCCAAGAATCAATGGAGACCATGACATCCTCCACAATCCCTTCGGGAGTCACGGTGGAGCGATCTGCTAATTGCAGTACTGTCGAGGTCTTCCTCAAGGAACCCTGAAGATTGAGTTTAAGCATGGTATCCCTGATCATCACATTGATGGCCGCCCCCAGATCAATCAAGGTGTGGGGGATAATGGTGCCATTGTTGTGAACATCTACTACAGGACTTCCAGGATCTAGGTACTTTGGGCAGATGACTTGTCCTAGCATAAGGTCAGACAGTTGTCCTATGACATTGATAGTTGAGGCATCTTTCTTCCGTCTGCCTGGGTGTTTGAAACACTTCTCCTTAACCAGCTTGTTATATATTGGCACATCCTTGATGGCTTGGAGAAGTGGTATTTTTACACACAACTGCTTGAGCTCACCCAAAAGCTCATCTTCTTCTGGGTTAGGTTGTGTGGTGGTTGTTAGTCTCTCAGGAAAGGGTGGAATAGCCTTTGGTTCACTTTCCTGTTTATCTTCCTCATCCTCTGGGGGAGGAGGTTGGCGATCTGGTAAAGTCTTTCCAGATCAAAGGTTGATCTCCTGGATCTCCACAGCATAGGTAGGGCATGAGGTTTCCCCAGTGTATACCTGTTGGGCCTGTCTATTGTTGGGGTTCGGGTTCGGTTGAGCAGGCATTTGAGGTTGCCTTGGAGGAGCAGGAGGTAATGGTTGAGGTTGAACTGGTGGTGGAGGCAAAATGGCAGGAGGAGTGTTGTATTGGGGCCTCCACCCCGACTGAGGTTTATTCCATTGAGGTTGTGGCTGGGTATGTGAGTGATATGGATGAGAAGTAGGTTGAGTGGGGTACTGAGGTGGATAAGACCATGGAGGAGGCATGGACCATGAAGGATGAGCAAGGGGACCCCAGGAAGGCATAGGATTTGACTGGTTGGGGTTGTAATAAGCTTGAGATGCCCCTTGCATCCCCTGCTGATAAGGTCTAGATCCTTGTGGCCTCCTTTGGTTGAGGTAATAGAGAGGCTCTGTGGGAGCTTTGGTCCCTTGGTACATGGCTTTAAACCCAGGTAAGGTTGGACACTGATTTGTGGGATGGTCCTCCTCACAAATGAAACACACTTCAACCGAATGCAATGGACATTCGTTCTTAGGGTGCCTCCTTGTGCACCTAGGACAGAAGACAGCCATGGCTCTCTCAGCCTCTTCTTTCTTTTGCTGAATCCTGAATGTATCAAGCTGCATGGAAATGGTTTGTCTCACCTCACTCTTAAGATCTTCTAATTGGTTTGCAAGCTCATGTTTGGAGAGAGGGACACTAGTTGAGAGGTGGTTTCCTCTACCTCATTTCCGAGCTGCCCTGGAGTGGTTTCTAAACACAGTCTTGATGTCCTCATAAGGCAGTTGGTAAATGTCCCCCCCAGCTAACATGTGAAGGGTATCTAAGAGGTCTTTAGGGACTCCTCAGAGTAGGATCAACTTGAGGGATTCAGGGTCAAGTGTGCACCTGGTCCGCTTATAGCTTAGTTGGAACCTCTCCTCATAATCCTCTAAGGACTCTGTTAACACCCAGGTTGTTCCCTTTGACTCCCAAGGGAATACGGCCAGGGTAACCACTAACCATTCTTTGGATCACAGTTTCTAGCCAAACTGTAATCAGAGAGGGCTCTCTCTTTATGATTTGTCTCTGTTATGATGGTGTTTTTAGGCTAGGTATTATGCTCAGGTTTTGGTTTATGTTTTGGTTGAAGGACTTCTTTCAGGGCTTAAGGTGTAGTGTTCAGAGAATAGTATATCATTGGGCAATGGAGTCTGGAGTTGTGAAATGCTTTGAAATGCAGGATTGGTGATGTTCGGACTGCAGGGCCTATTGTGTATTTCAAACAAACAAATTTAAACTTAAGTGGTGAAGCATGGTCAGCCAACAGAAAGCAATTAAGAATTTTCTATTTAGCTGGTGATATGAAAGTGAAACATGTTGTACAAGAGCAAACTTGAATTCCTGAAACAAAGCTCACTGTGAAAGATATATTCTGAAAGTGCAGCAATTAAGAATTACACTTATCAAGATTACAGCTGAAGAAAAACATTCATTAGCAACAAAGATTGAACTCAGGGTATTCCTTGAATAAGTCCTGAAGGTTATTCTTTTTCCTTGTTGCTAAACGCTTAGAAATTAGAAACATATATGGGTTGTAAAGATTAAAGCACATAACAAAGAGAGTTATAGAAAATTATTGTATTGTGAAGTACACAGGAATCCTGCAGTTTTCAACAGACACCAGAAAGCATTCAACACTTCAGAAATCCGAGAAATTCCATCACTTTCTTTATTAAACTCTGAAAGGATTACAGCATAAGAACTTCTTCAGGAGAAATCAACAACAACTCCTCAAGCTTATGCGAGGGGCAAATATATACAAAACGTATTACAAAATATATGAGTGCTAAGTTATATCAGAATTGAATATCTTCACCAACTTTTCAAGATATTTAGATCAGAAAGTTATTACATCATTTAATACATAGTAAATGCATCTGTATGCTTGTCAGAAGATATTTTGGCCTTTGGAGGTCACTGAGTCGGTTGGAATGCTTTGCTTTAATGCTGGAAAATGTGCCTTTACGTTTGTTGCGCTGTATTTTCTCGGCCCTGCCACCTGTGACTGTGCTTGCTGCTGTGGTGACCGAATAGCCCTGCTGAGTTGGCTCAGCCTTTCATCTTTCCTTTGTATGCTGATTTTATTGAACTGTGTTTTTCATAACAATTCATATTTTTATAAACAAAATTTGGTGAATGGCTCTCTGTTTACAAAATTGTTTCTATTGCTTTGGTCCACCAGTCATGTGTAGGTAATTGGTGCCTAAGGATTGCATCTATAGTCTCCTCTGCCTCTGTATACTTATAAAAATTGGGAGGGGCCTCAAACAGGTGTTTCATTTCATTCATTATAAAAAATAGATTCTCTACTCTGTTATAGAGAGTCTGTCCTGTGGCTGGCCCTGTTTCCTCTGAGGTGCTGGGCTTCTCATTGATCTGACTAGTGGCAAATGTGTTAACCCTTTTGGCATACTGGTCATGTGTAAACAATCTCCCTGCGCTGTTCAGTAAGCTAGGGAGCCCTTTGTTTTCTAACACCTGAAACTTTTCCAGAAACCTGTTCACCTCAGTCTGCATATCCTGGGTTCTTCTTTCCAATGTCTGCACTAAGTTTCTCAGTGTGAGAACCCTTTTGATCAACTAAATGTGCTCAGTTCTGTTTGGAATTCCCATGGCAGCCAACTAAGTGCTTGTCCTATTGTTAAGCACATTGATCATCCTGGTAGCTATCTCAGGCATATTGCTTAGAGCAGCTCTTGCTCTCTGAATTTCAGTGTGTGCTTTTGGAATGAGGTCCAACTACTCATGGATGGTTTCAATATATTGCCATTGCTCATTGATAGATTGACCAATGTTAGCCCACAACACTATTTTAATCTCAGCCACCACCTTATCTAATTTGAGCTCATTTTCTAGCTCTTTGATTTTATCTTTGAGGGCTTTTATCTCCCTACCCTTTTCTGCCACATACTGCTTGGATTTATCATATCTGTCATTCACTTTGGCCAATTTATCCCTGGTCTCATTCAGCTCTGTCATTTGAGCTTCCAGGGCTTGGATCTCATTCCTCAGCTTTTGCATGTCCAGGCTTGGGGCCTGCTCTGTTGCTGGTGGTGCTGCTGAGGTGGATGTTGCTGCTTGTTCTGGCTGTTGAGGAGGAGGAACAGTAGGTGGAGCAGTTTCCTCAAGATTTATTACTTCAGGAGGAGGTTGGGAGGTCTGTCCTTCTTCTCTTTGTTTCAAAGCTGCCTGTAAAGCTGCCTGTGCAGCCTCTGATTCTCCCAACTTTTCTTGTGCCTAGATGAGCTGTTTGTAGAGAGACACCAGCAAATCTGTGGCTTCTTTATCATGCCTCTGCTGGGCAACCTCATCTGTTTGAGGGTGGATTGTGGCTGGCATTTTAATTTTTTTCTTCAAAGTAGCCATGTCTGCATCCCTTAACTTCAATATCTCCTGGATGCCCTTGATATCTTTGGGATCATGCCCAATTTCAATAATTATATCTTCTAAGGACCTAATTCTGTTGTCCTTAGCCTGTGATGATGCCCTTTCCAACTCAAGTTGGGCAGCTGTATTATTAAGGCTATTTTCCAGCCTGTAGTTGTCCAAGGTTTTGTCTGCCAAGGAGGCATAGACCATCTCACCTGTTTGTTTGTGCAACTCAATTTTATCCATTGGGTGGATGTCTTTGGCAAGGACCTCAAGATTGGTCCTTATATAATCTGCATGAGTTTGGGGTTGTGCTACAGCTGGTAAGAAATGAGTCATGATCATCTTTCCTTCACTGACATCAAAAGCAGACATCAGTCTTTGCTGGTTGGTGGGAGCCATCTTCAGCAAATGATTATACAGCTGTATTTTTATGGGCTCACTCCTTTTCTTTATGTCTATGAACTGTTGTTTGATGCTCAGTTCACCCTCTCTCTGCTGGCTAGAGGAGCTGACTTCTCCTCCCACAGTTCTGTGTTGTTCCCCTTGGAAGGAATTTGCAGATACTTCCCTGCTAGGTGGGCCCATGCCCAGAGACTGCCCTGTTGGCATTTCCTCATCAGAGAAAGGGTTCATTCTCTGTCTTTTCTCACCATGACTTTCTGATGTGGTCAAGGGAGTCTCTCTATCCATTTTTCTGCTAGTATCCTCCTTTTGTGGAGTTTGGAGGATTGAGGCATCAACTGATGTTTCTTGCCTAGTAGGCACTATATTTTGTGCCTGTTGTTCTGTGGAAATTTGGGCTTCAACTGCCCCTTCTTGCTGTAGGGGCTGCTCTTTATTATGTTGCCCTTCTTCTTGCTGCAATTCCTGTTGTTGTTGTTGTTGTACCTGTTGCTGCTGTTGCTGCACCTTCTCATGCTGTGGCCGTTCAGTATCCATTTCTTTTTCCTTTCCCTTGCCAGATATATCTTCAGTGGCTTTGGGTGCTTGCTGGTTTGCAGTCGAGGAGGATGCAACTGCTCCTACTTGTGTGCTTGGCAGTGAAAACACCTGTGAACAAAGTTCAAGGTCAGCCATCTTTTTAAGATTCCTCACTGCTCTTTGATTCAGCTCTTCTTGTGTAACCGGCTCTTCTAGGGTTCCTCTCCTCCATTTTGCTTGGTTAGCATGTTTTTCAATGTGAGGGATTTTTAGATGATCATAGCCAGAGAGCCTATATCTGAGCCTTCTCAAAGTGATGAAGTGGCTGGGATCATAAGGTTTCCAGAGGAAACTAGTTTGAAGGCCAAGGGACTCAAGCATCCTATCTGCTTCTTTCCAACCTTCCTCCCTTTGGTTATAGACAAAGTGGCCCAGTTGGTTCCTGACTTTCAACTGTGCTTTCTTTCCTTTGCCTGAAAAGTGAAGCACATCAACGTTGCCAAACTGCCTGAAGTATTCTAGGGCAAATAGCCTCATAGGCACATATCTGGGTAGTCTGTAGGGAGGGAGTTCACACCCATACATCCCGATGACGGTGTGGTGGTGGTAAAAGTACCAGTCCCCAATGCTGTATGATTTGGATAGCTGTAGGATCCTTTGCATTTCATCTGTGAGTCTCGGAGGAGGTGAGCCCATCATCATTGACATAGCTGGGTGAATGAACTGATCTATGAACTCACAATAGGTGTATGGAGTTTCACCTCTACAGTGGAAAATAGATGACCAATAGATCACTGATCTTGGATTGCCTTGGGCATCCTCTCTTTTGATTGGAAAAGAGAATTTCTGATGTTGATGATATAAGATCAAGTGGTAAATATAGGAGGTATACCTGAACACTCTTTCTCTTGCCAGGTTCATTAGTTGCTCATGTATTTTGTCTGCTATATAGGTGGCATAGTCATAGCAGATAGGAGACTTGCCAGGAGCAAACATGAGCATGATTACCAGCATAGTTTGATCAACAAACTCAATGGAGTTGTAGCCCAAAATGGGACTAATCATGTCAGCCAGATCTCTGCCCAGTTGGTTGAGGTATACCTGATTGATAGGAGGATTCTTCACAGAGTCAGAGCCAATGTATAGCTGGTTTAGTTTGGTAACCTGAGCATCTGTCATTCTGGCTCCTCGATTTATCAAGTCTACAAGTGATAGAGGGACCAGTTTCTTCTCAGTCCTGAAGCAGAGCATATCCTTGATAGCTTCTGGGGTGACATAAAACACAGCTGATCCTGAAGGGTCAAGAACTACCCTCTGAGTGGGGTCATAATTTTCAGCACACAGATGGATCAAATCAGGGAATTGGTTGACTTGAGGGAGTTTGAAAATAGGGAGGCATGAGCCCCATATCCCCAGCACATCTGTCCCAGCCTCATGCTTAGCCTTCAGTTCATTAAGCAGGTGAATGTGGAACTTAGTACCCATCAGCATTTCCTCTGAAATCTGATAGTCCATGTCTGCTAGAGACTGCCATTCCAATTGTCTTTGAGGGGCATTTAATGGAGCAATGTTTAATGCTATTGGAGCCACTGGTGGATCCATGACTTCTCCTAGGATTTATGGATAGAGTTGCTATGCAGAGTAACCCAAAGAGTTTTCTTTGAGGGAGAAATGTGAATTGTATGGAACAGAAGGTGAGTGAGACAGTTGCAGCAATTGAAATACTGCTTAAAGGACTAATAAAATAGTAGCAGGACTGAGCAAAGTGTTTTCTGTGGTGAATTTGGTCAGTTAAGGTACCTAGTTCACGACTGCGCGAACTAGCTGCGAATTTCAACTCAATTTGTCAAATGCGGCCCTGCAGGAGTTTAATGGCTTTGCTGGCTGGATATAAGTGCAGGTCACAGTGTGTTTAACGACGAAAATAGAGTTTTAAATTCTGTTAACAGTTTATTTGCGGAATTATGGATAAAACCAGGTTTATGGGATGATTTTGAAGAATACCTGGTGAATTCGTCGGCAAGAGTTGCGAATGCAGGTGCAATGGAGGCTCTGGCGGTCTCGGAATCGATTTTAGCAGGCTGGCGCTGGTTTGCACGTGAGCGGCATGCAGAAGTAACAGTAGTGTTTTTTGCCAAAAGTGGAAAAAACACGAGATTTTGGCCTCAAAATGGATTTTTGGCAATATTGGCGCATTTTTGGGATGACGTCAGCATGACGTCATCAGGTGGGGTCGGAGTCGAATGATGTCAGCATGATGTCATCGGGTGAAGTGGCGAGCTGCTATTGGTCCACGGGGATGATGCGGTGGCAGACACATTGGCACGAGGGCGGACAAAAAGGTTGACGCGATGGCGGGGTGGCAATGACGTGGGGATGACGCTGGATGAGCGGATTGACAGAAACCGGAAACGGTTAGCGGTTTTATATCGCACCGGTATAGCTACGGAGGCGGAATGTGTTAGGCGTACCTCCGATGCATTGTGGGGAAGGCGCGTGGCGGGCACCTGACGTCACCTTCTGACAGATATCAGAAGGTATATGTCAGACATCGGGGCCGCTCCGATATCAACGAGGGCCGTCGGATCACATGGGTCCGATCCGACGGTTGACGGAAGGGTGATGTGATCGAACAATACGGATGAGGGGCGGGATTAATTTATTATTTGTTTTGGAAGCTGCGCCCGGCGGAAAACATTAGGATATGGGTTTTTTAAAGGCTTTTCAATGTATTTTAAAAAATCAAACATACGCGCCGAAACTTTGGATAAGTGCCAAAAGGTGGGTTTTTTGGGTTATTTCACAATTTGAAAGGGGTTTATGGGTAGGAGGGGGGTTTTATAAGGTTTTTTCTTTACAAACGAAGGTTAAATGGGTGGAGTAACTCTAAAGAAGGGAGAGGGGTGAGGTTTAGGTTCATCAAAGTGACCAGATGCCAATTTGATCCCTGACAGAGGGTTTATTGGCTATAATGCCAAGGGGAGGGATATTTATACAAAACTTTGGGATTTATACACCATGGTGTTAATAATAGTAGGGGAAGGGTAACATAGGGGAATTGCATAGTAGAGTTAGAGTTCATATGGGGGAAAATGTGAATGAGGGGGGAAATCACTAAGTTTATTTGAAACATACTTAGTTTTAGGGAGTAGATCAAAATGAAAAGAGTTTTAGACAAGAAATGTGGCTTCTAAAAAGATTAAGAACCACCATGAAACCATAATTTTTTCCATAAATCTCAACTGATGAGGGAGTGTTAGTGATGAAATGGAAAAAGGGGAAGAAGGGAGGTTAGACATGCTTCTTGATTGCTGCAACTTGATGAAGAATAACGCCTTCTGAATTCATTGATCTTGCTTTGGTGAACAAAGTTAGCACACATGCAATTTATAAGAAATGACCTTTCTGCAACCCCAACTGCCTACCCATCTATTTGCCTAGCATTTTTTATTTCTTCTTGGAGGGTGCACTTGGACTTGCAGACCCTTACTTGCCTTTTCTTTTCTTTGGCTTTTTCTTTTGTTTTTCTATCTACTTCTACCCTTATTTCTTCCAAGGTCCAAGATTAAGCTGTTGGGAGCCTTTTCTTCTCTACCTCAACTACTTGTCTGCCAAGATTAAATAGTTTGGACAAACTTCTTTCTCTATTCTACAACTGAAAATTCAAAACATGGCATGATCCAGATTAGACTGTTGGATCATCCATCAAAATTTGAGTCCACATCAAGCTACAAGCACAAATTATATTCTCTTGGAAATATGTGATCTTTGAATCATCAAAGCAGAGCATATTTGGACCTTTTCACTGCCAATCATGAAATATGAAACCTATTGGTATAGGTAGCTAACAGTAGCTAACAGTAGTTTTATTTCACACAACATATGTTAGGTATAGGTGAGATTCTTAAGAATGGCCAAAGGAAGGAAAAATAATTTTTATTATTATTAAACTTACGCATTAGAGATTATACTTTAATATCCCACACTACTATTCATTTTTGCATGATTCGTGGAATAATGTGAATAATGAATATGCACATTAATATAATATAGTGGGTTTGATGACTAACTTCATTCAGTTTAGAGTTTTTATAGATCATGAGAAGCTCCAAATCATATATACATTTACTTAAATAATAAGTTATGGATGTAATCATGCTATATTTTCATTATAGAAAGACATATAAAGAAACTAAGGTCTCTTAGTTGCTTTTACATTGCTTTGATAGAATTATTACTTTTCAACAAAGGCCTCAAGATTTAGTACAATTTCTCCTTTTGTAATAATATTTAGAGTAAACATGATTCTCATGGTTAAGTATAATTCATGTGTTCAAGTTATGGTTCAAAGATCATCTAAGATGTAGTATAGTTTGATGAGTCCCCATAGTTAAAACTGTGTTTTTCCTTATTAGAGATCATGTCTTCAAATCCAAAGAAGGATAGAGTATACAAATGTTTTTAAATGGATTCACTGCCCCAAATAACACTTGGGGTATAGTAAATACCATGGATCAATCATAAAATTTCCCACGTGCACAGGTTTTTCTGCATCGGAGTGAAATTGACGTCTGCACCTTTTGTTTGGAGAACATGTGGGTATGTCATTTTCTATCATTTTGAGAGCCTGAAAAGTGATTTGCCACTTGAGTGAGTTTCCATCAAGGACAACACATGTGCCATAGCACCAAACCTAAGTCATAATGCCAACACCTTTTTCCGAGAGGAAGGCCTTCTGAAGTAATTATAATTATAATTATTAATTATCTTTTAGTTTTAGTTTTATGTAATTTGACCAATTCAAAGTATTTTATTGATAATTATCATTATTATTTTCATTTTTATTTCATTTTTATGTTTATAGGACATTACAAATCTCTACATACTAGGTTGGAGAGCGACTCTCTATGCAACTATTTTTAACCATTTATTACTTTTAGTTTAGCACACATGCAAATGTTTACAAACATTTACCCCACTACAACATCTAACCATAGCTATTTTTTAGATTTAATTTTAAAAATGTTATAAAATAACATTAAAATTAAATATTTTTAAACATTTTGATTTCGAAATGAGTTATGGTTTTTTGGAAAGTGGTATTGATAAGCCATGTATTGGCCCATGGTATTGTAACAAAGCATATTTACAAGTTAATAGTATCCATCGTAAAATGGGGGTTAAGATACAGGGTTAAGAATATTGTTATATTCTATGTTTATAGTAAGTATTAAGTTTTAGTTTTAAAATTGCTATAAAACTAAATTGAAATAAAATATTTATAAAATTTTTTGAAAATAAGTTAGGTTTTTTGGGTATCTAGTAGCCATGGTATTGAGTGATGACATTTTAAGAAATCATATTTAGAAGTCGATAATATCCATGGTAAAATCAGTTGAATATTCATGGTTAAGGCTCTTATTATATTATAAATACTAAATTTTTATGGGGTTATTAATTAATTTTAAATATGTTACCAAATAATTATTTTAATTTATATAGTAAAATGGATGTTACTTTCTAACTACTATTTATATGCGATATTAGATGTGTATTATGACTTTCTTTTATAATAAAAAATGTTCATCATTTTATTAACAAAAAAAAATACAATATAAAAAAATAAAAATAAATAAAAAATAAAAATAAAAAAATTATTTGAATTTAAAAATTATTTACGTTTAACACCTACACAATCAATGTTATACTACACACCAGCATAGATTCATCTTAGTTCCTGATCTACCAAGTCCAGAAAGAGATTTATCATAGCTCCAGATCTACCAAGCCCTGAGAGAGATCAAATATCTTCTCTCTATAAAAGAGGTTTAGACTCAATATATTTGATCTCTCCGGGTGCTTGGTAGATGAGACATTAATATGGATCTATGTTGGTTATAATTATGAATTTAATTTAATTTTTTGTTTCATATAATTTGACTAAGTCAAAGTGTTTTATTGATAATTATAATTATTATTTTATTTTGATGTTTACATGACATGACAACATCTCTACACACTGGGTTGGAGAGTAACACTCTATCCAATTACATTTAACCTTTTATTATTTTTTAATTGAGCACACATGCAAATCTTTACAAACATTTACATCATTACAACATATTCTCGTAGCTTTTTCCTTTTAGATTTAATTTTAAAAATGTTATAAAAAAACCAAAATTAAATATTTTTAAATATTTTGATTTTGAAATGAGTTATGGTTTTTGGACAAGGTATTGATAAGCTATGCTATTGGCCCATGGTATAGTAACAAAGCCTATTTACAAGTTAATATTATGCATTGTAATTAAATATTTTTAAATATTTTGATTTTGAAATGAGTTATGGTTTTTGCACAAGTGGTATTGACAAGCTATGGTATTGGCCCATGGTATAGTAACAAAGCCTATTTACAAGTTAATATTATGCATCATAAAATGATGGGTTAGTAAACATGGTTAAGAATCTTGTTATATTGTATGTTTATTGTAAGTGTTACGTTTTCATTTAAAATTTGTTATAAAATTAAATTGAAATAAAATATTTATAATATTTTTTTGAAATGATTTATGATTTTTGGGTATGGGGTAATGATAAGCTATTATATTGGCCCATTGGCCCATGGTATTGTAATAAATCACATTTAGAAGTTGATAATATCCATGGTAAAATGGGTTGAATGCAAATATTAAAATTTTATGTATTTATTAATTAAATTTAAATATGTTATGGAATTATTATTTTAATTTATATGGTAAAATGGATGTTAATTTATAACTACTATTTATATGTGATACATTTTAATGTGATATGTATATTATGACTTTCTTTTATTTAAAAATTAGTTCATCATTTTGTAATTTGACAAAAACCAAATTACAATATAAAAAAATTGAACTTAAAAAATATTAACATCTAAGTTATAATATCTAATGCCTACACATCAACACTCTATTTGGTTGTAGAGAGCCTCTTCAACACTATATTGGGATGTAGGCAATTGGTAATTTTGTGTATTTCCATGTTATAAGTCATGTTATGGTTTTAGTGTTAGCATTAATATTTTTATTTTTTTTATTACTTGGCATAAAATTTGATATCCCAATTATTATGTTATTGAGAAAAAGACTCATAATTTAAACTTAAATTTTGAAAAGCTTCTTATAGATAATGAGTTGTTTTATTTCACACAAAATTGTCTAACAATTTTGTTTGGTATAAAAAATGTGTTATATGAAGCTAATTTTCTAACTTCTATGTTTATGAGTATGTTTGAATGTGAACTTTTACAAAATGGACTTTAACATTACAAAAAGAATTTTTGAATTACATCATTGACAATTGTGACACCCTTTTAAGCCTCAAACATTTTGTGAATGTTTTATTTACCCAAAATTATTTAATGATTTCATTTGGTATAAAAAATGGATTAAATCAAGCTAATTTTGTAACTTCAATGTTTATGAGTATGTTTGGATGTGAACTTTTACAAAATGGGCTTTATCAACATTATAAAAGGAAATTTTCAATTACATCCACGAAAATTGTGACAACCCTTTAAGTTTCAAACATTTTGGTAATAATTCATGTCTCTTTAACTCAGCCTCATTGTAAGCCAAAAATCAAGGAGATATAACCTTTATAACATTAATGCTTCAAGAAACATGTGTTAGGTATAGGTGAGATTCTTAAGAATGACCAAATGAAGGAAAAATAATTTTTATTATTATTAAACTTATGCATTAAAGATTATACTTTAATATCCCACACTACGATTAATTTTTACATGATTCGTGGAATAATGTGTATAATGAATATCCACATTAATATAATATAGTGGGTTTGATGACTAACTTCATTTAGTTTAGCGTTTGTATAGATCATGAGAAGCTCCAAATCATAGATACATTCACTTAAATAATAAGTTATGGATGTAATCATGCTATATTTTCATTATAGAAAGATGTACAAAGAAACTAGGATCTCTTAGTTGCTTTTACATTGCTTTAATAGAATTATAACTTTCCAAAAAAGGCGTCAAGATTTATTACAATTTCTCCTTTTCTAATAATATTTAGAGTAAACATGATTCTCATGGTTAAGTATAATTCATGTGTTCAAGCTATGATTCAAAGATCATCTAAGATGTAGTATAGTGTGATCAATCCCGATAGTTAAAACTGTGTTTTTCCTCATTAGAGATCATGGGTTCAAATCCAAAGAGGGATAGCGTATACAAATGTTTTTGAATAGATTCACTACCCCAAATAACACCTGGGGTATAGTAAAAAATCACAATCTCATCCACAACTATATCAGCATGGCCACCAAAAATACCAAAATATCAAATAGTTAGAGTGCACCCTACCTTAACAATTTTATACAACTTCAATTTCATGTTAATAATGTAACTAAACATTTATATTCTACCTCAACAAACTTTGCATACACATCTTGATATAATAATATTACCCTAACATAATTATGTTGGAGTCTTTGGATCTAACTAGGCGATCAAATCCTAGGCCCAACCTCAAATGCAAAAGTCTTGACGCAAAGGTATATGTTTGGATATAAATCAGTCTATTAAATATGATGCCTAAGTGCAAGTATTTCAAGGAGGATGCTAAGGTTTTGTGAGTGTTGATGCAAAGTTTTTGTTTTATTTTTGCTTTTGTATTAAGAGAATTGGTAGATTTGTCATTTGTCATTGAGGAGGTCTAGGGTTGAGTCAAAGGGACTACCCATATACTCCTGAGCCTAAATTAACAACCCACAAGTCATGTTAGGTGGATTAAACAAGTTGTGAACTTGTGGGCGGGTGCAGGAGGAGGGGGTGTGTGTTGACATTTCAAGTGCAATATATGCAAGCACAATATTTATGAACCATCAGTAATTACTTTGAATGATGTAGATCTTCTTTTAACAATTCCAGTTTGTCATTAACAACTTACACTTTGAAAATCCAACCATAAACCATAAAGGAAAAAGACATCACAATACGAAAAAGAGGACACAAGATCTAGCCTCAGAAAATCCACTTGGCGAAAAACCCAACAACCTTTTCTTAGAGGAAAATTTCAGTTCGACAAGAGTTACACCTAATGAGACTAGTCAAAAACTATGTCTATGGTCAAATTTTTTGCACAACCCTCATGTGAAGCCTCTAGCAACTTGCTATGATAAGATGTATCCTATGCCTAAATTCAACAATTAGAATATGCCCAAAAAACTCAGCGTCCCAAAATTTCAGTGTTTGCAAAATATGTTGCCCAATAACTGTCTAGAAATTTGGCCTACCCACAAGCTGTTGCATAGAAAAATTCACACTTACAAGTTTAGAGATATATTTGTGAGCTCAAGAGGGAGAGAGGTATTTGTCATATTCGTCCTTTTCTACTCCTTTAACCTTCACTTGGATGCCTAGAAAATATCTTGTATTGATGAGATCGAATGGTGCTCTTATGTAGGAGGTCAAATGCCTTTTAATAGATGTCATTTCCTTGAAAAATGGGTGTGTCTCTTCAGTGTGGTCGACTTGACATGAGGGAGGCCCGACTTACAAATTTTTGTAGCCAAAAATTTAATCTTCAAATTTTCTCTTTGAAATTTCATGAAGAACATGTCTTACAATAATTTTTCAAGGATTAAATAGTAAAAATAACATTAATAACATGTCCTACAAGTTAATTATAAATTACAAGGGCTAAAATACAAATTACAAAGACAAACTATAACTAAAAGAATTCAAGAGAAACAAATATTGGTCAACAAACTAGTTATGATGCAAAGTTTTTACCATGCTCTAAGGCAACCACTCACCCTCTAACACTACCTCCAATGTTTTAGATTGATCATGACATTAAATATTTTTACTCCTTAAAAGCCACATTGTCATACCACTGAGTTTTTTCAAATCACAATATCATAAATATATTTTTTTGTAATCTTGAGAGGACTACATCTTCGTCATGTCCAATATATCACCCCTTTGAGGGAAGGGAATAGAATCAATGGCTTCACATCAAGAGTGCCTTAACATAGTACCCAATCACCGTCTATCCAATACCTTGTAGACAGCAATATCTTTAATATCCAATACCAAGTGGACCACAATTGTATTATTTGTTTCTAAATATTTTTAGTTAGATTGTAACTATGTAGTCATAAAAATAGGTTTGGAATATCAACTTTAATTTATTTCTTGAAATGAAAATTTAACCAACATACATACATCTTATGTACGGATCTAACATTGAGAGGGACCAAACTTTTTAGGTGCAAACTTCTTTAGTGTGCAAAATAGAATGTTTTAATTTTCATTGTTTAAGTTCATAGATTATATATAAGACCAAACAAATGTATTTAACATAAAAACTTATTTTTTCATGAGAAGTACATATTTTTTTAAATGATATATATATATATATATATATATATATATATATATATATATATATATATATATATATATATATATATATATAGATTGTAAGCTTGGTAGGAGAAAAGCAACGTGGTGCTCCATCAGTTAAATAGGCTAGCACAACTGGGACAGGAGAATACTACTATTCTTAGTCTCCCATATGATACACTTCGGTAGTGCTTTCTTAGAGTTCCCTACAAATCACACTCTAACCTCAAACTTGTTTGAAGAAAATGGAGGGATATGTTGATGTGTGGCCCCCAGTTTTGCAAGGACCAGATAACAGTTGGTACAAGTGAGCACTTGATCTGTGTGGTTCAATATTTCAATCTTCCCAGCACTAATTATGAGCAGCGTACATATCGGACTCAACGTGTCGAACGCATATTGGTATTGGACCCTCTCACATTTACCTGGAAAATTCTGCGCCAAATTTCAGATCTCCCCATTAGGATTCGCTTTGGTTGTAAGAGCATTTGCCTGAACGGCAAGTTATTTCTCGTGCCTGGACTACATCCACAAAATATAGAAGGGCTTCAAACGCTTTATATTTTCAACTTCTCGTATACCAAATGGCTACGAGGAGCTGAGATGCTGATGAGAAGGTCTTACTTCACCTACTCTATATGTTGTTCCAAGGGGGTTATCTATGTTGCTTGAGGGAACGATGTCTGAAATTCTTTGGGCACATCAGAGGCTCACAACATGGAGGAAAAGGAGTGGGAAACCATGCCCGCAATGAGCCATGAATTAGGCTACTCTCATGAAGAAAGGTTTTCGTACGAGTGGGAAACCCTACCTGTAATGAGGCATTGAGTAGCCATAGCTAAAGAGGAAATGTTTCTCTCTAATCTCCTACTGAAGGGAGGTACCATATAGAGCACAAGGTTTGAATTAGAAGGTTTGGAATTGGAAGGGAGGGGATGCTACTAAGTACCAGGTACTATATGGTACTATATATTTCACTCTATATGCATTATATGTGTTTTAATCTAATCTTTATTTGGAATGTTACCAAGTATAGTGCCAGATATAGTGCCAGGTACAGACAAGAAATAACTGTAAGGGGAGAGATAAAACAGTCTAATAACAACATAAAAGTTGGTAATACTACTTCAAGCAAGTAGGAGAATGTTCTTAATGGTCCCAACACCCATTGTGAGACAAAGAAGACATGGCCAAAGGTTAAATGCTTGGTTTGAGTGCCCTAGCTCAAAGCAACACACATGAAAACAATGTATGATCTTAAGGAAGAATGATAGTCAACCTTGAGAAGCACTCCACACAAATTAAAGATTTCAATTGCTATATTTGGAAATTCTTGACAACACTACAAGGAGAGGAGGACATCTATTATACACACCCTATTGACAAAGTAAATAATCTTGGTTTAAAGGAAGTACTCCTCATAAAGCTAAGATTGGAGCAAGAAGAAAGAAACAATCTCAATATTTTGATATGGGAGACAATTAAGAAGTTAGTGAATTGGAAACTGTTGGGCCGTTAATATGCCATTATTATTATCACTTTTGAACACTTATTCCACCCATTTCTATTATTCTTCATCATGGCATTTATTATAATTTATTATATAAATCCATTTTATGGTGATTTATGCTTCTATGGATGAATATTATTTATTCTCCTTTATTTCTAATAAATTGATGATTATGCATGATTTTATCAATGATGGTTTTAATAAATCAGTTGTAACATTAGTCACCATTTTTAGCCTCCAAGATAATTTCCAGATTGAAGATTTGATCATTAAAACTCCCAACTCATAAATTCGTTGGAATAAGAAGTGACGGTTTTGCGGTTGAGATTCTGAACAAATGAAGTAGAATATGGAAAATCTGGAACATGGGTTTTGTCCAGAACGGACCCAATTAACTTTATTGAAGAACGGTTTGCCCAAATTCAGCTCGTACTGAGAGAAATGCAGGGTTCTTTGAGCATGATTTTCTCAGATTTGTTATTGTGGCCGTCCTCCAAATCTCAGCTGCAAAGCCAAATTCGTCTTACTCTTGTTGAAAGCTGGATGGAAATATATCTTCTTGTTTATCAATTGGATGGAAACAATCTAATTTTGTAATAGAAATCATGTTGTACTTATCTTGATTGTAACTGCTCTCTGATCTCTCTTTATTTAAATCAGAACAGAGATCAGAGAGGGGGTGATTTCAGGGTGATTTTCAGAGGGATTCGAATGATGGAATTGAGGATGAATTAGAGCTTCAAAATTGAGGATGGCAGAGAGAATGGATAATGGCTGAGAGATTGAGAGATTTCTTGTTTTAATCCACTGTAACTCTGCTCTGATATTTTAATATAAATCTAGTTGCCATTTCATCCTTGATCCTGAAGTAACCCAGCAGCATCCGTTGGCGGCTAAGGGCCCAGCCTCTGGTGGAGTACGCTGCTGCTGTATTATATCTTTATGCTTCATGTGTGGTTTGATTTCTTTCTTTTACTATGTTCGGTAATCTGATGCACTTTACTGTTTTACATATCAACGCTATTAGATATACTTGATTGGATACTATCGTTATCTGCAACAGGAATGCTATGTTATTATTTTAACTTTGTATTGCATTGCTATTCCTTTTGATAATTAATATAACCTTGTTGTTCCTTAAAGATTGTCATTCGATTACAGATTAACCGCGCTCTATGTTCCTAAATCGGTACAATTGTATGATGTATTCTTAAATTGTGACTATTGTTTATTCGGGCTTGCTGTTCTGTTACAATTGCTGTTACTTTATAACTGTGATTCATGCATATTGTATCGAAGCTCGGATGACTGTCCCTTGTGATGATAAGTGTGTTGCGTGCTTGATTTTTATTGTTGTACATTCGTATTTAGTTGTTGTTGCATTTCTGAATTGTTGTTTCATTTCAATTGTTGGTCTATTTCAAGATTGTTGATTTGTTGTTTCATTTACTTGCCATTTCTTAAGGACAGACTCAGGCTGTAGTGAGTGTCAGCTTCTGCTATTTGGCTCCCAGACCTCTGATCTTCTCCCATCAGTTATGAAAGGGATAGGTTATTGCCACCAAACGCTTGGATGATGTTTTGTTCTATTTCATTGTTATTTCCTTTACTTGCCATTTCATTTACATTCATCAACGACGATCTCAGGCTGTAGTGAGCCCCAACATCTGCTACCTAGCTCCCAGACCTCGGATTTGTTCTCATCAGTTATGAAAAGGATGGGTTATTGCTACTGAACCTTCAACTGATGCAATTCTTGGTGTGATTTAGCCTTTTGAAGTAGTTAAGTTGTAGACATGCACCCATTTACTTTGTTGTTCATTTTTGTTGATTAATTGCAATAGTTTTCTTTTAAAGAGTTTTCCTAGTTTACTTTCAATGGCAGCTTTAGTTCAATTTCGATTTCCTTTTGATTGCTTTAAAGCATGACTATCAACTGTAGAGAACATTGGTTATTGCTTCCTTGTTCCCAGATTGATTGTCTTATTCCGGTTTGATTTCAATTGCATCAATATCTAGAGGAATGAGTTATTGCTACTGTATCCTCGATTGATGGTTGTTTGAGTGAATGATTTAGTTTAGAACATTTCAGTTTCTTGCTGTTCCAATTAGATTTTGTTTCCAGCTTTCATTTACTTTTTCATTTTAAGCACTATACTACAAAATATTACTCTTGAGTAAATAGCAGCCTCAGACTGAGTACACTCTTGAAATAAAAGGTCGTCCCTGGGTTGATAATTAATGTGAAGGTAATTAGGAGTTTGAAATACACCTTTATATTGCTCCACATTTTGGCATCGTTGCCGGGGAGAGTGTAGCCATTTCTAAAGAGTAGTGTGAATATGATGAGTGCCTGTTAGGGAAGAGTTGGATCTTAAAAACGGAAGGTAAGAACCTGCGTGCGGAGCATGTAAAAGCCTTGCTCCACTGTCCGCTTTCCTAACAGATTTTTTGTTGCTTTCTTGGGTAGAGATAGATGTTTGAATTTTCGTGTGAATGACTAGGAAAAAATAGAAATTTTGAAAAATAAATCACATGATTTTACTCAAGTGGTGATGTAAGCACCACCCATTTCACTAACTAATTGACAGGAACATTGGAAGAAGGAGCTTTGAAGGAACACATGAAGAACATCTTATGTTATGGTAAGAAATTGCCCAACATTTTTACTTTTGAATTTCCTGCTCAACTAATTCCACACCCTCACCGCAATAAACCAGTACAACGTACTTACAGTGTTGAACTGCAAAATTTACCCACCCTTCCCACCCATTCTATCTCACATGCGCCGTCAGAGAAAACTTACAATGAGATTCAGAATGTTTCAAATTCAAAAATTGTAGAAGTTATGGAAGAAAATGAACTTACTTCTAGTTTGCATCAACAAACCATTTTAAAAGCTCAAGAACTTCATGATATGATGGATATGGGAAATCAAGAAAATAACGGATATATTGAATATTGGTTTCACTCCATCACATGTTTGCATCATCACTCCATACTTCAACAATTTTTGATACCATCTTTTCAAGGGAAGTTGGCTTATCATACCCTAATTTTTATCAACATGTATTTTTCAAATTTGGGTATGTGCGTACTAGAGGCCTTATTTCTAAAATGGTTCCACTGGAAATACTCTTATACATAAACATATTCGATTCTCAAAGAAGAGTAGGATAGTGGAGAAAATAAAATAAAATAAAATAAGGACATAAATAAATGCAGTTTGTTTTTTTTTTTGTAAAAATAGTTGTTTTTTTGTTGCAACACGCTATCGAAATCAACATCGGTGATAAATATTATCGTCAATTTTATTATAATACCCTTTTCTTATTTTTCTACTTTTATCAGAGAAGTTATTTCCTTAAATTTTTCCCTGTTTTGAACCTTTATGCATGAGAAATTGTTTTATGATCAATCACATCATTTTCAGCTAGAATACTGTCAGCAAAGCATCTTTTTAGCATATTGTTGTCCTTTTTTGTTTTGCATAAACTAGCATCAATCCAAAGCGTCCTATATCTTATTCATAACTATCTTTACACACTTTGATCTCAATATAACCATAACTTTCACCGTCCTATCATTGATAAGTGTACTCTGCTTCATTTACTGATATATTGTTCATTCCATTCCATTGCCGTCAGCACCACCCCTTTCATATGCTTTATGGTTATGGAACCCATTTTCCAATTGGAGGGGGGAATGTATGCATTATGGGATTGCATGCGATATGATTACTTCACTTTTCCATACCTTGTTGATTTGACAACATATTAGTATTGCATGTATACATAAGTTTTTCTAATTGAAATTTTGCATGCATCTTATCTGTCGCTATTCAAAGCTAACACTATGGATTCAAGAACATTGTATGCAAAATAGTGCTTTGTTTACAGGAGAACAACAAGTATGGGCATAATTCTATTCACAGCATGACCACATGATTGCAACTAACAGAAGCGGCTCGAGCAACTCATGAACGTGAACAATTCTTCAGACATGATGTGCTTACTTGGATTCCACCTTTTGCATCACTTTCAGCACCAACTCTGCCTACATCAGCTTCAACAACTGCCAGTCCATATATGTCATTCCATATCTTTGGGGGTAAAACTTGAGGTAAAATCGCATAGTTTTCTGATTTATTATGAATTTAGGAGAATTTCATGAACATCCATTTTGAGCATTATTTATCATCCTTCATTCCACATCTTTACCACTTCCCCTTTTTAAGCAGCATATCATTTTCGAGTGTGGGGGACTGTTCCTTTCATTCATTTCTTTCTTATGACCACGTCATTCATATTCTTTATCATCCATTGCTATTCTTATTCATTCTCAACACCTCCCTTATTCCATGTTGTTTTACACCAAGCATAGAATTCAACAGCTGGTAGCAAACACCTCTATTTGTTTCCTAGCATCGCATGAGGGCATGCTAATTTTTCAGAGAGGGGGAGGAATTGCTATGCATGATGGATGTTTTCTGCTTTCTTCCTCGTTTAAGGCATACAATTTCATTTTTACACAATGCAGAAATTGATTTCCATAATATGCACACAATTCTTGTGATTTTTGGAAAACACAGACATATCATTAATACAAATCCAGACAATTTCGAGATAAATTGGTTCATAAAATTTCAAAATCATGCACTCTCACCTACAAACATTTTTTTTATATCTCATGATCCGTGCATCAAAACAGTCTGATTTTTTGGATCAGAAAGGCATTCATATATTATAAATTTACTGGCCAAATTTCAACAAAAGCTGGTTTGTAGTTTTTGAGAAAATGGTTAATGAAGTTTGTTGTTACTTATATCATATTTTGTTGCAACTTCATATATACATATAGTTGAATGTCAATGTAAAAATTGTTATGCCTTCATCAAGATTACTAAAAGTGAATATTCATTAATTAAGGAAGAATTCATCTATTCTATCCATTTCATGAGCTGAGATGAACATATTTTTTATTGCTTGGTTAACACATGGGTTTTTGTCTTTGGGTTGCATGAGGACATGCAATATATTCAGTTTTCGTTGCATGAAGACATGCAACATATTGAGTGTGGGGGTATGTTGGACCGTTAATATGCCATTATTATTATCACTTTTGAACACTTATTCCACCCATTTCTATTATTCTTCATCATGTCATTTATTATAATTTATTATATAAACCCATTTTATGATGATTTATGCTTCTATGGATGAATATTATTTATTCTCCTTTATTTCTAATAAATTGATGATTATGCATGATTTTATCAATGATAGTTTTAATAAATCAGTTGTAACATTAGTCACCATTTTTAGCCTCCAAGATAATTTCTAGATTGAAGATTTGATCATTAAAACTCCCAACTCAGAAATTCGATGGAACAAGAAGTGACGGTTTTGCGGTTGAGATTCTGAGCAAATGAAGCAGAATCTGGAAAATCTGGAACATAAGTTTTGTCCAGAACGGACCCAATTAACTTTAGGAAAGAACGGTTTGCCCAAATTCAGCTTGTACTGAGAGAAACACAGGGTTCTTTGAGCACGATTTTCTCAGATTTGTTGTTGCAGCCATCCTCCAAATCTCAGCTGCAAAGCGAAATTCGTCTTACTCTTGTTGAAAGCTGGATGGAAATATATCTTCTTGTTTATCAATTGGTTGGAAACAATCTAATTTTGTAATAGAAATCATGTTGTACTTATCTTGATTGTAACTTCTCTCTGATCTCTCTTTATTTAAATCAGAACAAAGATCAGAGAGGGGGTGATTTCAGGGTGATTTTCAGAGGGATTCGAATGATGGAATTGAGGATGAATTAGAGCTTCAGAATTGAGGATGGCAGAGAGAATGGATAATGGCTGAGAGATTGAGAGATTTCTTGTTGTAATCCACTGTAACTCTGCTCTGATATTTTAATATAAATCTAGTTGCCATTTCATCCTTGATCCTGAAGTAACCCAGCAGCATCCACTGGCGGCTAAGGGCCCAACCTCTGGTGGAGTACGCTGCTGCTGTATTATATCATTATGCTTCATGTTTGGTTTGATTTATTTCTTTTACTCTGTTCGGTAATCTGATGCACTTTACTGTTTTACATATCAACGCTATTAGATATGCTTGATTGGATACTATCATTATCTGCAACAGGAATGCTATGTTATTATTTTAACTTTGTATCACATTGTTGTTCCTTTTGATAATTGATATAACATTGTTGTTCCTTACAGATTGTCATTCGATTACAGATTAACCGCGCTGTATGTTCCTAAATCGGTACAACTGTATGATGTATTCTTAAATTGTGACTATTGTTTATTCGGGCTTGTTGTTCCGTTACAATTGCTGTTACTTTATAACTGTGATTCATGCATATTGTATCGAAGCTTGGATTACTGTCCCTTGTAATGATAAGTGTGTTGCGTGCTTGATTTGGATTGTTGTACATTCATATTTAGTTGTTGTTCCATTTCTAAATCGTTGTTTCATTTCAATTGCTAGTCTATTTCAGGATTGTTGATTTGTTGTTTCATTTACTTGCCATTTCTTAAGGACAGACTCAGGCTGTAGCGAGTGTCAGCTTCTGCTATTTGGCTCGTAGGCCTCTGATCTGCTCCCATCAGTTATGAAAGGGACAGGTTATTGCCATCAAACCCTTGGCTGATGTGTTGTTCTATTTCATTGTTATTTCCTTTAATTTCCATTTCATTTACATTCATCAAGGACGATCTCAGGCTGTAGTGATCCCTAGCATCTACTACCTAGCTCCCAGACCTTGGATTTGTTCTCATAAGTTATGAAAAGGATGGGTTATTGCTACCGAACCTTCGACTGATGCAATGCTTGGTGTGATTTAGCCTTTTGAAGTAGTTAAGTTGTAGACATGCACCCATTTACTTTGTTCTTCATTTCTATTGATTAATTGCAATAGTTTGCTTTTAAAGAGTTTTCCTAGTTTACTTTCAATGGCAGCTTTAGTTCAATTTCAATTTCCTTTTGATTGCTTTAAAGCAGGACCGTCAACTGTAGATAACATTGGTTATTGCTTCCTCGTTCCCAGATTGATTGTCTTGTTCCGGCTTGATTTCAATTGCATCAATATCTAGAGGAATCAGTTATCGCTACTGTATCCTCGATTGATGGTTGTTTGAGTGAATGATTTAGTTTAGAACATTTTAGTTTCTTGTTGTTCATATTAGATTTTGTTTCCAGCTTTCATTTACTTTTGTATTTTAAGCACTATACTACAAAACATTACTCTTGAGTAAATAGTTGCCTCAGACTAAGTACACTCTTGAAATAAAAAGTCGTCCCTGGGTTGATAATTAATGTGAAGGTAATTAGGAGTTTGAAAGACACCTTTTTATTGCTCCACAGAAACCAATTTTATTAATCTAAAGACTCAAATAATCCATATGTCTCTAAACATGTCATAGCAGACCATAAGGATGGAAAGGTCAAACAATAACATAACCTCGTGGATGAAGTTTGAGTTCTAAACAAGAATAACCTGAATGAGAAGATAAGCAAAAGTGGGAAATGGGGAACACCATGAAAGTCCAAACACCCATAAGAGAGAAAACAAATATTGACTTCAAGCTTTATGTAGTTGAGATTTTCACCCTTAAATTCAATCAATGGTTACAACATCTATATGTTTATTTAAGTATGCCTTGTTAGAAAATTATATATTACAGAGCAATGGAACACATAAAATATTGCAGAAATATAAACACAAAAAATGCATAAAACAAGAGAGACACAGATATATGTGGTTCACCCAGTTTGGGCTACGTCCGCGGAGAAATAGCCAGTCCTTTTATTTATATTATCTAGAAAATTGAAGAGATACAACCTACAACGTATCTGCTATAATTCCCTCTTCGCTCTTAATCTCCTCTCTCTTCCTCACTCAGAATACAGATCTACATAGACGTAATACAATTCGCTTATATATAGTGATGAGTTGCCTTCTAAGGAAAAAAGCCCTAAATTAAACATAACATCTACCATCAGATCTCTGCCTAATGAACGACCCAGATTGACTATGAAATTACTACATTTTACAAGGCAATTTTACATTTATTCTTAGCTTCAGGGGCACTTGCCCCGATCCACTCGCCACGGGGGGCGGGCTCCCAAAAGGTCGTAGTCGCCCCCCCTGGACCCCCGCTGTAGTGAATATTTTATGGGAAATGTATTTCGAACTGGGGTCTAATGCAGCGATACCTTTGAATACATAAGATAATTAGGCTCCACAACCAAAAATCTCCCACTTGGAGACTGATTATAGCAACTCCACCACTGCTTCATTTACTAGACAATGGCTCCACTTTCGACCTAGCTATTTCTCATCTTCTTCATCAGACTTGAAGACCAATTGAAGATGAGAATATTCTCAGTTTCTCCCTAGTTACAACTTTGGTTAACATATCTATAGGATTATTTCTAGTGTGTATCATTTCTAGCTTCAAATGTCCATCTTCCAACACTGACCATATGAAGTGGTACTTGAGCTATATATGCCTAGTCTTGGAATGAATTCCAGAGTTCTTTTCAATATGTATGCACTCTGGCTGTCTCTGTATAACTTTCCCAACTCCTGCTTCTTACCCAATTCATCCAGAAACCTTTGTAACCAAATGATTTCTTTACTAGCCTCTGTAGTAGCAACATACTCTGCTTCTATTCTTGAGAATCCAACAACACTTTGCAGTTTTGAGACCTAGATGACAGTTGTTACACCTACAATAAACACATGCCATATTGTGCTCCTCCTGTTATCTCTATCACCCATCATATTTGCATCAACATAGCCCTTTAGAGCATTGTTTGAACCACCAAAGCATAATGTCTGATTTGTCGCACCTCTCAAATACCTGAGAATCCACTTCACTACCATCCAATGTTCTTTTCCTAGATTGTTCATGTACCTGCTTACAACTCCCAGTGAATGTGAAATATTAGGCCTCGTGCCGACAGTTGTATACATTAGGCTTCCAACTGGTGATGCACACGAAACTTTAGACATATGAGCCATTTCTTCCTGAGTCTTGGGAAACTCCTCCTTACTTAATTTGAAATGACTAGCCAAAGGTATACTAACTGGTTTTGCATTTTTCATATTAAACCTTTTTAACGCCTTTTCTATGTACTCGCTTTGAGAAAATGTTAATTTGCGATTCTTCAAGTCTCTATTTATTCTCATACCAAGGATTTGTTTTGCAGCACCCAAATCCTTCATTGCAAATGAGTTTGCCAATTTTGTTTTGAGCAAAATTATTTCTTGCATGTTAGAACCTTCAACAAGCATGTCATCTACATAAAATAACAATATAATATCGCTGCCATCATTTTTCCTTTTGAGATAAACATAATGATCAGAGTGACATCTAGTATAACCTTGTTCAGAAATAAACCTGTCAAATTTTAGATACCACTGCCTTGGAGCCTGTTTTAAGCCATACAAGCTCTTCTTCAACCTGCACACTAGTTCCTCCTTCCCTTTTACCTCATATCCGTGTGGTTGTTTCATATATTTCTCTTCCTCCAAATCCCCATGGAGAAAGCTTGTCTTTACATCTGAATGCTCAAGATGCAAATCTTCAGCTGCTGCTAGACTTAAAATAGTTCTAATTGAAGTCATTTTAAGAACAGAAGAAAATATCTCATCAAAGTCTATACCCTTTTTCTGTGCAAACCGTTTCACCGCAAGTCTAGCTTTATACCTTTTTCTACCTCCATCTTCTTCCTTCAAATTATAAACCCATTTATTCTGCAATTATGTTTTACCTGCAGGCAACCTGAATAAGTCCCAAGTGTGGTTATGTGCTAATGAGTCCATCTATTCTTTGATGGCTTGCTCCCACTTCTTCTTTGTTTGTACCTATACTGCTTCATCATAACATTCGGGTTTGCCAAAATCAGTCAACAATAGATAATATAATGAAGGGGAGTATCGTTCAGGGGCTCTACTTATCCTGGTAGATCTTCTAACACAACTTTCAGGTGTTTGAGGTGCTTGTTTTTATTGTGGTTGTTGTTCTAGCTATTGATCATTATGATTTTTAGGCACCATCACGTTTTTTGTGATCTCGTCAAGCATTGTGTATTCTCTATTTTCTTTTTCCTATTTCTTTTCCTGTAGCTGATTCTTATACAAAACCTTTTCATTGGATATGACATCTCTGCTCATGATTTTGTGTTTTTCATAATCATAAGAGCGATAACCAAAATAATTAATACCATATCCAATAAAGGTACATTTCTTTGATTTTGCCTCAAGATTTGTTCTATTTTCTTTATTAATGTGGACAAAGGCTTCACAACCAAAAGTCTTTAAAAAGAGTAGTTTACCTTTTTACCTGCCCGTGCCTCCTATGAAATAACACCATCCAAGGAACTTGAAGGTCCTTTTTTTATTAGATAAATAGCAGTATCTACAGCATCTGCCAAAAATTGTAAAGGAAATCCTGCATGCAATCTCATGCACCTTACATGCTCAACCATTGTCCTATTCATCCTTTCTGACACACCATTTTCTTGTGGTGTTCCTTGAACTGTCTTCTCTCTGTGAATTCTGTAGGGTCGTTAATATGCCATGATTATTGTCACTTGTGAACGTTTATTCCACCCATTTCCACCATTCTTCATCATGACATTTATTATAATTTATCATTTAAATCCATTTTATAAATAATTTATGCTCTCATGGATGAATATTATTTATTCTCTTTTATTTTTAATAAATTGATTATTATGCATTAATTTATCAATGATAGTTCTAATAAGTGGGTTGTAACATCATTCGCCATTTTTAGCCTCCAAAGTAACTTCCAGATTGAAGATTTGATTTTTAAATCAGCCAACTCAGAAATTCGGTGGTTTAAGGAGTGACAGTTTTGCGGTTAAGATTCTGAGCAAATGAAGACGAATTTGGAAAATCCGGAACATGGGTTTTGTCCAGAACGGGCCCAATTATCTCCAAAGAGAACAGTTTGCCCAAATTCGGCTTGTACAGGGAGAAACGCAGGGTTCTTTGAGCACGATTTTCTGAGATTTGCTGTTGCGGCCGCCCTCCAAATCTTAGCTGCAAACCCAAATCCGCCTTGTTCTTGTTGATCAATGGGTTAGAATCAACCTAAATTTGTAAGAGAAATCATGATTGTAATTATCTATGCTCTGATCTTCTTTATTTAAATGAAACCCAAGATCAGAGACGGGGGGGGGAGAACGATTGTATTTTGTAATTATAAGTTTTTAGAACAACTGGGACCATGGAGTCTCGGTGAGATCTGCTCTTGTGTACTTTTGTTAATGCAATCAATATAAAGGAATTGGTGTTCACTTCGTTGCTGCATCTGAAGTAAGTTACGGCGGTGCCATTGGAAGCTACGGGCCCGGCTCCAACGGACACTTGCCGTTGTATTGTATCATACGGTGATTTGCGTGGTTTGCTATCTTTATTGTTCAGTAATCTGATGCACGAATGCTATGTGATCATTAATTCATTAATGTTTCTTTCCGAATTCCTAGTGGCGATTCTGCATTATATTATTAAGTCTTTTCCAGAATTGATTTCATGGTATCAATCTGAATCGGGTATTTCTATTACAGAGCTTTTGTATTAGACGTTACCATAACAAGATTTATTTGAAGTTATGATTATTGGAATCCGGAAGTAATGTTGTATTTGGAAACGTAATTCTCATCTCAGATTACTATATTAGTGTGCTTTGTATATATGATAACTGCTGTTCCATAATTCATTTGTGAATATCGCCTCATAAAGTAAATTGCTGTTGAAGATTGTTATTTCATTGCAAAATGTGAGTTTGGTTCAAGTTTACTTTTGACTCACGAGATTTAGTTCTTTTGATTGCTGTTTCATTTGCTGTTGTTCTATTTCCATTTCGCTATTCCATTTTACTTTCTGCTGATTTATTTACTTGCCTTTATTGCTTTAGTGTGGGAGGAGGGTCAAGGCTGTTGTGAGACACAGCAGACGCTATTATGCTCCCAGAACCATGATCCATACTCTAATTCCTTTTCCTTCATCAATTTCTAGAGGACTGAGTCATTGCTACCATATCCTCGATTGATGGTTGTTTGAATGAATGATTTAGTTTCTTGCTGTTCCAATTAGATTTCTTTTTCAAGCGTTCATCTATTTTTGGGTTTTAAGCACTATATTGCACAACATTGCTCTTAAGAAAATAGTCGCCTCAGACAGAGTACACTCTTGAAATAAAAAGTCGTCCCTCGGTTGATAATTAATGTGAGGTAATTAGGAGTTCACAAGACACCTTTTTATCGCTCCACATTTTGGCGCCGTTGCCGGGAAGAGTGTAGCCATTTCTAAAGAGTAGTGTGAATCTGATGAGTGCCTGCTAGGGAAGAGTTGGATCTTAAAAACGGAAGGTAAGAACCTGCGTACGGAGCATGTAAAAGCCCTGCTCCACCGTCCGCTTTCCAGCAGGACTCTTAAAGAACCTAGGGTAGAAATAGATGTTTGAATTTTTGTGAATGATTAGAAAAAAAGATAGGAATTTAAAAAAAAAAAAATGAATCACATGATCTCACACAAGTGGTGATGTAAGCACCACCCATTTCACTAACCGATTGACAGGAACATTTGAAGAAGGAGCCTCGAAGAAACACATGAAGAACGTCTTAAACTATGGTAAGAAATGGCTCACGTTTCTACTTTTGAATTTCCTATCAAAGATCTAGGAGGAGTAACACAAATGCACATAATTCCCCCATCTTTACCAAATTTTCATGGTTTAGCAAATGAAGATCCACATACATTTTTGTTTGAGTTTGAAATACTTTGTAGAGGATATGATTATTGTACTAATGATCAAAGATTGAAAGTGTTTCCTCTTACTCTAAAAGGAGCAGCTCTCCAATGGTTCATGAGCCTAGGTGGGAATTGCATCCAATCATGGGAGGACATGAAGAACATATTCTTGAAAAAGTACCAAGACTATTGCAAAGCCAATGAAGATATTTTCGATATGATACAAGGGGAAGATGAAAGTTTGGAGGATTATGTAGATCGATTTCATTATAACCTTCAAAAATCAAAATATAAGCATTTGGAAAAAGAGATCTTAAAAACACGCCTTCTTAAAGGAATCAAAGATGAATTTTTAGAACTTTTAAATCTGATAGGAAAAGGTGATGTTTTTCAGTTACCATATGATGATGTTTGTGAGTTGTGCATAAGGTATTCAAGAGGAATCTCCAAGGCTGGTAAGAATCCTATAGATGTTTTTTCTTTGTTTTCCAAATCTGCTACAAGAACAGGAGACATAAGAGCTGAAATCAATGTATTGTTGGAACATTTTAAAGTTGATTTTATTAGCTCTCTAAATGAAAAATGGGATGTTTTGCAGGTTCATAAAAATGAAGAATGTGATGAAATGTTTTGTTCTCATTACCGAAAGGAGCATCTTATAGATATTCACTCTTCCTTACCTAGGATGGAAGTAGCATATCAAAGAGGTAAGAAAGCTGCAACAAGGCCTATAGGTATGGTTCAAAACACTCTTTCTTCATTGTCATACTTGCATAATCCATTATGGAATGCTAATGTGTTAGGGCAGCCATGTCAATTTCAATATAACCACCTATCTTGTTTACAAGTTGGGCATGGTTCATCTTATGATGGCATGACTACTCTCCCTCATCTTGTAGCACAAGCACATTCTCCATATTCTCCACCAGCTCTTTCACAACACCTTGCTTGCCCATTCACACAACCCAATCAGCCACATCATCAAAATGCTCCTGCTCAACTAATTTCACACCCCCACCATAATAAACCAGTACAACATGCTTACAATGTTGAGCTGGAAAATTTACCCACCCTTCCCACCCATTCTATCTCACATGTGTCATTAGAGAAAACCTACAATGAGATTCAGAATGTTTCAAATGCAAAAATTGTAGAAGCTAGGGTTTCTTGTAGGATGCATCAGTAAGTTATTTTAAAAGACCAAGGACTTCATGATCTGATGGATATGAGAAATCAACAAAGTAACGCATACATTGAAGATTGGTTTCACTCCATCATTTATTTGCAACATCACTCCATGCTTCAACAATTTTTGATACCATTTTTTGAAGGGAAGTTGGCTTCTCATACCCTAATATCCATTAACATGCATTTTTCAAATTTGGGTATGTGCATACGTGAAGCCGTATTTCGAAAATGGCTTCACTGGAAGTATTCATACACGTAGTCATATTCATTTTTCAAATCAAAATAGGTTAGTGTAGAAAATAAAATAAAATAAAATAAAGACATAAATAAGTGCATTTTGCTCTTTTGTAAAACTAGGGTTTTTGTTGCAACATGCTATGCAAATCAACATCGGTGATATTTTTTTTATAATTTGTGTTTGTAGATGAATCATAATGGAAATAATAATTTCTACAAACACTCATTTTCATTTTTATCACCAATTTAAAATAAAATGCTTGAATTTCATTTTTTTGGCTTGCGGGCTTGATGAACTTTCTGGAAAAATAGTCGGGACAATCACGTTTTGAGGGACTGAAAATGAATATTTTTAAAAACTGTTTCTACCCTAGGTATCCCTTGATGTCTACTTTCTAACCCAATTTGAATCACTCAATTTGGATTTGAAACGAAAACGTTAGAACCAAAACATTGACAGGGTGTCTAGCGATAAGCTCAGGAACAGAGTTGGGACAGTCAGTTTTTGGAGGCCTAAATGACCATATTTTTAAAACCTGTTTCTATCATAAATAGCCCTTGATGTCTACTTTCCAATCCAATTGGAATCACTCAATTTGGATTTGAAACGAAAAAGTTAGAGCCAAAACATTGACTGGATGTCTAGCGGGCAGCTCAGGAACAGAGTTGGGACAGTCCCTTTTTGGAGGCCTAAATGGATGAATTTTTAAAACCTGTTTCTATGGTAGATTTCCCTATGAATCTAGTTTACAATGCAATTTGAATCACGCATTTTCGATATCGTATGGGGAAGTTATGATCAAAATACTGACTGTCTATCGTAAATCAGTACCCTTAAAACTATGTTTTTCCGGCTGTTCCTTACAATATTTGACCTATCAATTCTTCTTGTCTTCAAAACCTGTTTCTATTGGAGATAAATAAATGAATCTACTTTCATTTCCAATTTGAATCATTTGAATCCGACATCAAACGAAAAAGTTACGCTTGAAATATCAACTGATGGTCTAAGCCGGGTAATCGAAGATGACTCTATTATGCAGGTTGTTCTAAACAAATTTTACATATCATATCATTGAGTTTTTAAAACCTATTTCTATTGGAGATACACCATTGAATTAGCTTTCATTTGGCTTTGGAATCACTCAATTTGGACAAAAAACAAAGAAGTTGTGATTAAAACACTGCTGGTTAGTATGATTGGCCACTGCTCTCCCGCAGGTAACAAATAAACTTTACTTTGTTATTTTCTCTATGGATTTGTTATATAGAGTAACTACTTGTTAGTTTTTTACATAATTCTTGGATTAAGGGAGCCCGTACACCTCTCTTTCTTCATGATTTAATGTTTTATTGCAGGTAGATACTCGTTTTTTGCAGGTCTTGGGAAAATAAAGAAGGTCAACTTATGGACGAGTGATTTTTCAAAGAAATTTTTATAAAAAAAAGGAATTTTATCCAAATCATTACCCAACAGATTCATAATAGAACAAATGAAGAATTGATTTCAATTTCAAGATTCATGTCTTGTCACTGCTGCCAAAACATTTTTCAAATAGATCATTTTTTTGACATAACATCATAACTGTTGTAACTCAATTTATTTATTTACATACTGCTTTTTGTTGTTTCTTTTCTAATTTCTCTTATATTTTGTGTTTCAGGTGTTGCTTCATTCAAACTGTGACCCATCCTCAGCTTCAATACAGTGAACAGCTAATTCATTCTTTGCGTGCTTGTATTTTATGGTTGTATATTTTGCTGTTCCTTTTCTGAAGGAACAGCATTTGTGTGCATTTTTTGTCGTTCCTGCTGTTCCTTTTTCAAAAGGACATCATTGTCGTGTTGCTATTTATTTTCTAAAGGAATAGCACTTTTTGGTTCAGCCATTCATTTTGCTGTTCCTTTTTCACAGTACATTTTGTTGTTCTTTTTTCACAATTCATTTTGTTGTTCCTTTTCAAAATGGAACAGCACTTTTGCATTTTCACGTTTTGTTGTTCCTTTTCGAAATGGAACAGCACTTTTCACACTTTCACGTTTTGTTGTTCCTTTTCGAAATGGAACAACACTTTTTGCACTTTTACATTTTGTTGTTCCTTTTCGAAATGGAACAACACTTTTTGCACTTTTACATTTTGCTGTTCCTTTTCGAAATGGAACAGCACCTTTTTGCACTTTCACGTTTTGCTGTTCCTTTTCGAAATGGAACAACACCTTTTTGCACTTTCACGTTGGGTGAGTTTTTACTGTTCCTTTTTCAAAAGGAACAACATTTGGTGTGTTTTTGCTGTTCCTTTTTCAAAAGGAACAACAGTTTGAGTTTTTGCTGTTCCTTTTTCAAAAGGAACAGCAGTTTGAGTTTTTTTTGCTGTTCCTTTTTCAGAAGGAACAACAGTTTGAGTTTTTTGTTGTTCCTTTTTTCAAAAGGAACAGCAGTTTGAGTTTTTGCTGTTCCTTTTTCAAAAGGAACAACAGTTTGAGTTTTTGTTGTTCCTTTTTCAAAAGGAACAACAGTTTGAGTTTTTGTTGTTCCTTTTTCAAAAGGAACAACAGTTCGCGTTTTTGCTGTTCCTTTTTCAAAAGGAACAACAGTTTGAGTTTTTGATGTTCCTTTTTCAAAAGGAACAGCAGTTTGAGTTTTTGTTGTTCCTTTTTCAAAAGGAACAGCAGTTCATGTTTTTGCTGTTCCTTTTTCAAAAGGAACATCAGTTTGAGTTTTTTCTGTTCCTTTTTCAAAAGGAACAACAGTTCGAGTTTTTGCTTGCATGGATTCTTCTCTTTCAAAAGGAACGACATTTGCATTTTCGCGTTTTCTGTGTGTATTTTTGTTTTTGGTGTGCATTTTCTTTGATGTTCCCTACACGGAACACCACTTTTTGAGTCTTTTTGCTGTTCATTCAAAAGAGCAACACTTTGGGAATATTTTTGAGGGCAACCCTTTCCTTTCTCTTGTGGGATTATTCATAGTTCAGCTCAACCACATTCTCCTGATTCTCTTTCATGGCATGAAGTACACTACTTTTATGAGGACATGAATTAGAGATTCTTTTGAAGCAAAGTTAATATTATTCACGTTATGATCTTTAACAGGACAGCTCCTTGATGATAGATTCTTTTTAAAAAAAAAAAAAAAAAAAAAAAAAAAAAGGGACACAATTATTTATATATTCCTTTACTGCATTGTTTTCTGCTGTACATGATACTGATTGATCATCTTAATACCATGTTGGTTCCACCCTTCCTGGTTATAATCTTCTCTGTCTGTAATAAATGAGATTATGGGTATATTTTTCTATATTGACATGTTCAACTTCTTCCGCCATCCCTGCTCTTAAGGAGTACTGAGCCTCCCTCTTTTTATCATAAAAATGTGTAATATAACAAAATTTTGTTCGCAGATGGAGGATAGGGGGTCTCATTACGAGCCAGCCTACCATGTTCATAAGGCTGTAACAAAGTGACATTCCCATTATGGCCACCACACCAGGGTTATGATCCATTGGATAGCCAAATTATCCTTGGAACAGGAGGTCTCATCACGAGCCGGCCTGATCACTTTTGCTACCTCCTAGTGAATGGCAGTGTGGTTATCGAGTTACCATGCCAGCACACTGATCTCTTCTATAGAACAACACTAAAACTCTCCATTTATAAATGGAGGATCCTGGCTCATATGGGTTAAAAAGCAACCCTGCCGAGGCTATGGACGCCTGCTGGCAGCAGCGGCTCTGCTTATGGTATTGAAGTTATATCTTTTCGTCAATTATTATTATAATACCCTTTTCTTATTTTCTTTTTATCAGAGAAGTTATTTCCTTAACTTTTTCCCTGTTTGAACCTTTATGCATGAGAAAGTGTTTTATGATCAATCACATCATTTTCAGCTAGAATACCATCAGCAAAGCATCTTTTTATTGTTGTCCTTTTTCGTTTTGTATAAACTATCATCAATCCAAAGCGTCCTATCTCTTATTCATAACTATCTTTACACACTTTGCTCTCAACATAACCATAATTTTCACCGTCCTATCATTGATAAGTGTACTCTACTTTACTTACTGATATATTGTTCATTCCATTGCCTTGCCGTCCGCACCTCCCCTCTCATATGCTTTATGGTTATGGAACCCATTTTCCAATTGGAGGGGGGGAATGTATGCATTATGGGATTGCATGCGATATGATTACTACACTTTGCCATACCTTGTTGATTTGACAACATAGTAGTATTGCATGTATACATAAGTTTTTCTAATTGCAATTTTGCATGCATTTTCTCTGTTGCTATTCAAAGCTAACACTATGGATTCAAGAACATTGTATGCAAAATAGTGCTTTGTTTACAGGAGAACAACAAGTATGGGCAGCATTCTATTCGTAGCATGACCACACTATTGCACTTCACAGTAGAGGCTCGTGAACGTGAACAATTCTTCAGACATGATGTGCTTCCCTGGATTCTACCTTTTGCATCACTTTCAGCACCAACTCTGCCTACATCAGCTTCAACAACTGCCAGTATTTATATGTCATTCCACATTTTTGGAGGTAAAACTTGAGGTAAAATTGCATAGTTTTCTAAGTTATTATAAATTTAGGAGAATCTAATGACAATCCATTTTGAGCATTATTTGTCATCTTTCATTCCACATCTTTACCACTTTCCCTTTTTCAACAGCATATCATTTTCGAGTATGGGGGAGTGTTCCTTTCATTCATTTCTTTCTTATCACCACGCCATTCATATTCTTTATCCTCCAGTGTTATTCTTATTCACTCTCACCACCGCCCTTATTCCATGTTGTTTTACACCAAGCGTAGAATTCAACAGCTGGTAGCAACCACCTCTATTTGTTTTCTAGCATCGCATGAGGACATGCTAATTTTTCAGAGAGGGGGAGGAATTGCTACGCATGATGGATGTTTTCTATTTTCTCTCCTTTAAGGCATACAATTTCAGTATAGAAACTGATTTCCCTGATATTTTCAAAAACTATGAACTCAATTCTTGTGATCTCTAGGAAACACAGACATACTATTAAAATGCACATACCTAGATAAATTCAAGATAAATTGGTTCATAAAATTTCGGAACTCATGCACTCTCACCTACAGCCATTTTGTTTATATCTCATGATCCATGCATCAAAACGATCTGATTTTTGGATCATAGAAGCCTTCATGTATTGAAAATTTACTTGCAACATTTCAACAAAATCTGGTTTGTAGTTTTGAGAAAATGCTTAATGAAGTTTGCTGTTACTTATATCATATTTTGCTGCAACTTCATACATATAGTTGAATGTCAATGTAAAAATTGTTATGCCTTCATCAAGATTGCTAAAATTGAATATTTATTAATTAAGGAAGCATTCAGTTATTCTCAAATTTTTATTGCTTGGTTAACACATGGTTTTTGTCTTTGGGTTGCATGAGGACATGCAATACATTCAGTTTTCGTTGCATGAGGACATGCAACATATTGAGTGTGGGGGTGTGTAGGGTCGTTAATATGCCATGATTATTGTCACTTGTGATCGTTTATTCCACCAATTTCCACCATTCTTCATCATGACATTTATTATAATTTATCATTTAAATCCATTTTATAAATAATTTATGCTCTCATGGATGAATATTATTTATTCTCTTTTATTTTTAATAAATTGATTATTATGCATTAATTTATTAATGATAGTTCTAATAAGTGGGTTGTAACATCATTCGCCATTTTTAGCCTCCAAAGTAACTTCCAGATTGAAGATTTAATTTTTAAATCAGCCAACTCAGAAATTCGGTGGTTTAAGGAGTGACAGTTTTACGGTTAAGATTCTGAGCAAATGAAGACGAATTTGGAAAATCCGGAACATGGGTTTTGTCCAGAACGGGCCCAGTTATCTCCAAAGAGAACAGTTTGCCCAAATTTGGCTTGTACAGGGAGAAACACAGGGTTCTTTGAGCACGATTTTCTGAGATTTGCTGTTGCGGCCGCCCTCCAAATCTTAGCTGCAAACCCAAATCCGCCTTGTTCTTGTTGATCAATGGGTTAGAATCAACCTAAATTTGTAAGAGAAATCATGATTGTAATTATCTATGCTCTGATCTTCTTTATTTAAATGAAACCCAAGATCAGAGACGGGGGGGAGAACGATTGTATTTTGTAATTATAAGTTTTCAGAACAACTGGGACCATGGAGTCTCGGTGAGATCTGCTCTTGTATACTTTTGTTAATGCAATCAATATAAAGGAATTGGTGTTCACTTCATTGCTGCATCTGAAGTAAGTTACGGCGGTGCCATTGGAAGCTATGGGCCTGGCTCCAACGGACACTTGCCGTTGTATTGTATCATACGGTGATTTTCGTGGTTTGCTATCTTTATTGTTCAGTAATCTGATGCACGAATGCTATGTGATCATTAATTCATTAATGTTTCTTTCCGAATTCCTAGTGGCGATTCTGCATTATATTATTAAGTCTTTTCCAGAATTGATTTCATGGTATCAATATGAATCGGGTATCTCTATTACAGAGCTTTTGTATTAAACGTTACCATCACAAGATTTATTTGAAGTTATGATTATTGGAATCCGGAAGTAATGTTGTATTTGGAAACGTAGTTCTCATCTCAGATTACTATATTAGTGTGCTTTGTATATATGATAACTGCTGTTCCATAATTCATTTGTGAATATCGCCTCATAAAGTAAATTGCTGTTGAAGATTGTTATTTCATTGCAAAATGTGAGTTTGGTTCAAGTTTACTTTTGACTCGCGAGATTTAGTTCTTTTGATTGCTGTTTCATTTGCTGCTGTTCTATTTCCATTTCGCTATTCCATTTTACTTTCTGCTGATTTATTTACTTGCCTTTGTTGCTTTAGTGTGGGAGGAGGGTCAAGGCTGTTGTGAGACACAGCAGACGCTATTATGCTCCCAGAACCATGATCCATACTCTAATTCCTTTTCCTTCATCAATTTCTAGAGGACTGAGTCATTGCTACCATATCCTCGATTGATGGTTGTTTGAATGAATGATTTAGTTTCTTGCTGTTCCAATTAGATTTCTTTTTCAAGCGTTCATCTATTTTTGGGTTTTAAGCACTATATTGCACAACATTGCTCTTAAGAAAATAGCCACCTCAGACAGAGTACACTCTTGAAATAAAAAGTCGTCCCTGGGTTGATAATTAATGTGAGGTAATTAGGAGTTCACAAGACACCTTTTTATCGCTCCACAAATTCCATTCTTAGAACAATGCCTATCAAACTCTTTGCTGCAATATTCACCTCCATTTTCTGATATGAGACACTTCAACCTTTTTCCTGTCTCATTTTCAACCAAAGCTTTCCATTTCTTGAAAGTATAAAATACATCATATTTATTTCAAATACAATAAATCTAGGTTTTTTTTGTTGCATCATCAATAAAAGTAACATAATAATGAAAGCTACCAAGAGATGATACCTGAGTAGGTCCCCATACATCTGTATGCACAAGCTCTAATTTTTCACTCTTATTTTCTTTCCTAACTCTAAGGAATATGACTCTCTTCTATTTTCCATAAACACAATTCTCACCAAATTTTAAATCAATACGCTTCAAACGTGGCAACAAATTTCTTGAGTGAAGAATCTGCATCCCCTTCTCACTCATGTGCCCGAGCCTATGATTCCATAATGATGTATCTTCTCCTATATAGGTTAAAGCATTAACAGAATTAGAAATACCATTGCATGAACATAATGTACCAACCTTTCCTCCTTTCGCTATTACCAAGGATCCTTTAGTGACCTTCCAAGTTTTATCTGTGAAAGTAGTTACACAACCTTCACCTGCCAACTGCCCTGTTGAAATCAGATTTTTCTTCAGATCTGTAACATGCCTTACCTCCTTCAATAGCCATTGATTTCCATTTTGCTATTTTATGAAAAATGTACACATTCCAATGATTTTATAGGGTTTATCATCACCCAATCGAGCCTGTCCAAAATCTCCTTGAACATAATCATAAAAATGTTTCCTATCAGGTGTGGCATGGAATGAGGCCCCTTAATCTACCACCCAAGCATGAATAATATTTTCTAATGAAAGAATCAAAGAATCTTGCAACAAATAACCTGTTACATTCACTTCATGATTAGTTTCTTGTTGCACATCTCCTTCTTTTCCCTTTCGAGACTTACAATCTTTCTTCAAGTGTCCTTTCTTCCCACATTTCCAGCACACTATCCCTGATCTGGACTTGGATCTTTCTTTTCTTGACTTACTTCAATATCCAGGGCTCTTCCCTCTTTCCATTTTTCTTCCCTTAGTCTCTACAGTCAAAGCATTACCTGATGTCTCACCGAAGATTTTCCGTCGCATTTCCTCGCTAAGGATTGCACCGACAACATCATCAAACTTTAAAGTACTAGATCTAAAGAGAGAGTTACTAATGGCCATAACTAAACCATTCCAACTTTCTAGAAATGAGCACAGAAATAACAAAGCCCTAACTTCATCATCAAAATTTACCCCTACAGAACTTAACTAACTGGTAGCTATATTAAATTCATTTAAATGATCAGCAACAGATCCACCTTATAACATCTTCATATTAAATAAATGCTTCATAAGAAATACCTTATTTGAGGTTGAGGGTTTTTCATATAGTTTGGCAGATGCCAACATTAAACCCTCTATTGTTATTTCCTTTGAAATATTAAATGCTACCGATGCCGCTAGGCATAACCATATTGTTCCAAGTGCCTTTCAGTTGAGAATATTCCATTATGTGTCTGTCACACTTGTCAGCTTCTTTGCCTTTCTGCTTAATGGTTGGTACAGATCTCTCTGATACAGATAATCTTCCATCTGAATCTTCCACAGTTGGTAGTTTTGGCCATTAAATTTTTTTACCCTAAACCTACCATCTTCCACCATTGCTCCCACTCGAGCTAGGAATCCTTCTCTCTTGTGAGTTTATCATCCAAATATACCTTCGACTCTAATACCAGTTATTAGAAAATTATATATTACAGAGAAATGGAACACATAAAATATTGCAGAAATATAAACACAGAAAACACATAAAACAAGAGAGACATAGATATACGTGGTTCACCCAATTTGGGCTACGTGAACAAAGAAATAGCCAGTCCTTCGATTTATATTATCTAGAAAATTGAAGAGATACAACCTACAACATATCCGCTATAATTCCCTCTTCACTCTCTGTCACACGGAATGAATCGTTCTCGTGGACAAGATCGACCTCCCTAGTATCTAAAGATATCTAGTGACAAGCAATCCAATCAAACCCTATCTTTCTCTAAATATGCAATTCATAAACAAAGGCAAACAAGTTTTTTAGGCCTACCTTGGGTCCAATGCAAGTTTTTGGAAGCCTCACTCCTTTGATCCAAATGAGCTCCCTTGTAGCAAATCTGCAAACACAAACAAGCACACAAATTAAATAGCATCTGAAAAGCCAATGTAATAAAGCATACTTAACATGATGATCAAGGAATTCATGAAACAAATGACATAAGACAATTTGTTGAGAAAACTGAATCTGATTGTATTAATTGAAATCAAAGAAGAACTTTACAACTTGTGCCTTGATGCTGTACAAGATCCTCCCAGGGTCTAGCAAGAAGTCTCCTCTACTTTGACAAGTTTCACTCTCTTCCCAATGAAGCCAAAAGGTATGTGATCTCTCTTGTCAAGCTTAACTAGGAAGTCTCAATTCCACCAGCACTTACCCTAAAAAATGTTCAGCTTCTAACCTCCCTAGCAACCAGCCCAATGCCTTAATTTATAGTGCAATGGAGGGAAGTTACTAGGTCCTCCTTCAAAGGGATAAAGCCCTCCTTCAAAGGGATAGCTCCTCTCATCAAGGGATTAGTTCCTTCTCTTTTGGTATGCATGAACCACCTAAGAGCAAACCATCCACGTCAAAACTCCTTCTAGAATCATCTAGAATTAACCCAAAGTGAGTTTTTTATAATAAACTTGCGCCTTTTTTACTTTCATAGGGGTCCACATCCACTCCTTTAGAGACAGAGCGGGCAGGTCCGCAGGTAATGTGAACAGGGGGTGCGGGACCCCAGGCAACAGTGAGAGAAAGTGCGGAACTAGAACTTTATTGATTTTCAAAGGTCTTTCTCTCATTTTCAAAGCTTGACATGAAGAGTTGAGGTCTAAGACTTGCTTAGGACGACAGTATGAATGATGATAGACCCATACTTTCTGCAAATAGTCATGGTGACAATATTTTGTGTAACAGATTGCCCCATAAAGTGCGAAGTCTGTAGTAGATGAGGATTTCATTTACAATCTAGGAAGAGTGAAGTAATTTATCATTTCGAGGATCATCTTGTCGAGAGCCCGGTTGGAACTTGTAAAAACATTCAATGCAAAATATATATATGAGATCATATCATCGTTGAGGTAGGCATTCCCATACTCATATCAAAACTGACTAGAAAACTAAATACTACTCTGATATAGGAATGATATTCTAATACATCACAAGTACAGACACATGTAGACACAGTATGGATGCAACCATCTGTTTATAAATAGTCCACTGCATAATGAATACAAAATTCCTTGCAGCCTGGATGGCAAAAACTAGATCCATGGTCTTCATTTCTACTTCCCGAAATAGTACAATTCTATCCATGCGAATGAATGTGTCGAAGTCAAACATGGTAGAAACCACTTGATTACCAGTCAATGATGTAAACTGTTAACATGTGTGAGAGAAACCACCAGTAATGTCAATGACTCTCAAAGTACTCAGTACAATCCATGAGATGTGAATAGATGTGTTGATGTCGAACATGTAACAGAATCCATTGATCAAAGGTCAATGATGCAACCTATCGTCGAAGGCGAGAAACCTGCCATTGAGGCATGCAGATCCCAAGGTACTGACGATTTCTAGATCATCTTTCTAGAATATGCGCTGAAGTCGATAGAAAGCAATGCGTCATAGGCAAGCCCACAACTTGAAATCATAGATCAAGTTTGAAGAAACTTAGTTGCAAGGACTGACTCACGGATGGTCAAGATGGATGATAGATATTTTGCAGATGAATGGCTTATTTGCACTGACCTCTTAAACACATAACGACAGAGCAGATGGTTTGGTGACAATTGACCCAAAGTTAATACCCAGAATCCAGCTGAGGTCTTTCAATGTGGTTTGATCAACTGTTAGGAAAATAATCTCCTAATCCAGGTGAATAAAATTGTTGTGTTCAAGAGTGGTTACAAAGTATGACAAAGAGTGTTAAGTTGGTAAATCCTCTCTGCGGACAGAGACGGTCCCTACTAGCCCAGACCGGGTCTAGCAACAATCACACAATGCTATCACGCAAGTTCCTAATTGCAAATGAAAAGTAGATGGTGAGAACCTACTTGGATTCCAACGCTAGCATTCGTCGAAGAGATGTCGCCCTCGTTCCTTTGCTTTGGCTGGTCACGATCCACACGATCTTCATGATGAGATACCTACACAAGCAAAGAACAACACGAAAACAAGCGTAAAATCTAGTAGATGCAATTATATATCGGTCAGAAAAGATATAACTCAACATCAAACATGAAACAGTGAGAGTGGAACCATAATGATAGTCATCTATTATTAATAAATAATAGAGAAGAGTACAACCAAAGTTCTAACGTCGAATCCTTCTCAAGAAGGTCTAGCCAGCAAGTCTCTTAAGCATTCACCCTTAGAGGTAGATCTCCCAAGACAAACTCTCTCTCACACAAGTTTACAAAAGAAGGAAACACTTCACAACCTTCCTTAAGCTCTCTAGCAATCCCACACTTGTCACACCAACTACCTATCAAATCCACATAGTAGTAGCAGCACTCTAAGCACTATCAATTCCAAGCTATCAAAAACTAGCTGCTCATGGCAATGGTAGAGGCATAAATAGGAGAAGGAGTCTCCATGAATGGTGCGAGGATGAGCTTATCTCCAAGGAAGGTGGCTCAAATGATGAAACAAACATGCCAGAGAAGGGAGGGCGACATTTACAAGGCCAACAACCAGGTCTAGAGTCATCTGGAAGGGCAGCTGTTAGAACAAACTCGTCCAAACTGGATCAGCGTGGTTCCATAACTGCACTAGAGCACTGACATCGCAGCTGAATAACAGGGAAGGTCATGTCAGCGCGATCAGATATAAATAACAGACGCGCCGTCTCATGAAATTCGACTAGCGGGGAAAACACGTGTGCTTCCACGCTGGCAGCGCAGTCTGTCCGTTATGAAGTGCCTGTCAGCGCGGTTATTTTAACAACATTCACGATGATAGTAAAAACTTTGGCAAAGTGGGTCATTTGGCAACATTAGAGAGCATGAGCATGATTGATTTGAACTCATGACACAGTAGGAAGACTGACAGGGAGACAGTGACAAATTACTGTGTAACATATGCCCCCTAAAGCATGAAGCCTGAGAGAGTGGGAGGGGTGAAATGCTTTACAAAACTCACTGAACTGGAACACCACCAGGAAGAACCTGCACGTAGGTACGACTGATATCTTTGATAATCAATTACATGTAGTCCAGGCATGGGCACAGCCATCCAAAAGACATATGAAAGAGGTCTGTGGTATGGACGCAGCCACCTAGCTAAGGAGACCATGATGAGAATAAAGGTATGGTCGCAGCCATCCATGAAGACTCAGGTATGCGCGCAGCCATCCATCAATGAGTCATGTAATGATCATAACAATCCACAAAATCGAAACCTAGATTCCAACAGACAAAATCCAGGGTCTTGTGCTCCATCCCGAACCGAACAAAGTACAAGTTCAAGCATGTGAATACATGAGCTGCAGTCGAACATGTATGAACATCATATGATTAACAGTCAATGATGAAAACTGTTAACAGACGAGAGAGGTACCACCAATAATGACAATGGTCCTCAAGGTACTATAGGTACAATCTGCAGCATGTGATTAAATGAGCTGGTGTCGAACACCCTCAGAATCATTCGATCGGAGGCCAATGATGAAAACCTCACGTCGAACACGAAGAACTTGCCATTGAGGCATGCAGGCTCTAAGGCACCTGAAGGGAGTCTCTAAGTCACCTTCCTGGATAATGAGCTGAAGTCGACAGGAAGTGACCTTGATCGAAGGTGAGCCATAATGTTTCCCACATCATTGACACGAGACAGAGAAGGATAAGATATTTTGTGTGAGGTATCAGAGGGAGGTTGTAACACTGCAGAGGTCAACTTCTCTTGAACATATCACCGGCACGACAGTGGACTTGGTAGTATTTGACATCAAATGAGCAGAGGTCATGGTGACAAGACAATGAGCAGATTAGAGGCCGAATAGGATAACCTAAACCCACGGAGGCTAATGTAAAACAAGATGAGAGATCCCCACCCAGACACGAATGCCGACTAGTGCCATGTTCAAGAGCGACATACTGCCGACACGACAATAATTATGGATCCATTTTCCCCACCATTGCTGGTGAGTACCCCAGTTATTTTTAACAAGCTTGATGGGGATAGCATGTGCTTGTGAGCATCATTTTGACGGAATCCGATGTCATTAAGTTTTAACGATTCTGACAAAGGAAGAACTCGGCGTATTTTCCTGTTTAGAGAGTCTGAAAAGAAAACAGAAAAGAAAACTCCAGGGGGGACCTTTTTCGTAACGTTGTGCCTCTCGAGCCCGAAAAACTATAAAACAATGCTTGAAAGAACCACCCGACCAGTATGATCGAGGAGTACTTTTCGTGAGTAGTGACTTTGACCCGAAAAAGTAGAAAAGCGGTCAGAAGCACGTCGTTTTGGAGCCAGTAACGAGTTCGAAATGACAAACACCCGGCAATCTTTTTAGTTTAAACGGTCAAAAAAAGAGCTTTAAAAGCGACCGCCTCTCATTTCTTTTAACGAGCTGAGAGGGGGACTCGGAGATCTTTTCTTATTTCACGTCGAAAAAGAGTCTAAAGACGACATTCAGGACCAAGTGTATATTGAACCGTCGTAATTCCACCGTCATGAGAATCTGCACAAGAAACACCGCACACGTAAACCTATTCGAGATAATACGGGCCACATGCATAAAAACATAGTAAAACTATATTGGCACCAAGCACATGGTAAAAACATCATAAAAAACCCATTCTTATGAAAAATAATAATTAATTATAAAAATTTTACCATAAATAGGGGGTAAAAAGAAGTTTTTACCATTGTTACCATTTTGAGCCGTGGAGGATGTTGTGGAGCTGCGAGGTTGACGAACCAAATTCCACCCCGTGCGGACATCAACCACCCTGGAATCTGTTCCAAGTAGGTTCACCCTCTCATGCACTCAATTTTGAAGCATTTTAGTCGCATTTTCACGGTGGGAAGTGCTAGTTTGGGCGAATTTTTTGAACTTCAATTCACTCTCAGTCAGCGCGGATTTCCTTATCGGGTCTGCACTGATCAAAAAATATTTACATAGAACACCCTCGAATCAGCGCAAAAAACACGTGTGCTTCCGCGCTGACCCAGCAAAAATATCAAAGGGCACCATTATCAGCGCGACTGTTTTTAAAACAGTCGCGTTGGCGCCGCTAAACAAGTTTTTTAACAAATTGACCGTAAAAAATTTCATGGACACGGTCCTAATGAATTTTTGTGACCATGCAGGATAAAATGGCATTTGTTTAGCAAGAGCGAGCTCATGATAATGAGGATATAGCGGCATTCGCCGATGCTGGGTGGCGTAATGCAATGCTGGCATGCAGATTGCTCAAATTCTTCCTAACTCCGCGCCTGCGAGCACAGCCCGACCTTCTCGAGTTCCTAATCAGATCCTGGAATCCCGTTGATGGGAAGTTTGTGATTCGAGGCCGAGATATCGAGTTCGATTATATAGATATCTATTTTTTGACTGGGTTATCACGTTGAGGTGAGATGCCCATTCTGGAGGGGTAGCGACCTAGTGGTGAAACCCTGGATATGTTGATGGCTCGGGTGTGCCCACAGGCACGCAAGACGCGGAGTGGGAAGGTAGCTATTCCTACGGTGGAGGACATCGTCCTTCGAACCATACTCTTCATGGCGACCCGGGCAGCGGGCTCCTTGGCCAATCACGAGGCTCCAAAGACCCATCTTTTATTGGCTCTCGAATGTTTGAATCCCACTATATTCAACTGGGCAGCAACAATAACAACCAATATGAAGAGACAGCTGAGCAACTGTCGACGTGGTGAGTCGAAGCAGTTTGGCTATGGGTCGATTTTACTCCCGCTCATGTTGGAGCGGGTACGGACATTACAGCTATAGGACATGGTCGTGGATCCACCCAGAGGCCCCCGAGAGACGAGGGCTAGTCGATGGGGCCATGTCATGCCACGAGGAGGTGGCGGCCGACCAGTGGCATAGGAAGTATATTTCCGAGAGTGGCTGGATCGGCAGACTATTTTTGTGGAGGACAAGCCATATGCTGGCATAGACTTCCGTGGAGACCTCGACATGCCGTTGGTTGCCGGAGAGCATTGGGACGATGATGGTAAGCCACTTGATCTCTTTTTAATTTTTAATTTTTGTAATGTTTTTGATTTTTCATGTACATGTCTTAATGATAAATGCTATGGTATGCAGATGTAGGACCGGCGAGGCCCCTTGGTTTGGGCCCAGAGGCACGGAGAGATGCATAGAGCATTGGAGCTCTGGCCCTGGCTCCTCCAGGAGTCGATACGATGGAGACTATGATACAGAACCTCGAGGGCTTACTGGCAGGGATTCCAGATTACCAGGGGATAGAGGAGGTCCCCATAGCATCTCAGATCCATACAGTGGGGGTAGAACCCAGGATGCACCGCCTCCCTAGGCGGGTGGCACGGGCGGCTACAAATTATAGAGAGCATAACCCACCATAATAGACATCTAGGTCTTTATTTCCTACTGATGGTTTTTTGAGAGACATGTGTCTTGGATGTACCAAGAACACAGGCTTTATCTAGACATATACACTTATTTTTTGAGTGCCTTGGTGCGCCACATGATCTATATATATACATATTCCTATGGTTTATTATTGTGTTTTTAGGTGCTTGCTTGTATAATGTTTTGATTATAAATTACGCAAATGTCTATCTAATACATGATTTGCCAATGCATCAGATAATGTGTTTAATCGTCGTGGAATATACTCATATGTGATAAAGTCAAAATTCCTTTCTAACAATTTAACACGTAAGTACAACCTTAAAATGTGACGGTCCCTGACGGAATATCACCCATTGAGCTGATGGACCACAAGCTGAGAGTCTAGGTTAAAAACCAATGCATGAATATTGAGATTAATCGCCTCAGCTAATAATTCAATAATAGCGCTATATTCAGTGACATTGTTTGTAGTACAACCTAAACACACACCTTGAAGATCTATCAACTCACCGTGAGGATCGTAGATCACCCACGCCGCAGAGGACAAATTACGAGTGCTGCGGTAGGCACCATCAGCGAAACCAATATAAGGTGCACCTGACATCTGCACAAGAAGCAAAAACACAATAAGAAGCAATCACACTTTTCACACAAAGCCAAAAAAACATGAAAACATACACACACACACACACTTGCTAAGACACACACATGTATGAATTGAAGCGCATGAATCAGGCATAGTACTTTTTCAAGTACAACCCATTGCGAGGCTTATCAAGAGGATTACCTTCGTAGTCAACTAGCTCATATGCCCCTTTTTGCAACACTCTCTTTACAATATAAGGGCCTACCCACATGGGCTTGAGTTTGCCTGCCCCTAGCTTGTCATTTGCTTGGTCGTATAGCAGGACAAGATCTCCCTCAACAAAGGAATGAGGATGAATGGTTTGGTCAAAATGGGTTTTGACTCCTTTTGAGCTTCGATGGCTAGAGAGGCTAAGCGACGGGTCTCGTCTAACCGTTCTAGATAAAGAAGTCATTCCTCTACCGAAGTAGTGTTGGGAAGCAACTCGACGGCTATTTTCAACGAAGGAATTTCACATTCTATGGGAAGGGTAGCCTCCAGTCCATAAACTAATTGAAATGGAGTGAAACCGGTGGCATCCTTCACAAAGGTTCGATAGGCCCACAACGCGGGAAACAACATCAGATGCCAATCAGACTTATGCATGTCAACAGTGCGTTGAAGCATCGTAACCAAAATCTTGTTAACAGCTTCAACCTGACCGTTAGACTGAGGATAGTACGGGTTGAACTATCGTGTCGTAAGCCTAGTTGGGTTGTCAACTCGGTCATCATGTGATTACGGAAATGTTTTCCGTGATCTGTGACGATGGCTTGTGGAACTACAAACCGTGTAATGACATGATTGAACAAAAACTGCGCTGCTATATGACCGTCTTCATTTAATGTGGGCATCGCCTCGGGCCATTTTGTAAAGTAATCGACGGCAACGATAATAAACCCATGCCCCCCGGCCGAGCGAGGCTTACAGGTTGTATAATCAATGCCCCATTTTGCAAAAGAGCCTATGGTCACTACACGGTGCAGCGGGGCCAGTGGCGCACGCATCTTCCGCTGTTATATCTAGCATGCATGACATGAGCGGACAACAAGAATGTAATCTTTAAAAATAGAGGGCCAGAAATAACCAGCGCGAAGGATTTTTTGAGCTATGGCATATCCGGACATGTGGCCACCACAGGCGCTAGAGTGGCAGTCATTCAAGACTCTCAGCTTCCTCGAGGGTAAGACATCGGCGGAGAACAGAGTCCACGCCGAGACGGTAGAGGGTGTCCCCTATGATCCGATAGGGTTGGGATTGATGGCGGATCCACCGTCGAGCATCTTTGGATAGAGCGGGGCGGAATGAGGAGGTTTGTAAATAAACAATAATATCCTAGTACCAAGGATCGAGGGTGCTGATCAGAAAAAGAGTTTCATTCGGGATATGATCTTCTGAAAGAGAGGGTGCTGAAGGAGATGGCAAAGAACAGAGCAGTTCAGCAAAGACCGGAGACTTCTTAGACTTGGCAGTAGTAAATTCCAAGTCAAACTCTAGAAGGATTACGATCCATTTAGAGTATTTTCCCCCTAGCAACTGATGCGACAAAATGTACTTCAACGGGTTGCAGTCTGAAATCACGGTCGTGGTGCACAACAGGATATAGTGCCGGAAACATTGGACGGCGCACACAGCGGCCAATGCCAACTTCTCAACGTAAGCGTAGCGAGTTTCCGTATCCAGGAGGTTGCGGCTGAGGTAATAGATAACATGCTCATTTCCGTCATCATCATCCTGCACTAGAACCATGCCGATAGTGGTATCAGTGGCGGCCAGATAGAGAGTGTAATCACGATGGTAGTTCGGAGGTCTCAATAATGGAGCAGACACAAGGAGACCCTTGAGTTGCTCGAAATAATCCTGAGCGATAGCATCCCAATGGAAGGGTGTGTCTCGCTTCAACAATCGTGTAAAACCCTTAGCCACCTCGGCATAATTCAGAATGAAAAGTCTAAGGAAATTTGCTTTGCCCTGCAAGCTCTGTAACTGCTGCAAAGAAGCAGGGGGAGGAAGATTCAAGATGGCCTCGACTTTGAGGGGATCCAGATGGATGCCTTCTCTGGAGACGATAAACCCAAGCAGTCGGCCTGATTCAACGCAGAAGACACATTTATGAGGATTGAGCCTAATACGATAGTGTCGACAACGAAGAAAAATTTCGTGAAGATGGGAGGGATGGTCTTGACGCTTAGCTGAATGAGCTGGAAGATCATCCAGGTATGGCTGTACAATGTGTCGAAAATCATGAAATGCATAGGACATTGCATGTTGGAAGGTAGCACCAGCATTTTTTAAACCGAAAGGGAGCTTCTTATAGGCAAAAGTGCCCTAAGGACAGATAAAAGTCGTCTTATGCTGATCAGCGGGCGCGATGTTGATCTGGTGGTATCCAGAAAAACCGACCATAAACGAGTAAATTTCGCTTCCTGCACACCCATCAATAAGCTGATCGATGAAGGGTGTAGGGAATTTATCGTTAGGACAAGCGCGATTGATATCATGGTAATCAACACAGACTCGAATAGTGCCCTGCTTTTTGTTCACAGGAACTATATTAGAGACCCAATCCGTTAGTGGAATGGGGTAAATGAAACCAGCCTTGAGAAGCTTTTCGACTTATCCTTTGATGGTTGCGGCCTTTCGGGGGTGCACAGGGCGTAGGCGCTAACGAACATGCTTGGCACCAGGATACGTAGGTATCTCGTGCACCACTATACTAGGGTCGATGTCGGGCATCTCTTCGTAGGACCATGCAAAAACATCACGAAATTCACGAAATAAGTCAGTGTAGAGTTGAACTTCCTCTGGAGTGCAAGTGACTCCAATATGAATGTGCTCGACAATCCCTGGTTTCACAAAGATGTCAATGGGTTGGGTCTTCGTAATGTTACCCATATTTCCCTCTGAAGACACTTGGTAAATCTGAATAGGTGTTTGAAGAGGCTGGAATGGGATACACGGAGCAAACCGTTCGAGACATGCGAGCATTTCCTAATGGGCAGGGAGAAATGAGGAATGGTGGTGATGGTCCGACCAAGGGGGTTCCTCAAGAGACATGGTCTCTATGATGGCTTCATCAGAAGGAAATATTTCATTTAATGGATCTGAAGTAGCATCATCTCCAAGCCAAGGTAAATGAACATACGAATCGGGAACACCGCTCGGAAGAGTAGGTTCGGCAGGGGAAGTTGATGCAGTGACGATTTCGACGTAGTTGAGCTCGGCAAGACTCAACGGCATCATATCACCCCAGGACCCTTCCTGATTAGCGGGAGGAAGGACCCACGGATCAGAACACACGGAGATCATATTAATAGGGGCGAGATTTGGAGGTGGAAGGGGAAAGACACCCATTAGAGCGGGATCTTTAAAGAGTCTGGCTCCCACACTCTCGAATGATTTAGAGGTATGCTCCACGAATGCCACATTACCTTCGGAAGAGGAGGCAAAGAAGGAGAGCTGGTCCACCGTGACAATCTTCCCTTGATGGGGGAAACAAATGACACGGAAAAGGAGGAAGAGATGGCTTGCATGGCATATGTCCAGCTACGTCCGAGGAGGAGGTTATAGGTGAGATTAGCATCGACGACTTCGACCTCCACTTCTACCGTCTTTCCTTCCAAGGAGATGGGCAAGCATTGGAGGATACGTAAGGACGAGACTCTCTTCCATCAAAGGCTTCTAACGTCATGGGAGACTGGCTCAATGTAGGAGAACCAATAGCTTTCCAGCAAGCAACAGACATGATGCAAGTTGAGGCACCTTCATCAATGACTATAAGATGAATTGTTTTGCCATTGATGATGACCTGTATAAGGAAAGCGATTTGGTGTGGCGGTCTCGGCGTATAGCCCTCGAGATCAAAAGAAATCAGATCCGAATCAGTCGGGTCTATGCCACCGATGGCCGATAGCAAGGACTTCCTCTGAGAGGGGTAGCTATGGAGGACTTCTAAAGAGGACATAGCAGAAGGAGCCTGAGCTAAGTCCTCAATGATGCTGTAGTGCTGGGCAGCACGAGCATTAGGGTTGTAAGAAGACTTCCAGAGTACACCTTTCGGAGGGGGTCGGATAATCGTCTCAGTGTTCAGTCTTTCGATGTGGAGAGGACCAGAACTAGACGGAGGAGCATTGGAGGATACCTCCGGCTCTTTCCCGGCGGGAGATGGATATTATTTTGCTCGAGTAGTGACATGGATGGGAATTGTCCCAGCCATAAACACTTGAGAGCCAAATGAAGAAGACGGCTGCAATGGATCTGCTACCATTTGAGTTTGCTGAGAAGGGAAAGGTTCTTTAAGCACAGCAGGAGTCCCAGGAGCACCTTTCAATAATCGACTAACTTTAGACCGCCTAGGGCAGTCTTTAGTGTAGTGATCCTCATCACAGATAAGACAAGGATACTTAGGTTTTCGCTTGGCTCCGTCCTCCGGTGAAGGTTTAGGGGAATCTTGTTTGGCCTGTTCGGTCTTATTCTTAGCTTTCCCTTTCCTTTTCCCTTTCGAGGATTTATCCGCCGTGGTGGACTGAATGACATTAACCTCGGAGGTACTTCCAGAATTAGACTGAACCTGAGAAGTATTTCCATTAGAAGCATTCTGTTTTTGCTTCCCAGGGTTCGCGGATGATTTCTTTGATGACGTATTTACAGAGCCAATAACTCCGTCAACAGATGGTTTTGGCGGAGCTTTGGATGTTCCGGGCCTCGAGGCGTCTGGAAAATAATCATATAAAGCACCTGACTAAGAGTATACTAATTCAAGGTGTTGAGCACGCGCGATAGCTTGCTCTTCAGTTACACAAGCTCCCATGGCGATGTCTCGCGTGATCGTAGGGACAAAGGAAGTCGTGAACCAATCGGTCAGGAGCTGATCAGGAATCCAAAATTTGATCAAGCGACGATGCCATCTCCATTCATGTATATGATCAGATATATGCGTAGTCATGTCCTGTTTGAGAGACGTAAGGAGATGTGTCCCTGTCTCATACAAAATGGGTAGCTGAAAATGAGTTAGGAATTCCATAGCCAGTGAGTTGAAATCTTGAAATGTTTCGCGATTCAACTCAATATACCACTTAGTGGCTGAGCCGGTGAGAGTCCTTTGGAAGAGGCAAAGCCGGATGGAGTCATCAAGCCACGAGTTCAATGAGCACCAAAGGTGATAGGTCATAACATGGGCTTGAGGATCCTCAACAGCTTTGCCATCGAATTTTGGGCAATCACTGGGTATTTTAGTTGGAAGTGGTGGCCAGTACGGATTATGAAGAATGGGATCATTCGTTAACTTGGACAGATCTGGAAGTTCCAATGTCGCCAAGAAAGGAAACTGGGGATTAAAGGACATTTGTGGCTGTGGAAGAGAGGTAGTACCAGCATTCCAACCAGGTGGTGGTTGCCCCCATGGACTCTGTCCGGATGGGCCCGGTCCGTAAGGGTTCTGCCCATAGGGATTTTGCCCATAGGGGTTCTGTCCATATGGATTCTGCCCATAAGGATTTTGTCCATAAGCAGACAGTTGACCCTGGGTATGCCCCCCAACACCCCATGGATTAGCAACTTGACCTCTAGGTGCAATGTACTGTTGTTGATAATTTTGATAAGGAGTAACCTACATTTGTTTATAATTTTGGTAAGGGGTAAAATGAGTTTGCCCCTGGGGTTGCTGGTAGCCATAAATTTGCTGAGCTCCATACTGAGCCTGATAAGAAGGCTACGCTTGGTAGGAAGTTTGGGGTCACGACCTACCTTGCATTTGATAACCAAGTTGAGTCTGGGTCCTAGAAGAATGCCCTTGAATGGGTTGAGCTTGGACCATCTGGCCGGAAGGTTGGCCTGGTTGGGTTTGGGACAGACCTGTTTGCCCAGAAGGATGTGTCTGCTGGGTACCAGGTTGTCCTTGAGCCACTAAGGGTTGTCCTTGCGGAGCAGATGGTTGAGCGGGCTGGATGGCCGGTTGATTTTGAGGTTGGCCAGCCTGTCCAGAAGGATGACTAAGCTGGGCAGTGGGTTGGCCCTGCTGTGCAGAGAGCTGGATCGTTTGCCCAGAAGGATGACTAGGTTGGGCAGTGGGTTGGCCCTGCTGTATGTAAGGCTGCCCCCCTTGCCTAGAAGGATACCCCTGTTGGACTGCCGGTTGACCTTGTGGAATGTAAGTTTGTCCGGTTTGTCCAGAGGGATAACCTTGCTGAATACCAGGTTGGCCTTGTTGAATATAAGGTTTCCCTGGTTGTCCAGATGGGCAACCTTACTGGGTACTGAGTTGCCCCGGATAACCAGAAGGTTGAGTCAGATAGGTAAAAGATGGACCGCCAGCGGCCAAAGGTTTTCCCTGATAGGGTTGTCCTTGTAGGCCCCGAGGTTGGCCTGGGTAAGACTGGCGATAATATTGCTGCCCCTGGGGGGTTTGCACATAAGATGGCTGGCCTTGGTTAGGTGGTCCTTGAAGCTGCGCAAGCATTGCTTGGCCTCCATGGAAAGAGGTGGTCCCAAGGTTCCAAGCAACGGATAATGGTACCGAAACCTCAACAACAGGTTGAGTAGGCAAGGGTTGAGAGAGTTGAAGGTATTGACCGGTAGAATCATAATAAAAGAATGGACCCTGTGCATTTGGATCCTGAACAGCTTTTCCAGAAGCATCATATGGGCCCCCTCCTGGAACGGGACAAGAAGAGGGTGGAGCACTTTGTGCAGGGTGGACAACTCTAGGCGAGAGTGCTGACTGGCCACTACTCACTTGACTGTGAGGGGGACCGACACCAGCGTTCAGAGCTGAGGACGCTGTTATGGCACTAACAACTGGAGTTGAATGTGCTACACAAACAGTTGGATTCATCGGAACTGAAGTAACAGGTGTAGTGTGGGCTTGTGAAACAAAAGGTCCTGTGGTGGGAGTGATATGGGGATCCCACATGGTCGAAGCAGGGGTCCTGGCACTTACCCTATCCCTCAACGACTGATAGCGTGGGGGGAGTGGAGAAGTAGCTGGGATGGGAGTGTCGATATTCGACACCACAGGTGTCTCACTCATGCTAGGATATGTCTCATCCATGTGGGAGGTAGACATTGGAGACGAAACACCAGGGGGGTAACAGGAATATCGTCCTCGTCAGGCTCCCAGATGGGGTTCCAATCGACTTCATAATCTTCGTCGCCCGGGGCATGGGAGTTGATAGGTTGGATACTCGGGATAATAGGAAGTGTATCACTTACAACTGGTACCTCAGGAGCAGCGGAAGACGGAGAGCCTTGATCACTTGGAACCGGAGTTGACGATTCAGCTAGGATGGCAAACTTCAAACAAACCTAAGGGAATCTAACGATAAAGGACCCTAATCAAACTAACGCACACAAGATCTAACCAGGTAATGTTTATCGTGGCCAAATGAAATTTAAGATGCAAAGACACAACTTGACCTTTTCATGTTTTAAGAGTCGAGAAAGGGACAAAAAGGTGACTCTAGTCGCCTTCAAATGTTTTGTGAGCCCGAAGTGACAAACTACTCAAGTGAGCCTTTTCTTTTAAGGAGTCTGAAAAGGATCAAAAGTTACTACTCTGGAGAACTAGGCAAAAGGGTTTACCAAAAAAATCCGTAAAACTTCATATACACCTTGGCATTCATATGAAAACCAAGGACTTCCCGTACGACAATCAATCTTCCCGAATGCTGTGTTCGGTGAGTTACGGCTTGTAAGGCGGTAGACACGGCTTCCTGTGGATAAAGGATGATAACCTAGTGGGGTCTCCCCTATATACGCGACGATACATGGGAGCTCAAGTTCGTGCTAGACCACTATCAAGTCACAAAAGGAGGAATCACCCAACCGTAGTGTGAAACAACAGTGACTAGGTTTAACGACGCCGGAGCACGTCTCTAGCCTAGACCTCTAATCAGTGACCGTTACGTTCCAATGCATTTTTAAGTTCATTCAGTTCATTTTATGGTTGATCTTTAGTTAAGTTTCAATTTCCAGGTCCTACCGTATGAAATCTCTCAAAATTGCCTAGATGCAAACTATGTGCCAAAGAATATCATTTCGTTCGATGAATACTAACTACGAGAGAGTTAAGGATTTTTCAAAAAAAATGACCACAAACAAACGCGAGCTACTCTAATGCAGCTAATGACAAATAAACGAAACTTTTCTTTGTTTTAAATCACTTAATCAATGAAAAGCTTCTAATTTCAATTAACTAATTCAATGCAAAAGAGATTGTTCGTTTTCTTTTCAATGGCAAAGTGCACTAAACAAACTTTTGAGAAATAATAACAAACAAATGTGAAAAGAACCGGTTGACCGCAAACAACTGTAATCTGTGTCCGGTTAGTGAGAAGTAATCAAAACAATGCAAATACTGGTTCAATAACAATCACCTAGACAACCAAGCATAAGCAAGGAAAGAGGAAGGTTTTCGCAAAAGCAAAAGGCAAGTAGTAAACGAATCTTTGTGAACGAGTAACGAAACAAAGCCAATCCAACGAAATCGGTATGATAACACCAGGTCACAAGACACAAAAACAAGATCCGCCTAACAAGGCTTCCCAAACAAGTGCTTCAATCTTCAGACAATAGAAAACAAGTCATAAACCAAGTGAAAAGAGCAGGGGATAGCCAAAACAACAGGTTCAAGAGGCAGAATTGAAAAAATTCAATTTTACAGGTATCAGTGCGGGTGATACACAACAACAAAGCGCTGATCAGAAACCATGCGTAGCAATAAAGCGCTGTCAGCATGGAAGTACACGGCTTAACTGCGCTGGTTCGATTTTCAGAACCGTCGCGACTGTTCAGTGTATAAATGCGATGACGACGAAGTCAAAGAAACAGCTATGTGATGTCAGCGTGATTATTTTATTATAAACCGCGCTGAGGCTGAAAAACAGGCACAATCAAGCCAAAAGCTCCCAAACCAAGGCAATCACTCTTTAAACAATCAAGGCACCTCCCAGACTGAACCAGGAAATTCAAAAGCAGAGAATTAATCCCCAATCTTTGAAAAGAGAGCAAAAATCAAACTCAAGGACAAAACATGAACACAGAAGACAAAAGCTAGCTCCAAGCTGTTCAATTTTTAAACCAAACCGGAGATGGACTAAAGTGGCTTTGATATACTTCGCTAATGCAGAGCAATAGCGTTTTGAAGGCTACCTGGCCGTGCTTCAGACTCCGTCCAAAGTTTACAAATCAAACAAAAAGGTAAAGAAAGGTCCCCACTGGAGTCGCCAAATTGTTAAGGAGGTAAATCCTCTTTGCGGACAGAGACGATCCCTACTAGCCCAGACCAGGTCTAGCAACAATCACACAATGCTATCACACAAGTTCCTAATTGCAAATGAAAAGTAGATGGTGAGAACCTACTTGGATTCCAACGCTATCGTTCGTCGAAGAGATGTCGCCCTCATTCCTTTGCTTTGGCCAGTCACGATCCACACGATCTCTGTGATGAGATACCTTCACATGCAAAGAACAACACCAAAACAAGCGTAAAATCTAGTAGATGCAATTATATATCGGTCAGAAAAGATATAACTCAACATCAAACATGAAACAATGAGAGTGGAACCATAATGATAGTCATCTATTATTAATAAATAACAGAGAAGAGTACAACCAAAGTTCTGACATTGAATCCTTCTCAAGAGGGTCCAGCTAGCAAATCTCTTAAGCATTCACCCTTAGAGGTAGATCTCCCAAGACAAACTCTCTCTCACACAAGTTTACACAAGAAAGAAACACTTCACAACCTTCCTTAAGCTCTCTAGCAATCCCACACTTGTCGCACCAACTACCTATCAAATCCACACAGTAGCAGCAGCACTCTAAGCACTATCAATTCCAAGCTATCAAAAACTAGCTGCTCATGGCAATGGTAGAGGCATAAATAGGAGAAGGAGTCTCCATGAATGGTGGGAGGATGATCTTATCCCCAAGGAAGGTGGCTCAAATGAAGAAACAGACATGCCAGAGGAGGGAGGGCGACATTTACAAGGCCAACAACCAGGTCTAGAGTCATCTGGAAGGCCGGCTGTTAGAACAAACTCTCCCAAACTGGATCAGCGCGGATCCATAACTGCACTGGAACGCTGACATCGCAGCTGAATAACAGGGAAGTTCATGTCAGCGCGATCAGATATAAATAACAGATGCACTGTCTCATGAAATTCAACCAGCGCGGAAAACACGCGTGCTTCCGCGCTGGCAGCACAGTCTGTCCGTTATGAAGCGCCCGTCAGCGCAGTTATTTTAACAACAATCGCGATGATAGTAAAAACTTTGGCAAATTGGCTCATTTGGCAACATTAGATAGCATGAGCATGATTGATTTGAACTCATGAAACAGTAGGAATATTGACAGGGAGACAGTGACAAATTACTGTGTAACAAAGAGGCTCATTTTTCTCTCTTTTCCCCCACCATTTCTGGCAAGTACCTCTTTATTTTTTACAAGATTGAGGAGGATAACATTTGATTGATTATAAGCTCATCCTTCAGATGAGTCCAACTTAGTTTAAATTCGAACCCTAAGAAGGAGTGGTTCGTTCCTGTTTGTAATTGAACAGGTCCTTTACTGTTAAATTTTAACGAGTCTAGTATAGGAGAAACTCGACATTTTTCAATTTTAGAGAGTCTAAAGAAACTTAAGGAAACTCCATGGTTGTCCTTTTTCGTAAATTTGTGTCTCCCAAGCCTGAAGAAGTATAAAATAATACTTGAGAGAACCACTTGATAATTACGACGAAGGAGTACTTTTCGTAATTAGTACCTATGATCTGAAAAAGTAAAAAAGCGATCAAGGACACGTCGTTTTATAACCAATATCGAATTTGAAATGACAAAAATATGGCAATGTTTTCATGTTTTTACGATCAGAAAAGAGCTGTAAGTGGACCGTATTTTTAGTTCCGTTTTAATGAGTTTAAAAAGAAAAACTCGGCGATATTTTCATGTTTTAGGAGTTAGAAAAGAGCTTAAAGGTGACTATAATGTTTTTTTGTCGAAAATGACCGATTTCGCCTGAAAAATCCGTTATCCTGAACAAAAACTCAAACATTACTCATACATGTTTAAAATGCCTAAAAATGCTGCAAAAGTTACCTTTCTAAACTGAAACATAAAAAAATTATCAATTCATTTATTCAAAAAACTTATAAAAAGGGCTTTCGTCAATTCATTTTTACCGTTTGAGTTTTGGGTGAGAAAATAGAGCTTTTGGTCAGAAACTTCCCGTGAAGATTTCGGAAAATCCATCCGTTGGAATCAAGCGCCATCATGTCCAGGTAATCCACATCATCCTACTCTTTAAATTCATCTGTTTCAATTTTTTTTTAGGTTTTAATTTCATTTTTTAGAGCATTTTTAGGCTAGAAACCCACGCGCGGGGACCCGCAGGCACAAGACAGGTAGCCTACGGACCCCGACTTTTTCGCAATGGGGAAAAAGTCAGGGGTCCGCACCTTCCGTGAGGGCAAGGTGTGGACCCACGTACTGTCTCTAACAGAGAGGGTGCGGTCCCTACAGCAAGGGTTTTTAACCCTAAATTTCTCAAAATTCACCCAAAAATTTCAATTTTGCATATTCTAATTCGCCTTTTTGTTGGATGTAGAGTATACATCATGCTTCATTGGCGAGAATAAGAGCATGAGGACATATATCTTGCCGCGATAAATCATCAACCTTCGATCGATGCATTGAAGGCATGCAGCTTATACAAATACTGGACCATACCTAGCATAAGGGCCCAGGTGGACTTTCTGCAGTGGCTGGTAGACAGGTGGAGCATACAAGACCAGTGCTTCTTCATTGGTGGCCACCAGCTCGAAATGGAGCCGACAGACATATACTTTTTGACTAGTTTGCCTAAGAGAGGTGAACACTTGACTCTATTCGGGACTAGGCCAGGTGGTCAGTCTGTCGATAGTCTCCGGCTAGAGTCCTGTAACAACCAGACTAGAGACAAAGGGATAGAAATCAAAACCATATCCCTTCCTGAACTCATGGTAATCACATTTACTGTTACCAGGCTTTGCAAGAGTGCAGCACTACATATAGCCACTGGATCCCAAATGCAGATGGCATTTGAATGCTTTCGAGGCACCATCTTTAACTGGCGTGATGTTGTGTTGGCTAATGTAAAAGGCCAACCGACTAGAGCCATGAACGAAAAACTGGAGACCTTTGGATATGGTGCTTTAGTCGTGAGCTTTGGTCTGGAGAGGATCCCAATGTTGGTCCCATAGCGCCTTACTGTTGGAGCTGGACTTCCTCGAGAGCCCAAACTGATGCGATGGGTTACAGTTATGGCCCATCATCCTGATGAGGGGACAGAGGTTGTTTGATTCAAATCTGAGTATTTCCATTGGTTGGAAAGCTAGGTTTTTTCTATTCAGGACTTTCATTACGCTAGGGTAGATTTTCGCGGTGACCCACTGTTATAGACATTTTTGTGCCTTACAGCATGAAGCATGAAATGTCCATAATCTAAGGGATCCAAAGTCCCTAAACATGTTGTTCCTACCCCTAGAGGAACAAGGTCAGCAGACCATAGCACTAAATAGCAGTCCTCCACCTGAAAACACTCAAAAACAAGCTAATTCTGGATCATGTCAACTGCTCCACTGAGCATTTGCGTTGAATGTCAACTGCTCCACTGTCTACCTGTGCTGAATGTCAACTGCAAAGAAGGCTACCTGCGCTGGGCGAGTTGGGACATGTGGCACAACCATTCCTCAAGGTGTCAATGCCCAGGAAGCTTCCAAAATGACACTTGGATCAAGGAATTCGACTGGTGATGAGTAAGAGGGTCTAGATCTACAAGTGGAAGCAAGAACCTCCAAGTGGACTCAAGAAATGAAGAATAACTGAAGTGGGAGAGGACACTAGTCAGCTCTCAAGCTGACTCATCCTTTCTCCAAAACCCTATATATAGATCTCTCTCATGAGGTCTAGGGAGGCTGGAATCTTGTGAATGTAAGGAAGTGCTATTGGTTTGAGTTTAGAAATATTGGGTGATTTGCTTTGAAGGAGGTGAAGAGGAGATTTCTTTCTATTGGGAGGTGATGCTGGATTGGGCCTTTTATGGTTGTATCACTTCCTGAACTTTACTTCTTCCATTAATAAAGCATTTGAGATTCTTCTATAAGCATGTGTCTCAATGATGTATTGTTATACTTGTGTATTTGATTTATTCTAATCCTTGAATCAATTATGAATGTATGCTTCTTGTAGTTTCCCTCTCTTGCCATTTTTCAGGATCTTGGTGTAGCTGGGCCAATGAAAGAGCAAGAAGCTGGGAGCAAGCAGAAAGGAGAGAAGATTGGATCAACCATTAGCGAAAGACATCGGTTAGTGGATCTCTTTCTCCCCTATTTTACTTTCATAAAGAAGAAATCTTAGATAGCTTTGCTTCGATTGTTGCTGAGGTACTATCACCCTTAGAGTGGGATAGGGTCATTCCGTATTGGATACTTTTCCCAACAACACCCACACATGGCTCTTCTACTAGGAGAGCAATGGGATGACTTAGGTAAAATCATTTTCAACATTTTCCTAATTTAATATTTTTGTTTTTATCTCGTCCTAAAATTGATAGTAAAAGTTTCAAATGCAGATGCGGGTCCACAGCGACCAACCACTCTCCGGTCCTATGAGAGGAAACAACCAGTTGCAGCAGCACCAGCCCCACAGGACGAATCAATAGAGACCTTGGCCGAATTGGAGAGCCATCTAGAGCATTTGACAGGAGACATTCTAGAGACCGGCATAGATGACATTTCTTTTCGACGACAGCGCTATGTGATTGGGGTCCCAGGACCTTTTAGGATGTTACTTTTTAAGGTGGCCTCTACAGTGGTTTCTTATCAAGATCATCACTAGTGATAGGATGATCACCTATTGTAGACACATGAAATTTTTTGCTTTTTGTGCCTATCATTTTTGCCGATCATAAGGTGTTTTTCAACCTGTGATTGAGGACGATGTATATTTTGACACACTCCTATATTATACTATATCACTATTACTGGATTATCTTGTAAAACATTGTACGAAATGTTTCTAAATTTACTTGTATGATTATTTCAAATGTCTACTTAACATTCGAGAAGCAATTGCATCTGCTAATGTATTTAAATATCTTGGAATATGTTGATATTCAATATAATCAAATTCACGTTCCAAGAGATGCACTCTCAAAAATAATCTTAATAACACTGGATTTCTAATGGCATATACTCTATTAAGTTGTAATACAACGAGTTCAGAATCTAACCTCACTATCAAACTCCGAATCCCAAATGAAATAGATTCAGATAATAACTCAATCACTGCACTATACTCAACAATGTTGTTCGTTGTTTGACTGAGGCTTACCCCATGCATAGATACCAACTCGTCAAAGGGCGAATAGATAACCGAAGCTGCGGAAGAAATATTCTATGTATTACGACAAGCACCATCAGCAAAACCAATGTATGTTTGGAGAGGCGTCGACATCTGCAATATCAAGAGTAAAACAAAGATAAGCAGGAATAATGACGAAAATCACTCTCTAAGCTAAGCACACTTTTTAAACTAAAACACACCAGCTTGAAAGAAAACTAACCTAACTAAAAATCTTCACACCCATTTTTAAGCATAATACCTCTTCAGGTAAAGACCATTTTTGGGTTTACCTAAAGAGACCCTGTCAAAGTCTACCTAATTTATCATTTGCTTGATCATACAATAAGACTAGGTCTCCTTTAAAAAAATTTCGAGGGGTCAAATTTCGATCATACTGAGCTTTAATATGTTTTGCATGAGTTTCGATTGCTAATGTAGCATCGCATCAATTCTCATCTAGCTAAGCCAAGTATAACAAACATCTTTCATCTTCGGAAGTGGCTGGAAGTAATTTGATGGCCATTTGCAATGACAGGATTTCGCATTCAATGGGTAACACAGATTCCAGACCATAAACTAGTTGGAAAGGAGTGAACCCTGTTGACGTTTTTACTGAGGTTCGATACGCCCAAAGCCCTGAAAATAGCATGTTATGCCAATTTGACCTATGAATCCCAATGATTCTTCAGATCATGATGACTAGAACTTTGTTGATGGCTTCAACCAGACCATTAGCCTGTGGATAATACGGAGTTGAACTATCGTGACGCAAGCCAAGCTGGCCTGTAAGTTGAGTCATCATAACATTTCGAAAATGATGCCCATGATCAGTTACAATTGCTTGTGGAACACCAAACTTAGCAATTATATGATGAATATGAAAATTGCAACTGTTTTTCCATCTGCCTCAAATGTAGGCATCGCCTCGGCCAATTTGGTAAAATAATCTAGCGCAAGGATGATATACGCATGCCCCTCGGCTGAGTGAGGGTTACATATATTAAAATCGATACCCCATTTTGCAAACGGACCGATGGCAATGATAGGTTGGAGAGGAGAAGGTGGAGTGCGCATCTTTCAATAAAACATTTGGCAGTTGTGGCATTTTTGGACCATGTTAATACAATCTTTAAACATAGATGGCCAAAAGTAGCCAGTGCGCAATATCATTTGGGCTGTGGCATACCCAGACATATGACTGCCACATGCTCCAGAGTGACAGTCATTAAGAACCCTTTCAACTTCCTCATGAGTTAAACAACGTCGAGAAACAGAGTTCACCCATGACGATAAAGACTATCTCCAATAATTCTGAATTGTTGGGACTGGAATCATATATTTCAATGTTCTGACATTGAAATTTCTGGCCGAAAGGATTGGTTCTGGAGATAAACGATGATATCCCCATACCATGGATCTAAAGTGCTGATTAGAAACAAGGATTCATCCGCAATGGGCTCCTCCGCAACAGTTTCCATGTCACCACGTGAGAAATCACACATTAACTCCGCAAAAACTAAAGATTTCTTTGACTTATACTTTTCAAATTCCAAGTCGAACTCCTGTAGGATCACAATCCATTTGGAGTACTTGCCCCCCTAGCAATTTATTGGTTAAAATATAAATCATAGGGTTGCAATTAGAAATTACTATAGTTTTACGTAGTAAAATGTAATGACGATAACATTGGACAACTTGAACAGCTGCCAATGCCAATTTCTCCACATGTGAGTATTTTAGCTCAGTTGGATTTAAAGTTCAACTAAGGTAGCATATCACATATTCAGTACCAAATTCATCTTCCTGAACTAGCACCATTCCAATGGTGGAATGCGAGGCAGCGAGATACAATAAGTAGTACTGGTTGTAGTTGGGAGGATGCAATAACGGTGCATGGGTCAACGCGTGTTTTAGTGCATCAAAAGATTCATCAGCTATCTCATCCCAATAGAATGGAGTGTTCTGTTTCAACAACTAGGTAAAACCCTATGTTGATCTCAGCGTAGTTAGGAATGAATCGACGTAAAAAGTTTGCTTTCCCGTGCAAACTTTGGAGTTAGTGAAGACTCGAAGGAGGAGGCAATTTGACAATAGCTTCAACCTTCGAGTGATCGACGTGAATGCCGGCTTTCGAAACAACAAACCCTAGTAACCGAACAGTTTCTATACAGAAAACAAACTTGTGTAGATTCAACCTAATCCGATAATGTCTACACCTCATAAATATTGCTCGTAAATGGATGAGATGATCATCTTGATGTAATGAATGAGCAGGAAAATCATCGAGATAGGGTTGCAGAATGTGCTTGATGTCATGAAACGCATAAGACATGGTCCTTTGAAAAGTTTCCCCAGCGTTCTTGAGCCCAAAAGGTAATTTGCAATAAGAAAATGTCCCCCATGGACAAATGAAAGCCGTTTTTGGTTGATCAGCAGGTAGAATATTGATTTGATTGTATCTGGAAAAACCATCCATGAAGGAGAATATTTCACTGCCATCACAATCATCAATGATTTGATCGATATAGGGAGTTGGGCAATTTTCTTTTGGACAAGCTCGATTAATGTCCCTGTAATCAATACATATTCTTATTGTCCCTTGCTTTTTGTTAATAGGAACAATATTCGATACCCAATTCGTTAATCGAATCGGATAAATGAAACATGTTTTGAGTAATTTTTCAACTTCTTCTTTAATAGCAACAACTTTTCGCGGGTGTATCTGACGCAAATGTTGCCTGACGGGTTTAGCATCCGAGTACGTTTTGATTTTATGAACAACATAAACAACAGTTAAAACCATTTTTGACTCCTAACCGTCTACGTGCTCCACATCCACAAATCACAGAGACTTTACATATTTTTACAAAAACTACATCAAAACTTGGGTTTTCAACCCAAAAACTAACCCAGGGGACCCCATCCCAACAACCTCCCAACACAAAATCGTGACTCATCCTCGAGTCACTCATCTGGAGCTATGATCTTTCCACAAAGATCCCCTAACTTCTCCTGAATTACAACAACATCGACATCACTCCGAGTGGCTAGCTACTTGATATCCTCAGCTAGCTGCTCTGTAGCTGGTCCTTCTGTATCCAACTCCATCATCTGCTACATATTCTGCAAGCCCCTTAGCTTATCCTGAATTTTTTTCGATATCTAATAAGCTTCGTCCAACTAAGGCTCCAACCTAGCCTTAAGCAAGACCTCCTTCTTCTGAGCTATTCCACCTGTGTAAGGAGTTGCTTCCCCTCCTATCATGTTGCAAGGGGCTGCTCTAGTGCAATTGAGCATATCGTTGCCCTCACTTCATTGTACTCCCGCTATAGCTCACTCATCTATGTACTCAATGTCTGCAGGTTTGGATCTTCCTGCACGTTGGTGACCTACTCCATGCCTTGCTAAAAAATTGTTGTGCATTCTGCAACTATGGAATCTAGAGTGGCCAACCCTTCCTGGATCGCAACTCCACACTGCTCTCGGACCTCTGGTGGAGTCAAGGGCTGCATCTTCGGTTGTGTCTTAGTTATCTTCATGTTGAGTTCAAATTGAACTCGACTAACCTCAGCCTTTGCCTCGCGCATACCAGCAACCAATTTTTTAACCTTTTCCTCTCATTGTTTGTCTTCCAGATTATGGAGCTTGGGTACTGTTCTACAAGCCTCCATGACCGTTGACTCCAATCGTGAACTATGTGCCTGGAGCGCTTCCTTTTCTTCCAAAATCTGTGCCCTCTTGGCGAAAAACTATCAGTTATTCACCTTGATTTTGTTGACAACACTAATTACTTGTTGTTCCTGAAGGTGAAGCTCTCTTGCGATTCCATGTAATAATTCATGCAATGTATCCAGTTGTATCGCAGCCAGGTTCAGGCCCATTTTTGTTATTCTACCAAGTTTGGCACGTTTTTCCTTGGTCTTCGTGCATATTGAACTTGTAGGTAAGGGAAATACTCTCACATCCATCGTTGGCCATAGAACTAGCTCCACGCCGATATGTTTTTCTTTCACCAAGCTGCTCATTATGCCACTCACTTTACCTACATTCACCTGTATCATAGTTGCTTGAAGTTGCAACTTGTGAAGATCCTTCTGGAATCCCCCTAAAGTTTGTATGTACTTCTGCTCCAACTACTGTAGTACCTTTGTGGCAACGTCCCTGACTTTATCACCTATCACATCCAGGTCTCTTTCTATGATCACCAAGGTATCAACCTATGTTTCTGCACCTTCTACTTCTTCCTCGATCCTCCTTGTTGTTCCAATTATATCTTTCTTTGCTCGAAGGGGGTGCGCTTCCCTTCCTCTCCTTCTTGCCCTATTTCTCTCCCTATCGTTTTCGAAGGTGAATTGTCACCTTTTTGGGTCTTGCACTACTCTTTCTCTACCTTTTCCTTGGAAACGCGTTCCTCCTCGACTCGGGCCTTTTCTGAAACATCTTTCTTCTTCTGTGCAACCAATTTTTGTGCAGCCTGCTTGGCTGCCTCCTTCCTCTTCTTTGCGGCCACACTTTCTAAAACTGTGCTTGCCCAACAACCAAATCTGAAGGGGTGCACCATTCGTCTACCCAACATGCAACTACCTCTTGCACACCAGTCTCTATTACTAGGTATGGTAGGTCATGCCATTTATGTGCAAGGTCCTTCTATGCTTGGATGTAGACTCTATGGAAGTCAGCATTAAAATTTGCGTAGGTGGACAACTCTGTGTACAAGGTTGGGGACAACCATGGGCACTGGTTAACTACCATGCAGAGACTTGCTTCCATCAAGACCCAAAACTTTTTTGTCTTTGTACGTGCGCAGGATCCTTCATAGCCCATAGCAAGGCGAACTGTGTTTCCTCCGACAATCCTTTTGCCAATAGAGGAAACTAGCTATCCTACCATAATTCCCATCTAACCAACACGATGGACAAAAGAGACCAATCATAATTAAACAACTTGGTGTCATGCTAGGCCTCGTGGAAATTCACGAGGGACTCCTGGCATACGTATCTCAACCAATTGAACAATACTCCGTTTGTGAACTAAGCTGTTCGAGACACTATGAGCACTGGCACATCATCCGTGTGACACTTCCTCATCACCTCTCCCACCAATATTTGGGCAGCCAGTTGAACTACAAGGGCATTTATTGACACGATGGATTACCCTCATGCTTTATTTGCTAGTTTATAATCATTTTTCATGCAATCATCCAGCTCCTTCTCTCCTATCTTTTCACCAAACTCCTTGGCTGAATTAATCTCTTCATGCAGCAAGTTTGTAATCTTTTGCACCAACATATATTTGATGCGTATAAGCCCTCCCAACCTGATGCAGGAGCATCCGGACTTAGCGAACAATGTGAATGTTTGTTCACATGTTGTGGCTAAACAAGTTGAAATTCATTGACCTGATTGGTAAAAATCCAGTTTTTACTCAGAGGATTGGATCTCTCAAGAAATTAGTTATAATTCATTATTGTAATAAGTTAGAGACTATATTATTTTAGATTTAGAGATAGATATTTTTAGCATAGAGCTAGGAGTTAGAGATTTGTTATTAGATCTATTAAAAATAGAGATTTTGTTGTTAGATATGGTAAGAGTGTTTATCGATGGATAAAAAGAAGGAAAATGTAATGAGTGAGAGGATGATTGGTAGAGCGAGTGCAGAGAGATAGTGAGTGGATTGTATTTTTTGAGATAGAGGTCGTTAACTATGTAATTAGGCCTAAGACTGAGACTCTGTTATTTGTTTGTCATGAACAAATCAGTGTTGTGAGCATAATTATATAAACAACCCATGGAGGCCTCGAATGCTTGTTTTTTATCTGTATTTAGATGGTTTTCGTGTTGGCTTTGTGTTTTCATACTTTATAGTAGAAACCCCGTGGTTAAGACAAATTTGGTGTGTTTTGGGTCCACAAGCGGAAATCCAATGTAGACAGAGAAATTGTGCAAAACACTTAGCGGATTTGGAAAGCCAGATTTGAAATAATATAAACACCTCTTTTGGTACTTATAAGGTCTGGGTGATAATATATATATTGCATCTCACTCAATTAGATTGGCTCATGTCACAACCCTATCCCCGAGCCCTTGTAATATGCGATTGTTGACACATTGCATAAACACTTTGGAGCAGGAGTGGCAAAGTGTTAAGTGGTCATATTGCAATCACCAATAGCGATTAGAGATATTGCATCGAACCTCCACCAAAGGGATAGTGCCGATAGTGCAGACCTTGTGACTGTCGATTTCTGATAAGGCAATTTGATCTAGACCATCAGATCTCATAGCTCCAGATCAATGGTCAGCAAAGCTTCGTGTGTTGACGTTTTCACACAATAAGCGCACCAATGTAAAAATGGTAAATATCAATTTTTTTGTGTGGATTTCAATGTATTTCGATTAAAAGGGAAACAAGTCAAATATAGTTAAAAGGGTGATCCGCGGGGTGATTTGGGGTTTTTGGGCATTTTTCAAAGGCATTCCGATGCCAAAAGGAAAAGGCACAGTATAAAGAAAAGGGTGTTTGGTGGGGTGATTTTTGGGTCATATTGATCCATTTGTGGGTTTATTATTGCACCTTTGTTTTTACCCATGTCATTTTGGTATCATAGCAGAAGAAAGGGTTGTTTGCAGTGAAAATGCCAACAAGGAGAGGCATTGGTCGAGGATGACCTGAACCAAATGCAAACCTACTGGAAGAGGTATAGAGTATGTGTACAAGAATGGAGTCAATTAAGACTACCAAGAGAAGAGCACCTAATGAAGGAATTGAGAGTTCTTCAGAAGAATCTCATGCAGAGGAGATAATAGACGAAGACAATGAAACTGCCAAAATCATTAAGATGTTGGCGAAAGTAGGAGGAAAACCTAAGGTGGAAATTTTGATGTATGAAGGGAGTCTAAACACAGAAGAGCTAATGGATTTGGTAAGATCCTTAGACCAGTACTTTGACTATGAAGAGGTTGATGATAGGAAGAAGGTGAAGTTTGTAGTTATCGAATTGAGGGGTCATGCAACTATCTGGTGGTATGAGTTAAAAACATCAAGAATGAGGAAAGGTAAGTCCAAGATCAAGCTATGGGACAAAATGGTAAGTAAAATGAAAGCCAATTTTTTTCCTAAAGACTATGATTTGAATCTTTTTAAACAATTGCAAAATTTAAGGCAAAAAGGAATGTATGTTAAATAATACACAAAAGAGTTTTATAGATTGAGTATTAGAGCAGGGAATGTAGAGGATGATGTGGAAAAGATAGCTAGATATGTCAATGGCTTAAGGTATGATATACAAGATGAGATTAGCTTGTTAAGTTTGAAAACTGTTGAAGATGCGTATCAAGAAATTTTGAAGGCATAAGAGAAGATATTGAGGAAACTGAGTCAAAGGAATAAAGGAAAAAGCTCGGCAAGAGGTAGGGGAACTACTAGACCAAGGGGAAAACAACATCATCATGAATCAAGAAGCTCAAGTAGCAGACCACCGCAGAGGGGAGAATCTAGTAGAGGAAGATTTATGCCTTGAGGAAGAGGGCGAGCAAGAGATGTTCGATGTTATACATGTGGAGAATGGGGAGATATGTCATGATACTTTCCTCATAATAAATCAACAAGTTAGAGGAGTGGAAATGTGGCTGAGCCAAAGCCAGAACCAACTCGACTTGTGGAAAAGGAAGAACCTCCTGAAGAAGGTGAATCACTGTTATTAAGAAGAACTTTGCTTAGAGTAGAGAAAGAGACTAGAGAACTTGCATAAGGGATGCATTTGTTTAGAAATACCTATAAATCAAAAGGTAATTGTTGCAAATTAATAATTGACAACAGAAGCACTGACAATCTTATTTCTATAGTATGGCAGATAAGCTCAGACTAGAAAAGACCATGCAGGCTACTGCTTGTAAAGTGTCATGGTTACAGAAGGGACATAAGATTATTGTGACTCAACAGTGCAAGGTGGATATACAAATTTGTACGTATAAATATGTGATATTATGTGATGTGATGCCCATGGATGTATGCCATGTATTGCTGGCAAGACCATGGAAATTTGATTGAAAAGATATTTATGATGGAAGGAGAAACGCTTATACTCTAGAGAAATATGGAACTAAACACTCATTGTTGTCATTGAAGGATGATGCTGACAAAGGAACACCTGGAAGCAGTGTTATGCTGATAAGTGGAAAAGAGTTCTTGTAGGAAGTAGTGAGGAATGGGGAGTTGCATTTTTCTATTGTGGGAAGGCCAAAGGTGATTTTGACTTCCACAAACTTGAATGATTTGCTTGAAGAAGTTAAAATGATGTTAGATGATTTTGCTGATATTATTGTGGATGGGTTGTTGAATGCATTACCACCGATTACGAGTATTAGTCATCACATTGACTTAATACCAGGAGAAAGCTTGCCAAATAAAGCAACATATAGGCTAACTTTTCAAGAGAGTGCAGAAGTTGGAAGGCAAGTGCAGGAGCTGATGGATAAGGGGCTGATCAGAGAAAGTCTTAGTCCATGTGCTATACCAATAGTACTCACTCCAAAGAAAGGAGGAGAATGGTGCATGTGCATAGATTCTAGAGCTATCAACAAGATCACAATCAGGTACAGATTTCCATTGCCACACATGGATGATTTAATGGACAATTTAAGTGGATCAAAATGCTTTACTAAAATAGATTTGAAGAGTGTATATCATCAAATAATAATTCGAGAAGGTGATGAATGGAAAATTGCATTCAAAACAAATAGTGGGTTGTATGAGTGGTTAGTGATGCCTTTTGGACTCACTAATGCACCTACCACATTCATGAGGTTAATGAATGAAGTCTCAAAAGAGTATGCAGGTAGATTCGTTATTGTTTATCTTGATGATATTTTGGGTTTTAGTAAAATTAAAGAGGGGCATTTAGAGCATCTTAAGTAGGTCCTAAGAGCTCTACAGAAATAGAAACTACTAATAAATTTGAGGAAATGTAGTTTCATGAAGGAAGAGTTGGTTTACTTGGGTTTTGCAGTTTTCAAAGAAGGCTTGAAGATGGCTCTAGAGAAATTCCAAGCAATTTGGAACTGGCCTACTCCCAGAAGCATATTTGAGGTAAGAAGCTTCCATGGACTTGCAAGTTTTTACAAAAAGTTTATCAAAGGTTTTAGTGAAATTTGTGCACTAATCCTTGAGACAGTTAAGGAGATCAATCATCCATTTTAAGTGGACAGAAGCAACAGACAAAAATTTTAATTTGTTGAAGAAGAAAATCACAGAGGAGACAATTTTAGCTTTGCCAGATTTTGAGAATGTATTTCAAGTAGAAAAGGATGCTAGTGGAGTTGTAGTTGGCGCAATTCTGAGTCAGGAGCAAGGGCTGATAACGTATGTCAATGAGAAATTGAATGATGCGCAAAAAAAATATTCTTCTTATGATAAAGAGTTTTACATTATTGTGCAGGCTTCGAAAAAGTGGAGACATTATTTTCCACCAAAAGAATTCATATTATATTTAGACAATCATGCCTTATAGTTTATCAATAAGCAGCCGAAGTTGAATTAGAAATATGCAAAGTGGGTAGAATTTCTGCAAAGTTTACTTTTGTAATAAAGCATAAGAGTGGTAAGTCAAATAAAGTAGTAGATGCATTGAGCAGTGATCTGAAATTGATCTAAGAAAAACAATAAGGTATTACAGACTCATGTGCATCGATGTGTGTATGTTATTTTATGCAACGAATCAATAAGATTGCGAAATACACAAACACTGAAGTAGTTAAAGAAAACACAACAGGAAAACATATAAACACAACAAGTTTAATAAGGAGTTCACCCAATAATCCTGGGCTACGTCTCCTGGTCCAGCCGTTAGTGGTGGCCTCTCTATTATGTTTTCAAAGCAGAGTTTTTGCAGCAGTAAGCTCAATTTGAGTCTCACTGAACAGATATAATTCAGCAAGACTGTACTTGGATCCCCCATGTCTCTAGAGTACACAGACTCTCCTTACAGAATCTTGACCTCTATTGGTCATAATGGTATGAATCCAATATAAGACTCAATACATGATAAGCATATACAGAGGAGTTTCTTTAAACCTCTCAAGCCCTTTCTGGAGTACACAAACTCTCTTACTCTCTATGTCTCTGTCTCAATGCCGCCTTTGCTTCTGTAGGTCAGCTCGACTTCTTCTCTTTGTTCTTTGCTCTTAGTTTTCTTAACTCGATTTCTACTTTACTGCTTCTTGCTCTCCCTGTCAGTTCGTGGCTTTAAAGCTGGTCTACTTTCTAACTGTTCATTTCTGATTCTCAGCTTCTTGGTTCCCCTAACTTTATTCCTTTGAATTCCTCTGTTCTGCATAATCATCATTGTATAATGCCTCATAGGGAGGTGGCCACCTATTACATAATGAACTAAGTGTTAGTTCTCTTGGATGTTTTCAAAATGACCATTTTTCCTATTTACTCCAAGAATTCCCACGAGCACGACCTTTTGCCAACACATTGACCACGTCGGACTTCAAATCCTATACAACTTTGTATGTGTACCTCATCAAATCCGGTCATCCATCAGATTGCTTGGTGAATCTCTTGGATTTGTTCAATGAACTTGACTGCCTTGTCCACATGACTATGTCCATCAACTGCTATGTCTTTACCAAACATAAAATCCAAAGCATACCTTGGTGTGAAACCAAAACAGGTCTCAAAAGGAGATCTCTATTTAGAAGAATGTTTGGCACGGTTGTAAGCATGTTGCACGTAACATAAATTTTCATCCCAAAGCTTGGGATGTTTGCTACAATAGTCTCTGAGCAACTGGATCACTTTCCTATTGATCACTTCTATTTGGCCATCTGTTTGTGGATGAAAGGTTTTGCTCTTCTTCAGTCTGGTGTCCATCAATTCCCACAGGCTCGACCAAAAATTCCCAACAAATCGGGAATCTTGATCAGATACAGTGGAAGTGGGTAATCCAAAATGAACCCATACATGCTAAAAGAACAAATTTGTTGTTTATTCAGCTGTAATCTATTTGTTACAAGGAATACATGTTTTGCTGAACCTATCCACAATAACATATAAAGAGTCATGACCTTTTCTAGTTTTAGGCAGTCCCCCAACAAAGTCCATGGAAAGACTTTCCCAAGGATGAGAAGGAACTGATAGGGGAGTGTACAAGCCTAGTTTTCTATTTCCGGGCTTGCTTTTAACACACATAGTACACCCTCTTACATATCTAGAAACTGTCTCATTCATTTGTGGTGAATAACAAAATCTTTGCAGCTGTGCAACTGTTTTACCTACACCAAAGTGACCTAATATTAGAGAAGTGTGCACTTCTTGAATTATCTTTACTCTTTCAGTTTGTGGAATGCATAAATTTCCAAGATTATACAAGAGTTGGTGCTTAACATGATAATCCAATTCTTCTACTTGTTTTCCACGACTTAAAGTTGCATATACATCTTTAAAATCTATATCTTGAGCATATTGTTCAATCTAGCTTTCATGCAATACTGAATTATGCTTAAGTATAGTGGATGAATTTATGATTGGTTTGTAGAACATATCTGCAACTTTATTGTGTATGCCCTTTTTATAACTAATGACAAGATGAAATTGTTCTAGAAACCCCATTCACCTATAGTGTCTTGATTGCTGCAACTTAGTTTAGGATTGTAAATATTGAAGTGGTTGATGATCAGTATGTATAACTGCCTCTTTGCCCATTAAATAATGTTTCCACTTTTTCACACTCTGTACTAATGCATACAATTCCTTATCATATGTGGGATAATTAACTACTTCAGGATTAAATGTCTCAGAATGATAACATATGGGTCTACCATGCTGCATCAACACTGCTCCCATGGCATAGTCACTAGCATCCGTTTCAATCTCAAATCGTCTTTGAAGATAGGGTAGTGCTAGTACTGGTGTTGTACTAATATTTTCTTTTAAGGTGTCAAAGGCTTTCTACTATGTTCCTCCCCACTAATACACCTTGTTCAAACATGTTAAAGCATGTAAGGGAGCTGCAATCAAGGAAAAGTTAGCAATAAACTTTCTCCAATACTGTGCTACTCCTAGGAAGCTTCTAACTTCTATAGTAGATTTGGGTTTAGGCCAGTTTACAGTTACTGCAACCTTAGAGTAATATATCTTCAATTCACCACCCCCTACAATATTACCCAAATAATTCAAAGATGTTTTGCCAAATTCACATTTTAAGAGCTCAACATAAAGATTTTCTCTTTTCAAAACATCTAGAATCTGCTTGAAATGCTTCAAATGTTCTTCCCATATTTTATTTATATAAGAATGTCATCTAAATATATAATGACAAAATCATCAATAGAAGGTTTTAGTACATCATTCATTATTCTCATGAAAGTAGCAGGAGAATTAGTTAAGCCAAAGGGCATAACTAACCACTCATACAATCCTTGCCTTGTTTCGAAAGCAGTCTTCCATGCATCTTGCTCTGCAACTCTAACCTGATGGTAGCCACCATGTAAGTCCAACTTGGAAAAGTAAACATCTTCTTTCAAATGATCTAATAGATCATCTATGCGAGGAAGTGGATAACAACTTTTGATCGTTATCTTATTCAGTTCTCGGTAATCAATGCACATTCTCCATGGGCCATCTTTCTTTCTCACCAAAACAATTGGAGACCCAAATGGTGATGTGCTAGGTCTTCTGAACCCTTTCTCGAGCAACTCCTATACATAGTTCTTGATTTCTACATTCTCTAAAGTGGACAAGCTTTTAAACTTGTGGCTATGATTGTTGTTTCAAGTCTGACACCAAATCTTTTTGAATAGCTACAGAAGTATTCTTCTTTTTTCCATCAAACTTCTTGGGTCTCAACTTCGGATGCAGAATCTAGCAGTGTTCATGATCATGCCCATCCTTCTTGTAGTGAATGCATGAAGGCTTGGTCTTTTGTACAACATTTGTCTTCCTATCTTTCAATTACTGCTTTCTCTTTTCCTTGTTTCTGCTTGTAGTGGGTTTTGATGATCCCCCAAATTCTAGGTTCACATTCTTGCCTCTAGCCTCTAGATGTGTAGCTCAAACATATACATCTTCTATGCTAGTGGCATTAAACATGAGAATGGTGTACTTTAAATAGCTGTGTAGACCACCTATATACTTCAGCAGTGTTTCAGGTGAGTCTAAAGAAATTCGTAGAGTCAAAGCTCTTTTTCTAAATTCTTGAGTGTATCCTTGTACACTTTCCACTTTTAATTGTTGAAGAGTTTGCCAGCTCATCATGGCTTGTTGCATATAAGCTAGTGGATAAAATTTAATTGCAAAAACAAATTCACTCCAGACAGAAAGGATTTTATCATGCTTCTTCATGTCAACTTGTGTCTTGTCTTCCCACCATTACAAGGCAATGCCTCCAAGGCATATGCTAGCCAGCTGAATCTTACTTTTGTTTGAATCAATTCTCTACACCTTGCAATATACATCAATCTATCTAATCCAATTATCCAGCTTCTCTGCATTCAACTCTCCATCATATATCGACAAATCAAATTTAACATCTAATTTAATCAAATATTTTTTCTTTTTTATTTTCAGTGCTGTTAGGAGGTGTGGGAAGCTTTTCTTCTTTCCCTTTGCCTTTAGAATGGTCATGGAGGAGAGATTCTTCTACTCCTTTATCTTGCTTGGAGTTTGATGAATATTCATCTCTACCTTTCTTAAATTCTCTATAAATTTCTTCTACCATGGCTCTCATGGTCATGAAACTATCCATGATCTGAGAGTCTGATTCCAAGGGAATTTCTTCCACCATTTTCCTCTTAGGCTAGACTCTTCCAATTTCGGGGTTAGTTTCAACCAATTTTCCTTCTCCTAACTTGAGCTTTGTCCTAGTCAACATTCAACAACAAAACCCATCACAAGCTTTCCTAACCTTAACAACCTAGAGCTTTGATACCAATTGATCTGAAATTGATCTAAGAAAAACAATAAGGTATTACAGACTCCTGTGCATGGATGTGTCTATGTTATTTTATGTAATGGATTGATAAAATTTTGAAATATGCGGACACTAAAGCAGTTAAAGAAAACACAACAGGCAAACATATAAACACAACAAGTTTAATAAGGAGTTCAACTAATACTCCTGGGCTATGTCTATTGGTCTAGCCTTCAGTGGTGACCTCTCTATTATGTTTTCAAAGAAAAGTTTTTACAATAGTGAGCTCAATTTGAGTCTCACTCAACAGATACAATTCAGCAAGACTGTACTTGGATCCCCCAAGTCTCTGGAGTACACAAACTCTCCTTACTGAATCTCGACCTATATTGGTCACAATGGTATGAGTCCAATATGAGACTCACTACATGACAAGCATATATAGAGGAGTTCGCTTGAACCTCTGAATCCCTCTCTTGAATACACATACTCTCTGACTCTCTCAGTGTCTTTCTCGATGCTGCTTTTGCTTCTATAGGTCACCTCGCCTTCTTCCCTCTGTTCTTTGCTCTTAGTTTTCTTAACTCACTTTCTGCTTTACTGCTTGCTGCTCTCTCTGTCAAGTCGTGGATTTAAAGCCAGTCTAATTTTTGACTGTTCGTTTTCACTTCTCGGCTTCCTGGTTCCCCTGCTTCTGTCAGTTTGAATCCCTCAATTTTGCATAATCATCACTTTATAATGCCTCATAGGGAGGTGGCCACCTACTTGATAATGAACTGAGTTTCAGTTCTCTTGGAAGTTTTCAAAAATACTATTTATTCCATTTACTCCAAGAATGCACATGAACACGAAATTCTGCCAACACATCATCCACGTCAGACTTCAAACCCTATACAACTATGTCTATTTACCTCATCAAATATGGTCATCCATTGGATTGCATCTCTGCTTTCAATATGGAGCCTCCAAATCCAACGGTCTTTGTCCATATCGGGCAGGTAAGTAACATGATGTTTACACATCCGATGTGAGCAGTTTTCTCTCTCTTCCACTGGACGCATGGCACCTGTTATGTGGCATCGGGTGGGACTCGGTTGAAACCACTTACCACTCAAAGCCCCTCTGATATTATGCTAATTTTTGTGGGACCCCGGTTCTGATGGAATCAGAGTGATATTGATTGTATTTTATGACTTTTTGGGTCCCGGTGTTTGCATCCTTTTTCTTCTTTGAGGGGTTTGCCAATCACATATCAGAAACTACCATCGTTTCTCAAACTAGCCTCTGGTTTAGCTAATTTGTGATAACCCACATGACCATGGGCCGACGATCTGTGCGCTTGATCGAGGGTCATCATTGCTCTACGCTGATCACAAATTCCAACTATTATGAGGATATCTCTGATAAGCTTGATCTTTATAAGACTATGAAGCTTTGGCATGAATTTTACAGAGTTCATGAAAAATTAGAGAGTGCAATACCTTATTTTTTGCCTTAGATCAATTTTAGATCCACAAACATATCACCAAACAGAAGACAGGGTAAGTTTTATTATGCAAGAATTGAAAGTGGGTGTTGTAGGATTTGAGGAGGCTATTGAAATATACAAGGATGATCAAGATTTCAGATATATCTACACAATAGTTCAGAATCCAATGAGCCATAACAGAAGTCAGTTGTTGGACTACCTCATTCAAGGATTCCTATTATTTAAAAGCAAAAGGTTGTTTATTCCCAAATGTTCCATGAAGAAAAACATAATAGAGGAGAAACATATGGAGGATTATCTGGTCACTTTGGACAAGATAAAACCTTCGCTTAGGTGAATGCTTTTTATTATTGGACAAAAATGCAAACTGATGTTAAGAAGTTTGTTGAGAAATAAAAGATATGTTAGCATGCCAAAGGAAGGAGTCAGAATACAAGACTGTATTAGCCATTGCCAATACCACACTGACCGTGGGATGTAGTTAGCATGGATTTTGTTATGGGATTACCAAAAACTTAGAGAGGAAATGATTCCATTTATGTTGTAGTAGATAGATTTTCTAAAATGGCACATTTCATTGCATGTAGGAAAACTAGTGATGCAACACACATAGCTAATTTATTCTTTTCAGAGATTATAAGATTACATGGGTGTTATAGACATTTTTGTGCCTCGCGACATGGAGCATGAAATGTCAATAATTACAGGGATCCTCAGTCCCTAAACATGTTGTTCTTACCCCTAAAAGAACAAGGTCATCAAGCAACAGCACTTCCAATCAGTTCTCCACCTGAAAACACTTCAAAACAAGCTGGAATTTTGTGTAAAGCAAGGAGGTGCTGTTGGATTACAGTTAGAGCTATTGGGTGATTGTTTTACTAGAGGTGAAGAGGAGAGTTCTTGCTGCTGGGGAGGTGCTGCTGGATTGGAGCCATCATTGGTTGTAACCTTCTCAGAACCCTGTTACTTCTATCAATAAAGTTTTGCATGTTCTCCTATATACTTGTATTGCATTGATGTATTGTATTTACATGTATATTTGATTCACTCTAATCCATGTATCAGTTATGAGTACTTGTATCTTGTAGTTTCCTCTCTCGTTTTGTGCAGGGCTTGTGTGTAGCTGGACCGGCAAAGAGAGCAAGGAGCTGGGAACAAGAGACAAAGAGAGAGGATCAAGATCGACTAAGCGAAGGATACCAGGTTGGTTGATCATTTCTTCCCCCTCTCTGTACTTTCATAAAGGAAAACATCAAAGCTTTACTTTCAGTTGTTGCTAAAGACTGTCACCTTTAGAGTAGGGATAGGGTCATCCGCATCGGATACTTTTCCCCACAACAATGGGTTACCTGTAAGTATTGTATTTGATCGAAATACCAAGTTTGCAGGGCATTTCTAGATAACTCTTTGGAAGAAATTTGGATCTAACCTTAGTTTTAGTTCAGCATGCCATCCTCAAATAGATGGACAGACTGAAGTAGTCAATAGGAGCTTGGGGAATATATTGAGAAGTTTGGTATATCAGAATCTGAAACAGTGGGATTTAACACTAGCTCAAGTTAAGTTTTCTTACAATTATACTTGAAACCAAAGCACTGGAATGAGTCCATTTCAGATTGCCTTTGGAATGCATCCAAGAGGTGTGTATGAGCATAGGAATTTTGGAAAATATGAAACCAAGAGTGAAAAAGTTGAAGAATTTGTAGAATAGATGTAGAGATTACAAGAAGAATTCAAAGGAAAATTGCAAGAAAGCAACAACAAATACGAACAAAGGGTAGATTTGAAAAGAAGAGAGAAATAATTCCAAGTGGGAGACTTAGTGATGGTTCATTTGAGGAAAGAGATATTTCCTACTAAAGCTTACAACAAAATGGAAATGAAAAATATAGGACCTTGTAGAATTGTATGAAAATTTTCAGCCAATGCATCTGAGATTGAGTTGCCAAAAGGGATTGGAATATCCCCCATTTTTAATTTTGCAAATTTGTATCCATAAAAAGAGGTAGAGACATAGTTGCAAGAGGAAGATACAGGGGATGAAGTTCAAACTGTGAACTGGGAAGAACACATGCCAAAGTCAGCTAAGAAGGAAGTGGAAGCTGTTTTGGAGAAGAGTATATCCAAAAGAACCACAGGATAGACTTATTTCCAGTATCTAGTCAAATGGAAAGGAAAAACAATGGAGGATGCTAGTTGGTTGACAACAACAGAACTAAAGAAGTATGTAGTAAGTCTTGTAAGTTTGAAGGAGGATTCTATTCTTCCCAAGGAGTTTGATGTAGGAGCATCTAGACTTAGCCCGCAATGTGAAATTTTGTTCACTTGTTGTGGTTAAACAAGTTGAAATTCATTGACCTGATTGGTAAAAGGCCAGTTTTTACTAAGAGGATTGGATCTCTCAAGAAATTAGTTATAATTCATGATTATAATAAGTTAGAGATTGTCTTATTTTAGATTCAGAGATAGATATTATTATCATAGAGCTAGGAGTTAGATATTTGATGTTAGATCTATTAAAAATAGAGATTTTGTTGTTAGATATGGTTGGAGTGTTTATCAATGGATAAAAGGAAGGAAAATGTAATGAGCGAGATGATGATGGCTGTAGCAAGCGCAAAGATATAGTGAGTGGATTGTATTTTTTGAGACAAAGGTCATTAATTGTCTAATCATGCCTAAGGCCGAGACTATGTTATTTGTTTATCATGAATAAATCAGTGTTGTGAGCATAATTATATAAGCAACCCGTGGAGGCCTTGAATGTTTTTTTTTTTCTGTATTTAGATGATTTTGGTGTTGGCTCTATGTTTTCATACTTTACGGTAGAAACCCCATGGTTAAGAAAAATTTGGTGTAGTTTGGGTCCGCAAGCGGAAATCCCATTTATACAGGGAAATTGTGCAAAACGCTTAGCAAATTCGAAAAGTTGGATTTGAAATAATATAAACACCACTTTTGGGACTTATCAGGTCTGGGTAATAATATATATATCGCATCGATCAATCAGATCGACACATTTCACATGCATATCCCCAAACCCTTGTAATATACGATTTTTGACACATCGCATCGATATTTCAGAGCAGGAGTAACAAAGCGTTAAGTGGGCATATTGCAATCGCTGATAGTGATTAGCGATATCATGTCGGACCTTCACCAAAGGGATAGTTCCATTAGTGCAGACCTTACGACTGTCGATTGCCAACAGGGCAATTTCATCTAGACCATCAGATCTCATAGCTCCAGATCAATGGTCACCATAGCTCAATTCATTGACTTTCACACATGATAACTGTGCCAATGTAAAAATGGGAAATATCAATGTTTTTGTGTGGTTTCCAATGTATTTCTTTTAAAAGGGAAACCAATCAAATATAGTTAAAAGGGTGATCCACGGTGTGATTTTGGGTTTTTGGAAATTTTTCAAAGGTTTTATGATGCCAAAAGGAAAAGTAAGAGTATAAAGAAAAGGGTGTTCTGCAGGGTGATTATTGGGTCATGTTGATCCATATGTGGGTTTATTATTGAACCATTATTTCCATATGCGTCACAACCATAAACACCCTACATGGACCAAAGTAAGAAGCTATCATATGAAGGTTGTGTTAATCGGGATGCGGTGGTAATGTGACACCTAAAGCAATTTGAGCAACCCTAACTGCTCAATACTGCCAGCCCATTCCTTTTTTTCTAGCACTGTCACACCTATGCCTTCATAGTATACTCATTTCATGTAGTTATCTGTTTCCAAGTGTCGGAAGTTTGTGTGATCTGCTAAGTCCCAGTACTCCATCTTTAGTAGCGGGACTAACGTGATTTGTGGACCTTCGAAAAAGGTACCTTCTCACGTAGCAGGGGTGTGGAAATAGTAAGTTTCTCAAAGTTTGAATCTTTTGGAATATTTTCCTTTTCCTTCCTCAGAGGGATATAGTGAGGGAGATTTGTGATAGGCTCTGCTCCTTTGGCATCAACATATTTAGTTCCCTAGCCCTCATCTGCCTTTAGGTCTAAAACCTTCTCTTTTCCGTTGGTTAGCTACGTGTCCGTATTTTGGGTTGGTTTCGTAGTATGCTTCCTTGGAGAAGTGTAGACCTGCACCGACTTTTTGTGCTTCTCTTGTGTTGCGGGTTGGTTTTCCTTTTCCATGGATTTTTTTGGCCTGGGAAACCTCGATGCCATGGGCACCACAGGCTTAGCTTTAGCACCAGATATTTCAGGGCCTGAGGCGTCAGATATAGTGGCCTCTCCACTCATACTTTCTAGAGTGTTGGTGGAAGTTATCCTTTCCATAAATAGTTCACAGGCTTCGAGAGAAACATCTATGTGGGCGAAGAACTCGTCCCAAAATGCTCGAATCGTAAGTAACAGAAAACAAATTTCAAAAAAAGCTCCAAGTGTGCAAAGTGTTCTTTGTTGGTCTGGAACACAGGCGTAGCTTTAGCAGCGGATATTTCAGGGCCTGCGGCATCAGATACAATGGCCTTTGCACTCATATTTTCTAGAGCATTGGTGGCAGTTATCATTTCCATAAATAGCCCATGGGCTTCAAGAGAAACATATGTGTGTGTGAAGAACTCATCCCAAAGCGCTCTGCTCATAAGCAACAGACAACAAATTTCAAAAAAGGATCCAAGTGTGAAAAGTGTTCTCTGTTGGACTAGCACACATAATTTATAGGGGTTTTTAAAGTCAAATCTGACCATTCCCCACAAATTTCGACCATTAATGTTGTTTTAGCAGTAGATCTTCAAAGATTTTGGACTTAAATGTTGTCAGCCCACTCCTCTTACCCGTCTATTGCCTATCAAATCATGAACAATGACTCCAACAGTCGCTTTTTGATTGTGGTGTGTGCCACCTCCCTCCATAGCACAACTTCATGTGTGCATCTTCCTATATTGCAACTTCACCACCTTTCACACAACCCACTCACTGTTTAATCCTCCAACACTGACAGTGTATTTTATAGTCCCATGCTCCCTTACAACTTCCTAGAGCACTAAGATTGTCTTGCCATCATGTAGTCATTGTGTTGGATCCCCTGTATATGGCTTCAATCAACTTCCATTCACTCTCCCTAGAAAGGGAACTCGATTCAACTTCACGAGTTGAACTGTGCCTCGATCTGCAATTTCTCTGATAACATATGACCCTAGCCAATGCATTTAAAATTTCCTCAAGAAATTAGTAGATTTACTATCATATAACAAAACCTGATCATTTACTTTGAACATGTGAAGCTTGATGTGTCAATCATGACATGTTTTTTCATGCTCCTTTTGGACTTGCTGATGGAGTCCAACCATGAATCGATCCTCTTCAAGATCCATCAGCTACGCGAGCCATTCCCCCAAGACTTCACGATCTACAATACCTGTGGGAGTTGCAATATGTAGACTAGGTACAATATACTCTATTGGCATCACAACTTCTACACCATAGACTAATCTAAAAGGTTTTTGTTCAGTCAACTTTTTATAGGTATTCTTGTAAGCCCATAGCACTGCACGTACATGCACATCCTAGTCATTCCATTGTAAGTTGTAAATCTTTGTCAGCACGTTCTCCAAAATTTTATTAAAGGCATCAAGTTTTCCATTGGCCTAAGAATGATATGGGGTGCTCTTCTGATGATAGACCTGGAAATCCTCAGTAAACACTTTTATTGTCTCATTCAAAAAGTATGTACCTCGATCACTCATTAACAATTTCGAGCAGCCAAATCTAGTTAAGACATATTCAAATAAAAACTTCACTATCGTAGCCTTGTGCAGTCCTTAACCAGTTGTGCCTATTCCCATCTGGTTAGATATTCCATCTCGTTGATGATATAGAATGCACATATTTTCTAGCCTAGGGGCTGAATTAGTCAACCAAAATCAATTACCCATTTTTCAAATGGTTGCAATGATACTTGAGGATTCAATTGAAACCCGTCCCTCCATGATGGTCTGCCCATCCTCTGACATGCATTGCATGCCCTAGAATATGCTTTGGAATCTTTATGCAGTGTTGGCCACCATAAACCTGCGTGCAAAAACTTCTACGTGGTCGCCTTTACTTCTTAATTTCCCCCCGTAGCCCCTCCATGAGCTTCAACGAGAATGTTGTTTCTCCCAAAATATGCCGCATAGTGTAATAGTATCTTGTCTACACCTATCTTATACAAATGTCCCATAATTATTGGAAATGATGTCACACGCACTACTAATTCCTTCTTTTGTTCACTTGTGTACCGTTAATTAGGAATCTCATCAAGGAACACATCTTGATATTTTTTTATAACCTCTAAATCATACAAGGACTTGGATAACTTATCTTTGGAGTGGTATTCCACCTTGATAGTGAAAATTTGACATTTTTTCCTTATGTCCTTTGTTTGTAATGAAGATATATGGCACATAGAAATCGGCCTAGGTGTGCCCTTTATAATATGAGTTTCTTTATTTTTTTTGGTACAGAATTACTTTATCAAGATAATGAACAATTTCCGTATGCCCTTCCAACCATTCCATTCTTATTAGGATTCCATATGAGCCTAAGGAAAGTATTGTCAAATTTTCCATAGTACGATTCCAAGTCAGTATAAATAGGCATGCATTTACCCAACTGGAAACATTTCCTTTTGTGCCAATAGCTAACTAGACCAACCAAGAACATTTATATTTTCTTACCTTTAATTTATATTTTTCTACAACCTGGGCGTTGACATAGATAGGATAGCACTAGGGTTTATTAATAGAGGAACATATCAGTTAAAGATAGTTACTTCTATCTCCACCATGGTAGATTGATTCTCTTCTTGGTGTTATTCCAATGTTGCGTTGATATGCATAATGTTCTTAGTCACATCGTTAATGGTGCAAGCCTATTCAATATTCTATATATGTTATATTGATTGTCTGTTATAGGGAAGATTTCATAGGATGTGGAGTTCATCATAACCTCAACACTTCAAATGCTATTTATCTTTTCCATTAAATCCCTTACTAGATTCAGTCTACTTAGACCCATCTTTAATTTTCATTTGATATCTTTGGGATTGATTATTATTTTTATTGAGGCTCTGATTTTGGTTCCCTTTACTAGATTGTTTAAATTGTCCTATTTTACCTCCTTTACTACCTTGGAAAAATAATTTCTTTTTTAAGCCATGATTTAAAATTATCAATTGTCTATTTGGCTTGTTGGTAGAAAATCCTTTCTTTTACAATAAAATTGTCCACACTTTTAGGCTTATCGTATTCGAAACATTCCTCAAAAGAGGGTGGAAGGAAATTTATAAACCATTGTATTTTCACTTTTTCTTCCTTTGTGTAGGGAACATATCATAACATGTGAATAAATTTGGTTACTAAATCATTCTCAGAAATCTAGCCTAGCTTTAAATCATGGAATTCCTTAGCCTTATCATTAAACTGCCAATCAGTGAATTTTTTTTTCTTAAACAGTCACTGGAATTCCTCCCAATTAACCTCTTTTCCTTCTAATTTTTGAATTGTTCTAGCCTCTTCCCACTAGAGCATTATATAAATTTTGAGGTCTAAAAAGGGCCTCCTAAGGACTATTATAAAATAATAGTAGAAATAATAAAATAAGAATATATTATGTCATCCAATTTTAGAGGGAAAAAAAGAAAAAAAATTATTTTTTCAACTTGTCTCCCTACAGGTTTACTCAAATTTCAAGAAGGAGAACTAGTTGGATGCATAATATAATTCCTTATCCAAGGATTACCCATTTTTCACACTTTCAATGGACCATGCTACGCAACAAATGAAAAATACATGAAAAAACATTATTAAAATCATGTTTCTCATGTCTTCCTCATTTTTCATGTAGCAAGGTTCATCAAAAGTATGCAACATGGGTACGCCTTGAATGGGGAATTAAATTACACATCAAAAAAGTGCTCCCACTTGAAATTTTAGTAAAACCATATAGATATAAGTTGAAAATAAGAGTTGAAAAAATAGTTTTTTACTTTTTTATTTTTTAATCTTTTTTACTTTTTTACTCCAAAAATGGTGAATCATTCCCCGTAGTTGACATCATCATCTTGAATCTTATTGGTTCTTATAAAGTTGGATTTTGTTGTATATTTCTCTTTTGAGACCCATTTTTTATCTCAAACTTTCTCTAATGGGGAAGATTTCCCCCATAATTGATAGGTATCTAACTTGGCCTTTAGTTCAGTAGAATAGTCATATACTTTAAAATATCTAAGTATATTGAGTAGCCATGCTTCTATTGCTTCATCACATTCCCCATCATATTTTTGGGACTTGATCTTTTTAAATTCTCCTTATAAAGCCACTTTGGGATTTTTTCTAGACTTGGAATGAAATTTTGATGAGATATGCTCCTCCCCTTTATATTTTTCCTTATTACTTTTAGTCATCTCTTCAAATATTTTCCATTTTGATGTCTCTCCTCTATTATCTCCCTCTCTCATTGTTTCTACAGTCTTAGGATTTGATTTTTCTATCATATTTTTGATTAGCTACTGTTGTTTTACACTTGCTTTCAACAAGCACTCATGCATGGAATGAGGATTCACTAATTTTATTTGTAGATCTTTCATCATATTCAATAATGATTTGGTGGGTAGTTGTGCCTATTGGCCCAAGTGCACATAAATGTCTTCCTTTACTATATGAGTTTCTTTGTGGAGTTCTTCCATTATGTTAATATTATATCTACTATTTGTTGTATTCTATGTAAGATAAAACATTCATTGTTAGAGGAAGTCATGGTCAGCACAAAGGTCACAATATTTGAACTTCACTCTAATACCACATGTAACATCCCCTACTTTCACATAGAATATCATGTTTATTACCATGGAGTTATACAATTCTAATTTTTTTATATATAATATTAATACATGCATTAATTTCTATCTACAAAGTATTTGTTGGAACCTCTTTCTCTTATAACTATACTCATGTTTAATGTTTACTTAAATTATGTTTCATACTATTGCACTAGTGTTTGCATGTATTCTCTTGTAATATACTTCTCATATTTGTTTTCCCATGTCACAAAAAATAGTGGGTTAACTATACTTGATTTTCTTTATTTCTTTTTTATCAACTACATGGCTATAATATCTCAAATAGGCGTGTCTACCCCTTCCCCTGACACTAAGGGTGTAATACATTGGATATATATATATATATATATATATATATATATATATATATATATATATATATATATATATATATATATATATATCGAGAGAGAGATATGCTCATAGTAATTATGTTCATTCTCGGACCCTCGTTTATAAAAAAGGTTGTAATTTTTCTAATGTATCACCTTTGTATTATTTTATTCCATTACTTATATTAGTTTCCCCAACCTCAAAAACGTATGACTTGGTTATATTCATGTTTTCCTCAATTGATAGACTAATTTTTTGCTTAAATGTCCCTCGCTATGGTTTTTCAAGCTATACTACATTTGTATCACTGATTCACGTGGCAATACTTTCATGGCTTCTTAGTAAGCTACCCATTCATGTGGGTTATATAATGTGTTTGGAGGGCATGCACCCTAGTTTGAGCCCTAGTCAATTTTCACAATTCTATAGTGAATATTGGGCAAGGGTTGATCAATAGTGATGATCATTTTATAGGTGGTTAGGGTCACAACCTACTCTGACCTTTGCCTTGTAGTACCATTTTCCATTTGGTGAAACTATGAAATGGGCTTCACAACTTACGAAATTTTTTGTAGAGGTAAAGGATTTTTTCCTTTGGATCTCAAGACTTTTGATGCCTAGGATTTACTACTCTTCTTGCTTCACCTCCAAGATTGATATGCCACTGACAAAGACTTTGGGACTTGAGGAACTATCCCTCCTAGTATGGATTTTATAATAAATTTGATTCTATTACCTCCATGATATGTATTATCTCTTTGTTTATAATGTCCTTTATAGTTATACTTATGAAAACATGTTTCCTTTTGAATGACAGGTTAACCCTACGTTCTTACCTAAGGGTTTTGGTTGCAGTGATTTGTCTTTACAAGTGTTCTCATTATCCCATCCTTAGCAATAAAGTTTTAGTGTTATTTCCTCAATATAAGGAAAAATTATTACAAACCCTAAGCTCCATAATTATTAAGTAGCTTCTCTATTTTCCAATTTAGTAATTAGTTAATAACATTGGCCCCTCTATTGAAAGGCATCAAACAAGAACCCCCTTCCTTCCTTATAGGTAATTTATATGACTTAAATGCTAACATTTTCCTTATTTCCTTACAAGTTTTTTTGTTCTAGAATTTTTCTAAGGAATTTGACTATGGTTTCATTCATTTTCTCACAGGTTAGTTATCATTGTGAGTTTTGATTTATGGTAATGATAGGAGCTAAATATTGAGACTCGTTCTCTTTTCACGGCTCAACAATGTGTTGATATTCTTATTACCCTTTTACAAGTTAAAGAAACCGTTACAATTTTTGACTTAGCCATCTATCAAAAGCATTATTCCTAAATTGTGTAATTGTTGAAATTTTAAGAATATGTTTAAGCCCACATCTAGGGTTTTAGCCAGTCACTTTTAATGTTTATAATTTTTATAGATATGAAGGTTATTCCTCTATTTTTTTCATCATTCTCTCTCTACATAAGATATATTGACTCTATTTACATGGCTGAGATTATACTCCATATTTTTTTTCTAAAGTAGAAACAATTCTCTTTTATTAGGACTATCATATTTGTCAATACTATTCACAGATGCATGCATATTTTATTAAACTTGTATATTATTTATGGCTAGGCTTGTGTGGAGTAGTGAAGAAGGTATGTTTTTTATGATTATTTCAGTATCTTTTCATTATAACTTACAAACCTTTTGCATCATGAACTACGAAAATGATAAAGAACTATAATAAAACATGTGAGATTAATATACAAGATGAAAACGCTGACAATTGTCATTTTGTTATGTAGGAAGGAGGAAAAACGAGAAGTTTCCATTCCAAAGTAAAGGACAAGGATGGGTTAACCGCTATCCCTTTGACAAGAGACCGAATGAAAACAAGGTAAAGCAAATCAAAGTGAATCAGCCCAGGAAAGGAGGTGGAGATATCAACTTGGCACAGGAGAGAAAATAAATGATTGAGGACTAACGGTTTGGCGAATCCCTCAGGATCCTTGATCCTGAGGGATCGTTGTTTTATCTATTTCTTCACTTAGACATCTCCGCCATAACCCTTATAAAATGGGCATCACTGTTAGCTCGGTAGAGAGTTAGATACGATTATGCTTTTATGTAATTTCTTTTAAGATCAAAACTTTGTTCATCGAGTCTCATTAAGAACTGGTTTATTGTAATTATGCTTTATGCATTAATACAAACTTGGTTACTATTTTATCTCTGAGTCTGGAATAACTTCAAGCGGTGTACCCCTGGAGGCTAAGGGCCAGACCCTGGAGGTCACTTGCTCTTGTACCATTACGTTTGGTGTATCTGTGGTTTTCTTATCGACGTCATTTGGTAATCTGATGTGTTTTATAAGTTTACATCACATGCTATGTTATGTTTAAATTATTAAGGTTTCTACAGACAAAATGATTGTATGAACTCTGCATCATGTTATTGTTCTTTTAGGATTTGATATAATACTGCTAGTCTTTACAGAATATTGTTAGTGTTCCATTACAGAGCCTTTGTGCTGTGCACTTGTCCATTAACATTACAGAATTCATCTTGGAAGTTATGTTCTTTGCGATTGTTGGATTTATGAACAATGCTCTTCTATTTTGAAATGCAGTCTTATTCTTTCTAGCTGAGATCGATACTTCGATCATATTACTATTTAAATGTGTTTTGTGAGTATATGGTTTTCAAGCGTTGTTCCATAATTTATCAGTAATCAGTGTTGTTTGATTGGTGCGTGTTATTCAATCCGCCCTTAAGAGTGAAATATTGCCGCTTGATTCCTGTAGATGATGATTAATGCATTCGATCTGATAGACTAAGATGTTACTTCTTGTGAGACTTAGTTGTTGTTCTATTTGTTAGCTGTTGTTCCATTTTAGATTTTCTATTCGATTTCTTAATTTTTGTTCCATTTCTTATCTACCGTTCCATTTCTTGGTGTTGGCATGAAGAACGATCTCGGGCTATAGTGAGCATTGACATCTACTGTCTGGCACCTAGATCCACGGTCTGTTCTCTAATTTCCTTTTCCATCAGATTCCAAAGGGATGGTTTATTGCTACTAAACCCTTGACTGATAAGTTGCTTAGTCTTCTGAATGTGTGATTCAATCTTTTGAAGTAGTTAAGTTGTGGACAATCATCCATTTACTCTTGTGTTTTTGAACACTGTACTACTAGCATTACTCTGAAAAATGATAGCCTCAGATTGAGACACTCTTTGAAATAACAAAATGTTCTTGGATTGACATATTAATGTGAGATAATTAGAGGTGAAAGAGACCCTTTTTATATCTCTACACTTTGGCATTGTTGCCGGGGAAAGAGTGTAGCCATTTGTTCTTTTTTTCCGAGTAGTGTACGAACCTGCTAGGGAAGAATTGGGTTTTAAAAACGGAAGGTAAGAACCTATGTGTGGAGCATGTAAAATCCCTACTCCTCTGCCTACTTTCCTACAAATTTGCTACTGTTTTAGTAGAATTTAGTAGTTAACTTGAGTGCATGACTAAGAAGAAAAAGCCAGAAAAAACTTTCAAACCTCTACCCAAGCCAGAAAGAGCTAAGAGGCCGGTGACCCTCGGAGGACAAACCTTCATAGACGAAATCTACAAGAAAGCATAATCTTAGCCCTGAGTAGGACCCCGAAAATTCATTTCTAAACAACCTACTAGTTCCCTTCAGGCCACAGGATCACCATCTGTAGCCTTCACTGAGGTGCATAGTCAAACTGAAGAGCAGGACTTTCAAGAAATTGAAAATTCTACTCCAAAACTATTGCAGGAAGGGAATTTCAGTAATCATTGCGAAGGAGGAGAGATAGGAGAAATTGAGGAACCGAGATCTCCTCTCAAGACAACTCAGCGATTGAACAACGCAGACAAGGGAAGTGCTGCAAAAATCATTGTTGAAGAAACTCAATCTCCTCAGACATTAGGCACTCTCATTATCCCAGATAGAGGAAGTGCTATTAAAACTATCCCTGTTAAATCTATTCCCTCTCAACCTAGGAATACCCTCCTAGACATCCCAGAAGGTTATTGGCATATATTCAACCCGTTGGCTCAAAACTAGCCAAATACACAAACCTCTACATTACAATACCCCATAGTGGATTCTACAGCAAATGCGCCTATGAAAGCAATCCCTCTTCAACATATCCCTACATTCCACGGTCTTACATCAAAAGACCCGAATGCATTTTTATTTGAATTTGATGTACTATGCAGGGGATATGATTACACCACCGACCCCCAGAAACTGAAACTATTTCCCTCTACATTAAAAGGGGCTTCTTTAAGATGGTTTATGGGATTATGTGGCGAGGTTATAAATAACTGGGATCAAATGAAAGAATCTTTTCTAAAAAAATATCAGGACTATTGTAGGTCTAGAGAACTGGAGGAAATATTCTAGATGATAGCTAGGCCAAACGAAACATTAGACGAGTATGTGGAACATTTCCAGTATAATCTACAAAGATCTCCTTATGCATCACTACCTTTACCTGATAATGTGTTAAAAACAACATTAATAAGGGGCATGAAGGAACAATGGACTGAAACATTAAACATTATGGGAAAAGTTGATATTTATCAAGAAAATTTTGTTGACATTATTGATTTACGTATCAGGAGCTCGAGAGTGTTATAGACATTTTTGTGCCTTACAGCATTGAGCATGAAATGTCCATAATCCAAGGGATCCAAAGTCCCTAAAAGAGTTGTTCCTACCCCTATAGGAACAAGGTCAACAAAATACAGCTTCTCCTAGAATTTCTCCACCAAAAACAACTCAGAAATGATCAAATTAGGATCAATTCAGTAGCTCCGCTAGCTGCCTGCGTTGAAATGCAAAGTCTTCACTGGCTAGGTGCACTGCGACGCAGGTAGAAGCACTACCAGGGTGCGCTGAGTGGGAAATGACAAATGGCAAGTTCATTTAACGAGGTGGAAAGACCCTGGAAGCTTCCAGAATCTTCCTCAATGACACTTGCCTCAATGAATTCGACTAAATGATGAGTAAGAGGTTCTCAAACTCCAAGTGGAAGCAAGAACGGACAAAGAGAAGCCACAAGTCAAAACATGAGCTGACTCATCCTCTCTTCTCACATCTATATATGGATCTCTCACCCAGAGGTTCAAGAGGCTGGAATTTTGTACTTTGCAGAGAATTGTTGTTGGTTTGAGATTGAGATTAGTACATTGGGTGATTTATGCTTTGTTGGAGGAGAGGAAGGGATTCTTTTGTTGGGAGGTAGATGCTGGATCAGGACTCACTTGGTTGTATCTCCTCTTGAACCTTGTTATCATATCAATAAAGCTACTTGAGTTTCTCCTATATGCTTGTATTTCAATGATGTTTTGTTATATTTGCATATTTAGTTTATATCTGATCCTAAACTAGTTATGAATGTGAATCTATATCTTTTGTGTAGTTTTCCTCTCTTGTGATCTTGCAGGAACTGGGTGAAGCTGGACCAGTGAAAGAGCAGGCAGCGGGAAGCGAACGAAAGAGAGAGTGATTGGATCGACGAACTAGCGGAAGACACCAGTTAGTTACATCCTTCTTTCTCTATTTGCATCTCATAAAGAAGAATACTCAGATAGTTTTCCTTGTTTGTTGCTAAGGTACTATCACCTCTTAGAGTGGGATAGGGGCATTCCGAATTGGATACTTTTCCCAAAAACAAATTGGCGACTCCACTGGGGAGAGTATCTTGTTAGTTTATTTGTGTTTCTATTGCTATTCATTTCATAAACTCAAGAGTGTCGAATCGAACTGCATTTGCTATTTACAAATGCAAAGTAGAGATCAGGTACTCTAGTCCACTCACTGGGCCTGTTTATGATCTGAACAGCTGATCCGCAAGTTCTCTAACAGCCCTTTGTGATAGATCTTAGTCCTCCTATAAATAATCCTCCTAATCGTACCTAATTGATAGCTTTTATCTGGCCAAAAACTGTAGATCAAACTGCAAACCATAACCCAGAACCCAGAAACAACTCTCATTTCTGCTTCAGCGCAGACTCTGTGAAGAGGTTCTACATTTCAACGCAGGTCCCGTGAAGGCTACCTGCGCTGAATGTCAAATCCTCTGTGTTGGGAATGCGTTGATCAATCTTTGCCTTGTGCAGCTATGGTTCCCTGCTTCCTTTTGCTCAGTTTTATCTCTGTTTTTTGCAGCCTGTTATTAGTCAGTGTACCTATCTGAAACCCCTTTTCTTTGCCTCAATTCCGCCTCGGTTGTATAAAGAAACTGTATTTGTTCTTTGTGTATTTGTTACATCATTTGCAGTTTCCCATTACAAAAGTAAACTATTCATACTGTCGCCCTTAGATCTAGACATGTCGTAAGTGTCGTTTTGATCTTAGGAGTGAGTTTGTTTGTTGTTCACAGTTGATTATGCTTTTACTTTTGTCTTCTGGTTTGAATTTATGCATTTCAAGTGTCGAAACAAGTAAATCATAAAGTGTTGTAATCGTCTTTTTGATTTCGAAAAAGGAACTTTTTTGTGTTTTCACTTGAAATCGAATTCAAATTTATATAACAGCTTTCTTTTTAGGCATCAATATTAAGAAAGCGAAAACAAATGCATGCATATGTGCATTTTCATTTTGACAGTTTGTATGTTGATTTAAGGAAAAGTGCATTACTGTGTGCTCTATGCTCTTTAAGAAAAGATGGTGTCTTTCTTTTCCCCTTGTAGCTAGGATTTTCATTGTTGAAAAGATATAAAAGCTTGCTTATCATCTTTAGACTGCATTTAGGAATTGTATCATACATCTCGTGGTGATCCAAAAAGGAAAAATTCTAAGAAAGATCAACCTAAAATAAATTGAATGAACATAACAACGCTTTGTAACATAACGCACAACATAGAGGTCTAGGCTAGAGACGTGTTCTGGCGTCGTAAAACCTGGTCGTTGGTCGCCTCGATGATGGTTGGGTGATTCCTCCTGAGAGACGATAAGTGCCAGTACGGATTGTGCTCCCACGTACCATCGTGTATATATTGGGAGACCCGTATAGGAAGATAACCTTTATCCATAGGAAGCCGTGCCGGCCGCCCTACTGATTGCAATGCACTGAACACAGTATTCAGGAAGATTGACCACCCGTACCCTAAAACGTATTCTGCAGTTTTGCGAAAAGTTTGGCACACCCTCTACCTAGAACTCCAGAGCAGTTCCTTTTGGCCTTTTTCAGACTCTATAATAGAAAAATTCCATCCGAGCATTTGTCACTTCGGGCTCGTTAAAACATCGAAGGAGACTAGAGTCATCTTTAGCTTTTTCTCGACTCTTTAAAATTAAAAAAGCAAGTTGTGTCTAAAGCGTCTAAAAATTTCATTTAATTCGGAAACACTTTCCACTTTTGTATTTTGGTTGATCGAGTAATCCGCAATCGTGGAAGAAATTCAATTGAAACCCCGTCATTCGCGGAGGCTTACGAGTCAACCGTCTTTGTCTCCGGAATCGAAAATAGTACGGACAAAGCGAACTCGTTTAACCGGTTCGAAATCTCCTATCAAAGTTAGAACAAGTGTTCCAACAACTACGAGATTCCGGTTACTCCAAACATTTCTGGAAACCCTGCCTCTATAGAAGAAGTTCAACAGCCACAGAGGGACAGTGATATTGATCCTAGTCTGACGGCAAACACTTGTGTTACTGAACGAGTTACATCAGCAACCGGTTCGGGAAGTCTTGCTCCTCAAACATCTGTCACTGTCAATTCAACCCCTTCTTCGGCACCAGAAATATTTTATGCACCTGACGGTCTTCCCCTTCCACCTGGTTTGATTGCGATAGAGGAAATTGTAGAAGATTCGTAGGCAAGTACTCCGACACATTTTGGAGTCGGGGTCACTATATTTCCTTCGACATCAGAAGTTAGTCTACCACCAGTGGAAGTTCCTGTAGAATCGCTAGGCAATCTATTGGATAGACTCAAAATGTCTGAACAACCGTCAACATCTAGGACTGTGTCGAATGACACAGCGACAACAGAACTCCCTGCCATCACTCCGACAATGTTTTCCGGCGTACCATCTGTCCCGACTAGCTCACAACCGCTAGAAGGAGTCCATCTAGGGACTATTTCGACAGTGTGGTCCATTCCTATTTTTTCCTCCGGAATAATATCTAGCAACTCTTATGCTGAGACTCGACAAATTGATCCATTTGGAGGTCAATTTGGGCCATCCAGTCCCCAAGGGCAAACAATCCCCTTGAGTTCTGGATTACCACCGTATGGGGGGCAGTATGCTCTTTCATTACCCCCTCCGGGAGGATATCCATACAGGAGTTCTCAATAGTATTCAGGTTATACTGGAGTTACGACAAGTGGTTGGGTACCTATACTACCCCAACAACCAATAGTTGTGTATTCTATGCAACAATGTGTACCTATGTCGAACATCCCGACAACACCAGCTATTGTAACAATGTCACAAGTTCAAACGATGCCTGTTGTATGTCAACCTCAGGTTTCTCAGGTTGTAATGCAACAGCCCCTTGACCCTATGACTCAACCACAATCTCCAACTGGTGGGGCGACACAGGTCCAAACGGGTACAATTACCCCACATCTTGGTCTGACGGTTAGTATAGAACAACAGAGCATGGCTTCACAACCATGGCTGGTGCAATACCAACAACCACAATTCCAACAAGTGTACCAACATTCTGAGCAGCAGATCTTTGCGAACAGTGGACAATCGTACATTCAAAACGGTCAAAATCAACCACTTTACAGTGGTCAAGTCCACCAACCGTATCAGTCATACCAGCATCAACTGCATTATGCTGGTATGCAAAGGCCAACTGCTCAGGCAATTCCATCGTACCCTGGGTATGCTTCACCTAACCTGAATCAACAGTTACCATTCGTGGCAACTTTAGAGTTACCCGATTTACATCGGTTAACAAATGATCCAATTGCTTACGCCCCTTGGTGGCCAACGATTCCTCACAAACTTCCATCAGACATTCCTAAATTTAATGGAAATCCAGGTGAAGACCCATTGAATCACGTGATGACATTTCATCTTTGGTGTTCATCAAACACCTTAAACGATGATTCGATAAGGCTTCGCCTTTTTCAGAGGACGTTAACGGGTCCAGCGGAAAAATGGTATATTGAATTATCTAGAGCTTCATTCGACAATTTCAGCACCTTAGCCACGACTTTATTAACCCATTTTCAATTACCGATAAGGTATGAAACGGGAACGGAAATCTTAACCAACTTCAAACAGACAATGGCCACTCACATATCTGATCATATACATGAGTGGCGACGTCGTCGTAGGATGGTAAAAACGTACGTTCCTGATCAGCTATTAGCTGAATGGTTTATCAAGTCGTTACTTCCTGCCATAACGGAACATGTGGCAAAGGGGAGAGTCGTAACAGAAGAGCAAGTTATCGCTCATGCGCAATATCTAGACTTGGTCTATACTCAGTTTGGCACGCTCTACGACAAAATACCTAACGCCCCTAGACCAGAATTCTCAATTCCTCCTCCTCCTAAATCAACTAATGACTCTCATGTCGGCGATGGTGTGATTGGCACGAAAAACGCGAAATCGACAAAGGCTTCGTCCAAGAAAGCCCGTAAGATTTCAGATCAAAATGAAAAAGACGAGATTCTTGCTTCGGAAGTAAATGCCGTATCAGCAGATAAAGGCAAAGAAACCAAACAACCAAGAAGCAAGAAGAAACAAAGCAAAGGGAAGAAGAAGAAACAGGGTGAGTCATCTCCTGGAAAAACTTCTTCGAACCCTCCTGGAGATAGGAAACCCCCTTTTGGGTGTCAGATATGTGATGAGAATCACTGGACGAAAGAATGTCCATACAAAGCTGAGCTTAAAAGATTCTTTAAGAGTTCGCAAACCTCAGCGGTATTAACTTATCCGTTTCCGAATCCAGGCACAAATCTAGTTGATAGTGGAAATGCTACCCTATCGCAAGTGCTAATGTTGTCTATTTCCAAGCAACAAAATGATGCTTTGATTTAGACAAGGAACAAAGATTACGGGAATCCGCAGCTGTCGAACGACAAAGGTAAAGATCAACCAAGTAGTTCGACAACAACTTCGACAGAAGTTGTACCACCCATCATTCCTGAATTAACAATAAAACCGCCAAAGGAGTAGTACACAGGTCGAAATTTAATCCTCGCGCTAGAGCAGCGCAGCATTATAACGTAGTGGAAGATTTGGCCCAATCGCCATCCGCTATGTCGACTCTTGAAGTACTACAAAATTGTCCATCCCAAAGGCAGGCTTTGTTATCGGCCATTGGTGTGGTTGATCCTAAGGATTCCAATCTTGTATCCTTCGACCAAAAAGGATACGATCCTCAGTTACCAGCTCAACTAGATTTCCTTATTCAAGTGAAATCCCTCAACAAAATTGTTCATCGAACAGTTATTGATGAGGGGGCATCAACATGTATTATGTCGATGAGTTGCTGGAAAACTTTAGGATCTCCAACCTTGTCGCGATCTTCGACGACATTAAAAGCATTCGACGGAAGGACATATACCCCATATGGTATCCTAAATAACTTGAAAGTTGAACTAGTGGGAAAAACGGTAGAAATAGATGTTGAAGTCATCAATGGGAATCTTGATTACAACATCCTACTAGGAAGACCGTGGATATATGCCATGGCAGCTGTTGTGTCAACCTATTTTAGAAAGATCGCATTCCCTTTTCAAGGGGGGATTATGATCGTCGACCAACAAAACTTCCTCCCCAATGGTTCACAAGTTACAGGAAGCCTTCCCATGATCTATGGAAGCCCCCATTCACTTCAGAATATCGGAGTAGGCCTACTGAAAGATCCTATATTAATGGGAACTTTCGCTCTTCCAACTCCAATTGATTTGGCGGAAGTAGCGTCGATAGGTACCTGCAATATGATATCTTCCACGAAGATCTCAGAAGACGATATCAACATGGATCATGCAATGGTTTTTCCCCCAAGCCCAATAGAAGTATTGTAGCAATCAATGTTTCTAGCATGGGAGGCAAACCCGAATCAACGCTCATCAAGCGTTTGGGTAGATAGGTCTAGAGAATATGATACCCCTTTAGATCCTTGGTCGAGAGTGCATGGAACCGATGAAGGAATTCTACAATCAATGTTGATTGAGGGGGCACCATGGAATGATTTCCACCATCATTCCCTTCTTCCATATTATGAAGAAGATACTCAAAATGACCTTTATCACCCTTCAGTTTTTGAATTCCTATCAAATACTGTAAATACGGTGGATTCCAAGCGAAACTTATCCAATATTGAAGAGACTATAACCCTAAATATCTCGACTAAAACAAATTTTGTAGAGAATATTTATGTCGGCAAAGGTTGTTCACCTTCAGAACAGGAAATATATAACGCTCTTTTTTGAGAGTTCAGAGATGTATTTGCTTGGTCATATGATGAGATGCCAGGCATTGAATCGAGTATCGTTGAACACGAAATTAAGATGTATCCAGATGTCAAACCGGTAAGACAATGGCTCAGGTAGGTGCACCCCAAGAAAGTCGCTGCCATTAAGGCAGAAGTTGAAAAAATTCTCCATGCTGGTTTCATCTACCTGGTTCCTCTAACCGATTGGGTATCGAATATTGTCCCTGTTATGAAGAAACAAGGGACAATTAGAGTGTGTGTCGATTATAGGGATGTAAACCAAGCTTGTCCAAAAGACAACTACCCTACACCCTTCATCGACCAGATAATTGATGAATGCACCGGATGTGAAATCTTTTCATTCATGGATAGATTTTCCAGGTATAATCAAATAAATATCTGCCCACAGGACCAGTCAAACACTGCATTCATTTGTCCGTGGGGCACATTCGCATATCGAAAATTACCCTTTGGTTTAAAGAACGCAGGGGCGACGTTTCAGAGGGCAATGAATTATGCCTTCCATGACATCAAGAACATCATTCAACCATACCTCGACGACCTTCCGGCTCATTCGTGAAAATGGACTGATCATCCGTAGCATTTAAGAGTGATATTTCTACGTTGCCGACACTACAAGATAAGACTCAATCCGTACAAATGTGTATTTTGCGTCAGTTCTGGTCGTTTACTTGGCTTTGTAGTCTCCAGGGATGGGATTCGTCTCGACCCTTGCAAGGTTCAGGCAATCATCAATTTGCCTCCACCTTCGAATTTGCTTCAGATATAGAAACTCCAAGGGAAAGCAAACTTTCTGACGAGGTTCATTCCAAATTACGCAGAACTTGCTAAAGGTTATACACGTCTTTTGAAAAAGGAGGTGCCCTTCGTTTGGGATCAGGTTGCGCAAGCTTCCTTTGATGCTTTAAAGGATTCCTTAATAAAAGCATCGTTAATGTACGCCCCCGATTATCAAAGAGATTTTAACCTGTATCTGGCTGCAGCAGATACAACCATCACAATGGTTTTAGTTCAAGAAGTCGACGGAATTGAACACCCTATATATTATCTAAGTAGAAACTTAAATGATACAAAAAGCAAATATTCTTATGTTGAAAAACTAGCGCTTGCAGCTGTTCAAGCGATACAAAGGTTTCGACATTATGTCCTCTTTCGGAAAACTACCATTCTGTCAGATTGCAACCCCATGACTTATATATTGTCGCGACAGTTGCTGGGGGGCAAATATTCAAAATGGATAGCGATCCTTCAAGAGTTTGATCTGGAATTTGTAAAATCCAAATCAAGGAAAGCTCTAGTTTTCGCAGAATTATTGTGTGATCTCCCATTGTCGTCCAACGATGAAACATCCGAAGAATCAATCGTGGACGAGAATTTGTTTCTGATATCTAAAAGCAATGAGTGGTATGGAGATATAATAATTTATCTCCAAACCCAAAAGTTCAGGCCTAACACCTCTCACTCTGAACAAAAACGTATACAGTACCAAGCAAAGACTACATGATCGTCGGTGATACGCTTTACCGTCATGGTATCGATACAGTTCTGAGAAGGCGCCTCACCCATGAGAAGGCTGAAAAAGCCCTGAATGAGTGTCATTCAGGCGCGTGTGGGGGACATCAATCTGGATATGCTACAACACAAAAAAGCTTATAAGCAGGATACTTCTGGCCAACCATGTTCAAAGATTGCATAACCGCAGTCAGAAGTTGCCATGCTTGTCAAATTTTTGATAGCAAAACTAGAAGTTACAGCCAATAGTTGTTGTTGGGCCTTTCGCCAAATGGGGCATCGATTTCATGACATGTAACCCCACCTCGACCAGGGGGCATGGGTATATTATAGTCGCCGTCGACTATTTTACCAAATGGGCTGAGGCGATGCCTACATTAGATAACACTGGTGAAACAACTGCCCTTTTCTTTTTCAATCATGTAGTCGCCAGGTTCGGCGTACCACAGGCTATAGTCACAGATCATGGATCGCATTTTCGCAATCAAATGATGGTTGAATTAGCTGCCAAGCTAGGGCTATCTCACGATAGCTCTACCCCGTATTATCCACAAGCCAACGAACAAGTTGAAGCGATCAACAAAGTCCTGAAACGTATGTTGCAAAGGATGATCGGAGTTCACAAAAGAAGGTGGCATCTAATCCTGTAATCAGCCTTGTGGGCTTACCGAACATCGGTAAGGAATGCGACCGGGTTCACACCTTTCCAACTGGTATATGGCCTGGAAGCAGTCTTACCAGTCCAGTGCAAAATTTCATCTCTTAAACTCGCAATCGATCTCCTCCCCGGAACTTCAGAAGAAGAGACTCGTTTCTTGGAGTTAATCTAATTGGATGAAACCCGTCGTGATGCCGCTTTGGCTAACGAAGCCCATAAGAAATGAGTCAAGGCGCAGTTCGACAAAAATGTCAAACCCCGTGTCTTCTCAGAAGGTGACTTGGTCTTGCTATAGTCACAGATCCTGGATCGCATTTTCGCAATCACATGATGGTTGAATTAGCTTCCAAGCTAGGGCTATCTCACGACAACTCTACTCTGTATTATCCGCAAGCCAATGGACAAGTTGAAGCGATCAACAAGGTCCTGAAGCGTATGTTGCAAAGGATGATCGGGGTTCACAAAAGAAGATGACACCTAATCCTGTACTCAGCCTTGTGGGCTTACCAAACATCGGTAAGGAATGGGACCGGGTTCACACCTTTCCAACTGGTATATGGCCTGGAAACAGCCTTACCAGTCGAGTGTGAAATATCGTCTCTTAAACTCGCAATCGATCTCCTCCACGAAACTTCAGAAGAAGAAGCACGTTTCTTGGAATTAATCCAATTGGATGAAACCCGTCGTGATGCCACTTAGGCTAACGAAGCCCATAAGAAACGAGTCAAGGCGCAGTTCGACAAAAATGTCAAACCCTGTGTCTTCTCAGAAGGTGACTTGGTCTTGCTTTACGACCAAGAATCTGATAAATTGGGAGTAGGTAAATTTAATTCTTTATGGATGGGCCCCTATATTGTTAAACGAGTGTTGGCAAAAGGAGCCTACGAGTTAATGGATTATGACGGAATTCCACTGGTGCAACCTCGTAATGGGTTGTACCTCAAGCGTTACTATGCTTAAATAGTGACCAATATGCATGCACCTCGATTTGCGTTATTATGCTAGGGGCATGAAAACTTATCATCGAGCAGTTTTAGTACATAGTTCATGCTCGTTAAAAAATAAACATAAGATCGAGCAAGTGTTTCAATCCGCGTTTAAGCTCGTTAAAAAATGAACTATCCTCCGGTAAATAACCTCCGTGAATGTAAATTTATCAGCCATTAAAGCCTTGGTCATTTTTGCACCGTCACCTCCACTTTTCCATTGGCCGATCATTCACTTCCATTTGATTGTTTACCCATTTTGAGGAACAACTGCGAAGAGTGATTTCACTAGCCATCCTTGTGACACTGCCGTGATTGGAAATTTCCAACCCTTACCTGGAATCAGCTGCTAACCCGTTTCATCACTCGTTCCTCAAAAGACGAGTCTTCTTTAAGCTCTTTTCATCTGACTCGTAAAATATGGAAAGATTGCCGAGTTTTGGCCTTCCAGCTCGTTAAAGTGACCGAAAGTGCTATCCCTCCTCTAGATTTTAATCTTTTTGGACCTGAGGGATTATTGCACAAAAAGATCGAGCGCTTGTTTTGTTCGGCTTGTTAAACTATCGAAAATCCATCCCTTCTGTATTGTTTTATACTTTTTTCGGACTTAACGGATTAGATGACGAAAAAGGAACTTTGGATTTATCTTTACGTACCTTTTTAGACTCTCTAAAATTGAAAAGGACTGAGTTATCTTTGTCGTTAGACTCGTTAAAAGAATTAATAGCGACAAACTTGTCTTTAGACGAGAACGAGTTTCACTATCGCTAGGCTCATTAAAACATAGCGATGGGTTTGTCCGAAGGGAAAATTATAGAACAAGCATATGTTATCCTCCTCAAGCTTGACAAAAATAAATAGGTCCTGGTCAGAAATGACTGGGGAAAAATTGGGAAGAAAATCAAAGAACTTTTATTGGTAGCAAGTCGCTCTTGAACATGACACTTCCACTCCGTGCCTGAGTCGGGTTGGGTTGTTTCATTCACTGGTCACATCAGCATGGTATCACCATAGCATCCATATTTGGGGTAAATACTACCAATCCATCACACAAGTGTCGCCAATATGTTCAAGAGAAGTCATCCAGAGAAGTCAACCGTGTCCCATCCACTACCATACATTATCCTTCATCCTTTCATGACCGCCACCCTGAACCATATATCATCAGATCGTTTTCACCTCCATCAAAATCATTTTCTCCATTCCATGTCACTGATGTGGGATACATTAAGGCCCTCCTTTGACGGATCGCTTCTTGTCGACATCAGCTCATTATCCAAGCAGTTGATCTAGGAACACTCCCTTCAGTACTTTGAAGCTTGCATGCCTCAATGGCAAGTTTCTCACTTCCGGCAACAGGTATACATCAATTACCTTCGACCGAAAGATTTTGCGTGGTGTTCGACGCTAAGTCATTTATTCACACCACGTGAATTGTACTGCAGTACCTTGAGGGTCATTATCATTATCGGTGATTCCTCTCGCGCTTGTTAACAGTTTACATCATTGACTGGTAATCAAGCGATGTCTTTCCATGTTCGACTTCAGAACATTTCTCACATGGATCGACTTGTACTTAGAGTGAAGATCGAACGAGATTGAATACCCCGGATCTAGTTTCAACCATCCGGGCTGCGATATATATTCAGGAAAAATAAAGACATTGACATGTACAACATTACAGCAGATAATCATCCTACCAAAAGGATGATGATTTCATCAAAATCATCAGTCTACCATCAGACTATTGTCTGTTCTATGTACAGAAAAATGAATTTATAAAGCTGAGCATGGGAATGCCCACCTCAGCTAGATCATGAAAGCAGTATGAAAAATAATGTATTTTATTGTATCTTATTACAGGTCTCCTCCCAGCATTGGAAGAACTTCGGATCCTCCTAATAAAGCATTTCACCCGATAAACGGCCTCATACTTTAGGGGGCAACTGTTATAGACATTTTTGTGTCTTACAGCATTGTTGCAGAAATGTCCATAATCCAAGGGATCCAAAGTCCCTAAAAGAGTTGTTCCTACCCCTAAAGGAACAAGGTCAACAAAAGACAGATTCTCCCAGAAGTTCTCCACCAAAAACAACTCAGAAATGGTCAAATCAGGATCAATTTAGTAGCTCCACTAGCTGCCTACGTTGAAATGCAAAGCCTGCACTGGCTAGGTGCACTACAACGTAGGTAGAAGCACTACCAGGGTGCGCTGAGCGGGAAATGACAAATGGAAAGTTCATTTAACGAGGTGGAAAGACCCTGGAAGCTTCCAGAATCTTCCTCAATGACACTTGCCTCAATGAATTCGACCAAATGATGAGTAAGAGGTTCTCAACCTCCAAGTGGAAGCAAGAACTGACAGAGAGAAGCCACAAGTCAAAACATGAGCTGACTCATCCTCTCTACTCACATCTATATATGGATCTCTCACCCAGAGGTTCAGGAGGCTGGAATTTTGTACTTTGCAGAGAATTGTTGTTGGTTTGAGATTGCGATTAGTACATTGGGTGATTTATGGTTTGTTGGAGGAGAGGAAGGGATTCTTTTGCTGGGAGGTAGATGCTGGATCGGGACTCACTTGGTTGTATCTCCTCTTGAACCTTGTTATCATATCAATAAATCTACTTGAGTTTCTCCTATATGCTTGTATTTCAATGATGTTTTGTTATATTTGCATATTTAGTTTATATCTGATCCTAACTAGTTATAAATGCGAATCTATATCTTTTGTGTAGTTTTCCTCTCTTGTGATCTTGCAGGAACTGGGTGAAGCTGGACCAGTGAAAGAGCAGGCAGCGGGAAGTGAACGAAAGAGAGAGTGATTGGATCGAAAAACTAGCGGAAGACACCAGTTAGTTACATCCTTCTTTCTCTATTTGCATCTCATAAAGAAGAATACTCATATAGTTTTCCTTGTTTGTTGCTAAGGCACTATCACCTCTTAGAGTGGGATAGGGGCATTCTGAATTGGATACCTTTCCCAACAACAGAGAGGCAGCATGAGAGTAAAACCAGAAGAACATGATCGGTTTGTAAGAGATAATAAAACTTCGACTGAAAGAGTAACGCGTGTAGAAATTGGAAATTTATTGGAAAATTTTAAAACTGATATACTAGGGAGACTAACTACACAACTTGATATTATGCAGGCCAAACAAAAGCAAATAGAGGCAAAACAGAATTTGGCAATCTTCTGTCCCTGATGTAGGAAAAAGCATAGCCATAAGGAGTGTCCACTGGATGCAGTCCAAACATGCGCCATCTGCACAAAAGATCACCTTACAGAAAGTTGTCCCTCACTTCCCCGATTAAAAGCAATATATAAAGAGGCAGAAGAAGAACCAGAATCAGTGTATTTGCTCAACCAACGTCGTTAGTGGCAACTGAGACAATCTGGTATATTTCCAAACCTAACTTCTTCTTCGTAGTATAATTCTCAACAATATAATATGTGACAAAGTCAATCCCAACCCCTGTTTCCAAATTGGTCACCACAATCGTTCCCTTCCTCAAACCCATGGCTCGATCAGGCAAGCCAATTTGGTTGGCCGAATCTTCCTTATACTCCACCATATTGGCAAAGTAACTCATACCCACCACAATGGACTCCCCCTACTTCACAAAGCTCATCCTGGCAGACAAACTGGCAGAGACCAATCCATCAGCTAGTAGGAACTATTACACTCCCTCAACCTACACTGCCAGCCTTACAACAAAATCCCTAGTCTAATCTGAGACCGCAACTCCCAGCCCATCCCAACCCCAATCCAAATAACAGAACGGTTCAATCTGTCCAAATTATAGAAACACCAGAGGTAGGAGCCACCTGACGGTGTGTAATGATCTTCAGTTAAGATTTGGGCATATTAATGAAACTGTGGGAGATAAGATAGTTCAAGTTGAAGATCAGTTACCTAGAGAACATTTGTCACAAGAAGAGGATGTGAATTAACAACAAACTCATAATCAAGCAACCACATCCTCTCCCCCATTCCTAGAATGATTAATCATACCTCGACCTATACAATATCCCGATTTTGACATTCTGAGAGAATTACAAAATTTGTACATAAAAATTCCATTCCTCCAAGCCATTCAAGACATCCCGATATATGCAAAAGCTATCAAAGAATTGTGCATAAAGAAACCAAGTAGGAATATGACAAATAATCCAAGAGTCCAAGTAGTCATCACTCTATCTGACTTACTATCAGGAAAAGAAACACCCATTAAATACGAAGACCCACGAAATCCACTTGTAACTGTCCAAATTTATGGTCAGGCCCTGTTGAATGCCTTAGTTGATCTAGGAGCTGCAATCAATATCTTAGCAACCACTACTTGCCAAAAGCTAGGCATTACATCTGTAGAACCCACCTCTACCTTGCTAGAATTGGTTGAGCGATCTGCGGTTAGGCCGGAGGGCACACTAGATGATGTCATGGTCTCTGTTGATTCCTAGGAATATCCAACCGATTTTCTGATAATAAATCCCAAAAACTGACTTGATGGACATCCATTGATTTTAGGTAGACCTTGGCTTGCCACTGTTGATGCTTATATTGGCTGCTAGCAAGGTAATATGACCATAACCAGACGACCAAATATCAAGAACTTAGTTCTATATCCTCCAGCACAGCCAAGTGTCACAATAATCAAAACTAATAAGCACCCTATGTCATACCTTACTGATAACATTAGATCTCCATTACCTATACAAGAGGCACTTGATTTCAAAGACCAAACAGAAGACGATGCCATTAATAATTTGATTAGTCAAACTGAACTCACATCCCGCACACAATTTCATATGATAGAAGCAGCCTTTCATAATGAATTAGAAGAAGATCCTCTGAAAGATACACATGATCAAACAATACTTGTTACTTCTGTTGCAAATAGTAAAATTGTGGAAATTGAATCGGTAAAAACCTGAAATATTAATGCCAACCTAACACCCAAACAAGAAATGAAGCTCATCCATTTGGTAAGGAAATATAAATAAGCATTTGCATGAGACTACCCTGATATGAAAGGAACTGACCCCCAATTATGTACACACCACCTTTATATAGAAAAAGATGTGAGACCTGTTCAACAGCCTCAGAGGAGACTATATCCTCATCTAAAAGATGTGGTAAAATCCGAACTTCAAAAATTTTTAGATGTCAATTTTATCTATTGTATCTCTGATAGTAAATGGGTCTCTCTATTTGTGGTGGTACCAAAAAAGAATGGGAAATGGAGAATCTGTGTGGACTACAGAGAGCTAAATAAAGCAACACAAAAGGACCGCTTCCCTCTCCCATTCATTGACCAAGTATTAGACACTTTGGTAGGAAAGAAATTCTTTTCTTTCCTAGATGGCTTCAGTGGATATAATCAGATTCAGATTGCCCCTGAAGACTAAGACAAAACTACTTTTACTTCTCCTTGGGGAACATTTTCCTACCGAGTTCTACCTTTTGGCCTATGCAATGCTCCTGCCACATTCCATAGGGCTATCCTTAGCATTTTTTCAGATTTAATAAATGAAGGACTTGAAGTATACATGGATGACTTTACACCATACGGAGATGATTTCGATCCAGCATTGGATACCCTAGAAAAAGTCCTACAATGCTGCATTGCTACCAGGCTTTGTTTAAGCCACGAAAAATGCTATATGATGATGACTGAAGGAATTATCCTTGGACATTATATTTCAGCAGCTGGCATTCAGGTAGACCCAGCCAAAATCCAAATAATTTTGCTTATTCCCACTCCTACAACTCAAACGGAGGTACACAGTTTTCTTGGATTTTCTGGTTATTATAGGAGATTTATAGAACATTGTTGCACCTCTGTATGCACTAATTGGTAACGTTGATTTTTTTGGAGAGAAAAATGTGAATGTGCTTTCAAGGATCTGGAGAAGCTTGTGTCCACAGCCCCAGTCCTTCGAGGACTAAATTGGGATTTTCCATTTTAGATATCATCTGATGCCTCAGACACAGCCATTGGAGCAGTCCTTGGGCAGGAAGAGAATAAAAAACCATATGCAATTTACTGCATTAGCAAAAATTTATCCCCTGCTGAAATAAACTACACTGTTACTAAAAAAGAATTTCTAGTTGTAATACATGTTGTTAATAAGTTTAGACATTACATTACTAGATATCTTGTTATCTTGTACACAGATCATTCTGCCATAAAATATCTAGCAAACAAGCCTATCACAAATGGCAGAATAACTAGATGGCTGATTTTATTGCAGGAATTTGATATTACAATCAAGGATCAACCTGGCAAGGAAAATCCTGTAGCGAATTTTCTCTCAAGAATGCCAAATCCAATTGATGCAGCAGCAGTTGAAGATCAATTTCCAGAAGAGCATCTGTTTGCTGTGGCTGTTCAAACATCCTGGTATGCTCATGTTGCCAATTACGTAGCAGTGGGTAAATTATCGAAGCATCTAACCCCTAATGAGCAGAAACAGATTGTTCAGTGGAAACTTTGACATTTTAAAAGCCTGCCATGACGGACCATGTGGTGGACACTTTACCGATCGCAGAACTGGAAGTAAAGTGCTGCAGACAAGATATTATTGGCCCATGATTTCAAAGATGCAAAGAAATTTTTCCAAGCCTGTGAAAGTTGCCAGAGAGCAAGATGCCCTAGTCAGTGTGATGAGATGCCTCTAAAACCACAGCTAGTCATCAAACCATTTGAGCGATGGGTTCTTGATTTTGTTGGACCAATTAACCCATCATCAAACCAGAAAACATATATTTTGGTGGCAACAGAATATGTCACCAAGTGGGTTGAAGCAGAGGCATTGCCAAGAGCTACAGAGGAGTATGTCATACAGTTCCTATTCCATCTATATGTACATTATGGCCTTCCAAGAGAAATAATTACATACGGTGGACCACAGTTTGCTGGGAACATAATAGCTGCAACACTCAACAACTATCATGTCCAGCATAAAATCACTATTCCATACCACCCACAGGCAAATGGGTAGGTAGAAAGCAGAAATAAAATAATAGAAGCAATCCTAACGAAAACCATTGCGTCACATAGGTGTGATTGGGCTGCCAGACTACCTGAAGCACTGTGGGCTTACAGAACAACATGGAGAAGCACCACTGGTTACTCACCTTATCAATTAGTGTTTGGAAAACAACCCATTTTCCCCATAGAATTTGAAATCCAAACATTATGAACAGCACAAGATGTTGGCTTAGATCTAATCGAGGCATAGATTAATTGATTACAGCAGATCAATGAGCTGGATGAAATTAGGCTCTCTTCACTTCAAAACACTACCCTGATCCAACAGTAGCGAGATAAATGGCATGATGTTCTCATTAAAAATAAAGTCTTCCATGACGGAGACTGGGCTCTTTTGTACGACTACAGGTTTCAGGACTTCCCCGGGAAACTCTAGACTCATTGGTTGGGACCATACGAAATCCAGAAGGTACATGACAATACTCTAGCCACTATTAATGGTTATGGATATGCCTTCAAGGAAAATGGCCACCGAGTTCGTCTCTATCGCAAACCACTCACTCGGGAGTCCTTCTGCCAGTAGCTACGGCGAGACTCTAATATGGAGATTTTGGCGGAGGAAAAGAAGTATTCCTCACCTATAATTCATTAAGGAATTTATTTCTTTTTACAGTTTGTACATAATTTCTTTTCTTGAATCATTTTTGTACATATTTTTGAATCAACGATTTGCTGTTATTATTTTTGTTGTTCCTTTTCTTTTCAAAACACCACCATTTTCTTCTAGTTGTTCCTTTTTCAAAAGAGAAAACCCCTTTGGATCAGTCGTCATTTTGTTGTAATTTGGTTCTTTTTCTTTATTTTTGTGTTTTGTTGTTCTTTTTCCAAAGGAACAACATTTTTTTATTTTTGTTGTTCCTTTTCCAAAGGAATGACATTTGCCTATTTTTCTGTTCATTTTCCAAAGGAACAACATTTTCAATTTCTGTTGTTCCTTTTCCAAAGGAACAACATTTTTTTGTGTTTTGTTGTTCCTTTTCCAAAGGAACAACGTTTTCGATTTCTGTTGTTCCTCTTTCAAAGGAACAACATTTCCCTATTTTATTGTTCCTTTTCCAAAGGAACAACATTTTCAATTTTTGTTGTTCCTTTTCCAAAGGAACGAAATTTTTGCCTGTTTTGTTGTTCCTTTTCCAAAGCAACAACATTTTCGATTTTTGCTATTCCTTTTCCAAAGGGATGACATTTCTATGTGTTTTCCTATTCCTTTTCCAAAGGAATAGCATTTTTGATTTCTTTTGTTCCTCTTTCAAAGGAACGACATTTGCCTGTTTTGTTGTTCCTTTTCCAAAGGAACAACATTTTCGATTTTGTTGTTCCTTTTCCAAAGGAATGACATTTTTGCCTGTTTTTCTGTTCCTTTTAGAAAGGAACAACATTTTCGATTTCCGTTGTTCCTTTTCCAAAGGAATGACATTTCTATATGTTCTATTGTTCCTTTTCCAAAGGAACAACGTTTTCGATTTCTACTATTCCTTTTTCAAAGGAACGACATTGGTATGTTCTGTTGTTCCTTTTCCAAAGGAACAACGTTTTTTATTTCTGCTATTCATTTTCCAAAGGAACGACATCTGTGTGTTCTGCTGTTCCTTTTCCAAGGGAATAGCGTTTTCCATCTTTTCCGTTCCTTTTTCAAAGGAACGGCATTTGCGTTTTCTACTGTTCCTTTTCCAAATGAACAACATTTGTGATCTTTTGTTGTCCCTTTTTCCAAAAGGAACCCCACTTACATGCTTTTTCTCTCCCTATGAAATAGCTTGTTCCTTTTGTTGTTCTAAATTGAGGATGCTTATTGCTCCTATTCTTTCAAGTCTTTTCGAATACAACTATGCACTTATGCAATGGATACAAAATCACAACATACTGAAATCAATTAATCATAAATTGCTATCTTTATAAGAAATTGCTCTGAATTCGTAAGAGGATAGAAGGAATGACACAATTATTCTACTAATTCTGCTCTGATTGGTTATCTTTATCATGTTGATCCATTTTAACCCTCTTTGGTTATTATTTAGGAATAAGAGAAAAGGGTGTATATCTTCTTATTGAGATGTTAAGACTTCTTCCACTATTCCTACTCTAAGGAGTGTTGAACCACCCTTTGTGTATAAATAAGGGAAAGTACTTATAAGTTTTCAAATGTAGGATAAGGGGTCTCATCAAGAGCCAACCTACCATGATCATGAGGAGGAAAGAGAAGTGGCATTCCCACTATGGCCACCACACCAGGGATATGGTCCAAAAGGTATATGAAATAAAACAACCGTTGGAACAGGAGGTCTCATCACGAGCGGGCCTGTCCACTTTTCTCTCCCTCCTCGTGAATGCCAGTATGACTAACTGGTCACAAAGCGAGCATAATGACCTACATTTTGACATCACGCAACATTTCCTAAGCATACACAAAGGATCATGGTTCCATGGGTGAAATAAACAAATCTACCAAGGTTATGGACACCTGTCGACAGCAGAGCACTGTTAATGGTATTGAAGTCACATTATTTACACCAATAGGTAGGTTATTAGCACCCTTCTATTTCTTATACCTTAGTAATCAATCATATATTATTTCCCGAACCATATAATGCGTGGATATATATTATTACCAATCATGACAGAACAATTGATAATGACTGCATGAGACTTGGAATGTACGGCAGATGTCCTATCCTCCTAGCCTCGCATCATATCACAATAGTCTCTTACGTATTAAGCGATCCAACTCTATGCCTCGATTTCGGTAATTTTTTGCTTTTGTAAACATGGCATATTGCCATACGATGTTCCTTTATGAGTCTTCTTTAGAGCGGGCACTGCTCCTTTATTTGATGGCTGGGACAACCTATCATATCATATTGCGGGGGGGGTGGGAGGTTAACCTCATCATTCCCTGGGTTACGTGTCAGCCCACTATTCGGGAAGTTGTCTACTAGGGTATAGCAGGCTCAACGGCATATCATTTTTTTTTATTTTTCTGCATGACTTGCTGTTCATAAGCCATTTCTATTGCATACTCTGCAGCATTAGATTTTGAAAAAGTCTTACATCTGTCAGTCTGTCTGTGTTTCAATAGCACGAACAACTGTTGTTCCATTGAGAGTTTACAGTGAAACCATGGGAGGAAGATCGATTCGGAGAGAACCGCAGGTGTTAACAGTCTCTACTGGTACCTGGGAAATCTTGGCAAGAGCAGGGTGGCTGACTTATCTCAACTGTTTGCAGGAGTCTAATGAGACTGTGGCAATTGAATTCTTGCAGAACTTGCAAGAGGATTACTCCACAATGAGGGGGAGACACATAGCAGTCACTGATGACATAATCATAGAAGTCTTGGGACTACCAGCAACTGGACCTGTATGGACGTTAAAAAAGGAGAGATTGCAGAAGATTATAGAAATCTTCCAGGACGAAGGTCAGAGCCTGGAAATTAGAGGAAAGGGAGTTCTGCCAGCAGCATTAGGAGAGTCGTGGGTGGAATTGACAAAGACCATTCAAAGCTACATCACCTGTGAAGGTAGAAAAGATGTGGTAAGACCACGACATCTCAAACTATTAGCTTTACTAAAGCAAAAATGCTCTGTAAATTTACCTGCATTTTTGAATTCGTTACTTCATGATGTTGCATGGAGCATAAAAAAGGTATAACAATTAAAGTCAGTTTCTAGTCATCATGGTTTGATTCAGTTAATTGTCAGCCATAGCCTCACCCAGCAGTAGAGCAGCTGGGAAGAGCTAATTCCCATGATAAATGGGGGATTGATCGCACCATCCCCAAAACATAAACATACCACCAATACACCCGAGACTCCAGAAAAATGCATGGAATCGGCAAAGCGTAAACATGCCACCGGTACACCCGAGCGTCCAGAAAAATGTAGGGAATCGACAAAGCATAAACATGCCACTGGTACACCCAAATGGCCAAAAAAACGTACGAAATCAGTCTGGCTAGAACAACTACGAGGGAGGTTGGAGAAGCCCCAAGAAAACAGCTAGCCGATAGAAATTGAAGATGAGAAACCCCCATGGCCAGAAGTGGAGGATGATGAGAAAGGAGTGCAAGAAGAAGAAGAAAAAGAAGAAGAGGCCGAGCAATCGGAAGAGGAAGAATAAAACAAAGAAGAAGCTGAGAAATCTGAAGAAGAAGGAGAAAAAGAAACTGAAACCAAAGAAGATAAAGAAGAAGAAGATGAGCAATCCGAGCAGGAGGAGGAAATGGAATAGCAGGAAGGTAGCCCATTGCAGGACCCAGTGGGAGAAGATGAATTGGCCGAAGTTTTGGAAAGTATGGGCGAATATGGCCAACCTTCTAGTCCATCAGACCTCCATGTCGAAAAGAAACCCCAGGAGGAAAATGCACTTGAAGAATCACATGCAAAGGAGGTAGAAGAAGAGAATATGCATGTTCATGGTGAAAAGATGATAGGAGATACTGAACAGGAACAATTTGTTCCTAACTAGAAGACACCAGAAGAAATTTCAGAGGAAACAGGGGCAGAAAGAGAGGTCGCCTAAGAAATAACAGAACCAGTTAGGGTTCTTGCCTCAGAACAGCTAGAGCAGAACAGTGAAGAAACACTCCAGAGAGAAAATCCAGGAATTAGTCACAATACAGGCCATAGTGAACAGCCTGCTATTCCTTCTAAGGAAATTTTGGAAATTAAAGAATTGCGAAAGGAACAGCAGAGATTACTGAATATAATAGTCTAGCTCCACCAGCAGATGAGGATTCTAAAAGAAAGGCAAAGGACTTCGGGGAGGAAAAACATGACCACTCTAGCAAAACCCCTCAAGGAAAAGGGGCGGAGGACTAGAATCCATCATGTTGTTCAAAACCCTATCGAAAACCAGGCTGATGTTCCAAATGATGCTGAGAAACAGACTGTTGTTCCAATTGAAAAGAGATAGCAATGGATTGATATCCACGTTAAGATAGAAATGGATGAGACATTGACCCGCAATAAGGAAATTCAGATGGGGGCACCACTTTCAGGAGTGATAAGGGTTATGAACTCAAAGCAACGCATTAGGAAAGTTCAGGCAAAACTCCCGGCCTCCACTGCCGCATGGAGAAGAGATCCAAAAACGGTAACCCTACGAAAGGGTTTGAAGCAAGCTCAGCAAGAAGCAGAAAATCTTAGAGAGAAAATGGTCCCTTGAGAAAAGTATGAAGAGCTACAACAACAGCTTAGGAATGTCAATCTATCCGAAAGCCAAGCCTTTGAAGGGTGGCAAAGGGAACAAGAGAAAGTCACGAAGGCAACTCGTAGGTTAGATATAGTTATCAAGAAGATGGATACCTTGTGTCCTTTATACAATGACGTTCTAGCATGTAGATCCCCTGCTAAGAATTATGCCTTTTTTTTACTGGAACGGTATTTAGAATTAAAAATAAAGGTTGTTAAATCAGGTGCTCCCATAAAAATTAATATCGTCAATGAGTTTATAGACTATTGTAAGCACTACGGGGTAAAAGTCCAGAGACTACTGTGTGAGTTCTATTTACATAACCTTGTATTAGACCAGGAGACCGAGCTCAACCCTGGCCCTTTTGTTGGGGATATCCAATTGTAGGCATTCATTTCATTTGGGGTTAATAAAATTAAATGGCTTAAAGCCTATAATACTTTCCAAAGGCAAGAAAACGGATTAGATTTGTGGGTAAGGGCTGAGCCTAGGGACCCAGTACAGATGTCGAGAGCACATAGAAATCTCATGAAGACTCCAATTGTAATTGAAGCATTAGGACCCATGCATGAGGCACTCATTCGACAGGGATTAGAATACTTTTTCTCTATCAAAGACCTTGCCATTGATGGAACTAAATTTCGGTATCAAATCTCTAATCTGAATATCCAGCTCAGGGAATTATTTAGGTATGAGAATTTTAAATTAGCTACCAACTTCTTTCACCTCTATGGCGAAATCATTTTGAGGGCAAGGCCATCCTGGTTAGGATATAGGTTCTGGACTCCAATTATTTGGCACCCTGCACCCAGATACCAAGCCCTGTATGAGATGCCTGAGGGTTAGATAGGCCATTACTTTGAATAACTAGTTACTCATCATGGTCGTAGACCTCTACATGAGATTCCATCTCCAACCTATTCTCTCATTGATTTACATGTCAACTACAATGTTTTCATGAGGGCATGAAACAGGGTAAGCAGGGGGGTGTGTGGAGTATTGAAGAAGGTATGTTTTTGATGATTATTGCATTAACTTTCCATTAGAACTTACAAACCTTTTGCATCATGAACTAGGAAAATGATAAAGAATTATAATAAAGCATGTGAGATTAATATACAAGACGAAAACACTGAGAATTGTCATTTCCTTATGCAGGAAGGAGGAAAAATGAGAAGTTGTCATTCCAAAGGAAAGGACAAGGATGGGTTAACCATTGTCCCTTTGACGGGAGACCGAATGCAAACAAGGCGAAGCAAATCAAAGAAAATCAGCTCGGTAAAGGAGGTGGAGATATCAGCTCGGCGCAGGAGAGAAAAGAAATGACTGAGGACTAACGGTTCGGCGAATCCCTCAGGATCCTTGATCTTGACGAATCACTATTTTATCTATTTATGCACTAAGACATCTCCGCCATCACCATTATAAAAGGGGAAACACTGTTAGCTCGAGAGAGAGTTAGATACGGTTATGCTTTTATTTAATTTCTTTTAAGATCAAAACTTTGATCATCGAGTCTTGTTAAGAACTGGTTTGTTGTAATTCTACTTTATGCATTAATACAAACTTGGTTACTATTTCATCTCTGAGTCTGGAATAACTTCAAGCGGTTACCCCTGGAGGCTAAGGGCTCGACCTTGGAGGACACTTGCTCTTGTACCATTACGTTTGTTGTATGCTTGGTTTGCTTATCAACGTCATTTGATAATCTGATGTGTTTTATAAGTTTACATCACATGCTCTGTTATGTTTAATTTATTAAGGTTTCTACAGACAGAATGATTGTATTGCCTCTGCATCATATTAGTGTTCTTTTAGGAGTTGATATAATACTGCTAGTCTTTACAGAATATTGTTATTGTTCCATTACAGAGCCTTTGTGTTGTGCACTTTTCCATTAACATTACAGAATTCATCTTAGAAGTTATGTTCTTTGCGATTGTTGGATTTATGAACAATGTTGTTCTATTTTGAAATGCAGTCGTATTCTTTCTAACTAAGATCGATACTTGGATCAGATTACTATTTAAATGTGTTGTGTGAGTATATGGTTTTCAAGCACTGTTCCATAATTTATCAGTAATCAGTGATGTTCCATTGGTGTGTGTTATCCAATCCACCCTTAAGAGTGATAGATTGCCGCTTGATTCCTGTAGATTACGATTAATGCATTCGATCTGATAGACTACGATGTTACTGCTTGTGAGGCTTAGTTACTATTCTATTTCTTACCTGCTGTTCCATTTCGGATTTGTTGTTCCATTTCTGATTTTCTATTCGATTTCTTAATTGTTGTTCCATTTCTTATCTGTCGTTCCACTTCTTGGTGTTGGCATGAAGAACGATCTCAGGCTATAGTGAGCATTGACATCTACTGTCTGGCTCCCAGATCCATGGTTTATTCTCTGATTTCCTTTTCCATCAGTTTCCAGAGGGATGATTTATTGCTACCGAACCCTTGATTGATAAGTTGCTTAGTCTTCTGAATGTGTGATTCAATCTTTTGAAGTAGTTAAGCTTTAGACAATCATCCATTTACTCTTGTATTTCTGAACACTGTACTACTACCATTACTTTGACAAATGATAGCCTAAGACTGAGACACCCTTTGAAATAACAAAACGTTCCCGGATTGACATATTAATTTGAGGTAATTAGAGGCGAAAGAGACCCTTTTTATAGCTCTACAACTTGTAGATTTGGACAAAAACCATTCATTGGTTTTTGAATATATGTATATGTATATGTATATGCATATGTATATGCATATGCATATGTATATGTATATGTATATGTATATGTATATGGATGCATGAATCCTTTTATTGATTTCTATAGTTGCATGTTACTAAATTATTCGTGTAAATCATCTTCTCGATTCATATCGCATTAGGTTTGTTGTTATGATCGATGTTTGAAACTAACAATGGCGGTTCTTCATTAGAATAAGAAAGATTTATGGAAGACTAGTCTATCATTTAGATCAATAAATATATGTTTGAGATGCACAACCAATAGTAATCTTAAGGAGTATTAATTTAATTATTAAATTAAAGTTTTATTATTTTTCAAACCCATTAAATTCATTATAAATTTAGTTAATAAAAATTTTTATTATAAAATTATAATTCATTGAATTGATCTTCATTATAATTAAGAATAAAAACTAATTATAATGAATATCAATTGAATGAATTATAATTTAATAATAAAAGTTTTTATTAATTAAATTTAGAATGAATTTAATGGATTTTAAAAATAGTAAAACTTTAATTTAATAATTAAATTAATAATCCTTAAGATTATTGTCGGTTGTGCATTTCAAACATCTATTTATTGATATAAATGGTAGACCAGTCTTCCATAAATCTTTCTCATTCTTATGATGAACCACCATTGATGGTTCAAAACATTGATCATAACAATAAACCTAATGCGATATGAACCTGGAAGATGATTTACACAAATATGAAGATTGCAGAAACCTGAAATATAAGATACTAAACTATTCTTTTAGGGTTTATATTATTATGAAACTCTACTATATTTGTTGTAGAACATAATCCTTATAATTATTGGGTAATTGCAAGCAGTTTTCGTGTTGGTTTTATATGAATGTCTTTTCAATTTCTCTTGACCATTGTCTATTATTGGTATAGTTATCACAATTTTTGAATTAACTTTCTTTCTCTTTCTCTTTCCCAAAAATTCAAAAGTAGACTATAACCTTGGAGGAATCCTCTCACGAGGGACCACCAAGAGGTCTTTAGGTGCTTTTATTAATATTTCTTAGGACTACCTACTATACCAGTTAATAGGGTTCTACCTTTGACAAGTGTTCCTCGCTAACTTAGGCTTAGTTGATTAATTTGTCAACATGATATATATGTGTGTGTGTGTGTTTTAATTCCATTGCTAGTAGGTAAACCCCTAAAAACATGTAAAATCAATTCATATGCCTATTTTTTAAATACTTCCCATACAATTTCTTCAACACAAAATGTTGTATGAGAATGTTATATTTATGTATAGGCTTCTAGCATATCTATACTTATTTAGTATACAATATTCTTTTGGGTGGCTCTCAATCTAAAGTATCATTTTCATTAGAAAATTAAGTCTCCAATTTGAGTGCCTCTTGCTTTAGTTTCATATGTGAGTCCACACATCCATACATGAAAAACCATTTTTTTCTTCAAAATTATTCGTAAGACTTACTCATTTACTTGTTATAACACTCATAAAAAATACAAGCACTATAGACAATTTTTCATGTTTATTTGTTCATACTCAGAACCAAAACAAGAAATCATAGATTCATTTTAGGGAATAAACTAGTCAAGGTAATAAGATATACAAACTTGTCGAGAGATTCATGGAAATATGATGAAGGCTTCCGCATTCCGCCGAACTGTGAAATAGATTTTACAGTTTGTTCCCCTTGAGCTCCACACCTCTCTATAAAAAATAAGAAGAAAAAAACTCATAAATATTCAACATAATTCACCTCTTGAACCCTTTAGCAGTGTCCTACTAATTATTTGGGTTGAAACTTGTGTTTCTCTCCCACTAGTCTTATTCTCAAAATAAATTGTATTTATATCCCACAATTCTCTTTTACATGTTCCACCACATGGCATCTATCACTAGTTATGAAATTTTTTGGTGTTCTATCTGTAACAAATTATGCTAAAAAAATGGAAAAAGGACGATTTTCTGTTCTCTTGTTCCTGCCCCCTTTCTAGGCATAACTGATTCCAAACCCTTTTCCTAACAGTTAGGAGTTAAATATCTCATGGAAATCTTTAACACATTTTCAAGAGTGTTAACACATCAAAATATTTTCATCTTCCATTATTTAACAAATATTATTTTCATTAACATATCATGTCATTTGTCTTTTAACTTTGTAGCCAATAGTTAAATGTGAAAGTCATAAAGTGATTTTTCTAGTGATATTACAACATATATTTTTGACCTAAGTAAGCACTACCAAATGCTATTGTTTCTCAAAGATGAGGAATAGTATTCATATTCTGGTAGCTTCAACTTCTTTCACTTACATAACATAATGTTGGGATTTGAAAGTAAACTGTGAAGAACTTGGAAAATAAGAAGGGTTAATATAGGTGAAAATTAATGAACATTATAGTAAAATGAATGTTGGGAAAAGTGTAATAGATTTAAAAAAAAAAAAATTTCTCATAAATCTACTTTTAAAAATTGAAAGTTATGAAAAAAATGAACATTGTAAGAGGCTTTATAAATGGCGTAGTTTAATTAATAGAGAAAATGGTCTTTTGGCCGAAATTCAATAATACAATTTTTAGCAACATTGTGATTTGTTGTTGTTTAAAATATACTTTTGAATGTATAGATGGATTCAACACGATAAACAAGGCCAAGGAACTCAATTTTTTCAAATTAACCAACTTAAACTTATCGTTTTTAGAAATATGTATCATTTTTTCAATAAAATTAAACAAAAAAATGTTGTTATTTTCTTTATTACTTCAACTAAGCATTTATAAACTACATAAAGCTTTTCTCATCTAATGAAGTTTCAAATTTATAATGTGTCTTTAAAATTATAATAAATGTTATAAAAAAAATTGTAAAAATATAGAAATATAAATATTTAATAAATTCTATTTATGTTGTATATAAATATAAATATAAAAAAAGTTTTAATATATTCTGTAATTTTTTTAAAGTTATTTTTATGTTTATTTTTAAATTAACCAAATATAATTTGAATTTTTTGAAGCTAGAATTTCCCCCATCGAAAGTGTTAGCACTTTGTAATTCCTCCAAGCTAAAGAGAGGAACCTAAAGGTAACCACAAACCACTTTAAATCTTGAATCTAACCTTTCTAGCTTCCAAGAGTGCTCTCTCTGTATGGATCTTCTGTCACTTGGATGACTAGTTGTCTTAGATTTTAGGCTAGGTATATAGATCAAAGATAATAAGTCTTAACAATTTGATGGCAGGGTAGAGGGAAAACCATTGGGCATGGAGTCATATGGAGCTCATGATTTTTAGTGATATGATGGGAAAATGAGGAATCCTTAGATAGAAAGGTAGGAAATCCTTATGGTATCTTTGTAAAATTTCATTGTAGAGAGGTGATCAGAGTAGTATTGGAATTGATAACATCTTAAGCATCTAGTTGAGGATGAATTTTAGATATTACAATGGAAGAAAAACACTAAAATGTTTAGTGAGCCATAATAGAGCACTTAAAAATAAATTATGAAATAAATTTTTCTTAACTAAGAATTGAACATGCCATTTAAAGAATGGAAATAACATAAGGTAAAGGGAAAAATTAGGAGATAAACATCACCATAAGAGACTCACAAATGAATCCTTGAAAAAGTAGACTTCATCCTTCATCATTCAATGAAACTTGATGAAAATGTGCAATACACAATATCTTCTCTATAAAAATATGACCAAATCTTTGATTACTAAAAAAATGCATCATATATACATAAAAAATAATTAGTTCCTTCCTCTAGGAACCAAATTCCCGAAAAAGGATCACTTTCTTGTTATAATAGCGATTATAGAACTACTTTCTATAAACTAGGAAATTGTTTTTGCTAAGAAATTCTTAAACAAATTACATTGAGTACATGCATAAAAATGAGCCTCTAACCTCCCAAACACCTTAGTACATTTATCTAACCATGAGAGTCAATTACATGAGGTTTAGATTTGAATTTCATGGTCGAATTTTTGACTATGTGGAAGCGCAATTCATTCACTGTGTTACTTCCATCTTCAGCAAAAAAATCAGAAAACACAGTGATTTGATAATTTCCAAGCTTCTGATCATGCCATGTAATTCATCATGTCCTAAACCAGTAGAAAAAAACTCTTAAATCATCAGACACCCACTAGAAAGCACTCATCTATATTGTAAACTTCCACCCATCAAAATCATCACCTACAGGAGAAGCAAAGTGCCTGAGAACAATGAATTTCCACATACATATATTTCACTAAGCGTTGGGGTCTTTGGATGAGGAAAAAATATTTTTGATGATGCTGACAGTATTAAAAATTTCCTTAAGCCTCCATACATAAGAAATAGCACAAAAATCTTGATCCTTTGTCAAATTTAATTCTTTCACAATAACAAAATAACTTTGTTGCATTACTATGTCACCTACCTCTTTTACAATAAAATTCCCAAAAAATTAGAGGATGTGATTTATATAGGCCAATTCACTTCAAATAAAAAGGCAAAGAGAAAAAATATTCTTAGTTTTTTGTCCAAACTCAAACCTTTGTTTCCTCAACTAACAACTCTTAGTTTCCTCTTTCTTCCTTGTTTTCTTGCAATGCCTCCTGTAACTATTGTTTTGTAGCCCTCAGATCCTTTTTCAAAGTGATTTTTTTCCTACAAATTTTCTTTAGTTGTCTGTATAGGGGAAGATTTCTTTTCCACATATGCTTAGATTCAAACAATGTTGGCTCACAGATGCTAAACTGGTCATTTATCTTCTGTTTGGCCCTCTCATCTTATTCTCTAAGCCTAGTAATTTAATTTTTAGGTTTCTTGTGTCTGTTTATCAGAGACAAAGCAACGAAGATATCCTTCCATACATTTGTTTACTGTCTCAGTTTTCCCATCAGATTGAGGATGATAAGATGAGATATGAGCTAACTGAGTACCAAGACAAGAAAATAATTCTATCCAAAAATTTCCAGTAAAGATTGGATCTCTATCACTTACAATAATCTTTGGATTTCCATGTAGCTTTTGAATAGTTTCCATAAATGTAGTAGAAATTGTACTGGCTCTAAATGGATGTGATAATTCAAAAAAGTTTGCATACTTGGTAAGTTTGTCAACTACCACCATGATGACATTATTTCCCTCAGACTTGGGTAAACTTGTGATAAAATCCATTGAAACCTCCTCCCAACATTGGCTTGGAATGCATAAAGGTTGTAGTAGACCCGGGGTCTTAATTGTTTCAACTTTATTTTGTTGGCAAACCAAACATTCTGCCACAAACGTTTGAGTATCTGATTTAATGCCATCCCAAAAAAATTCCTTCTTAACCCTGTGGTAAGTTTTTAAAAATCATGAGTGCCCTCCTAAGGGAGAAGTGTGCAATTCCATAAGAATCTTTTGTTTGAGTTGGGAATTCCTACATAGGTATAAGCGATCTTTGTACCATAACGAATCATTTTGCCAGCTAAATGTATCAGATGTACTGGAATCTTGTTGTAACTTTCGAATAAGTGCCCACACTTCTTCATCATTCTTCCATTCCTCCCTTGCTTCGTTTATCCAATCGGGTTGGATAATAGAAATGGTGCATAGAAATGCTTCCACATCCTCATCCTTTCTTGAGAGTGCATCTGCCACCACATTTTGCTTCCCTTTTTTGTAGATGATTTCAAAGTCATAACCCAACATCTTTGTGACCCACTTTTGTTGCTCTTCAAAGAATAATCTTTGTTCTAAAAAGTATTTAAGGCTATCATGATACATTTTTACCTTGAAGTGTCTTCCCATTAGGTAGGGTCGCCATTTCTTAAGTGCATGTAGTATTGCCAACATTTCCTTCTCATAAATAGCTTTGTGTAAAAACTTTCCCTTGATTGGATGACTTTCAAGAGCAATGGGTCTTTCGTCTTACATTAAAACAACACCACTTTCAATTCCTGAAGCATCACATTCCAAAATAAAGGTTTATGTGAAGTCTGGTGTAGCTAAGACCGGTGCTTGGCACATTGCCTCTTTAAGATGTTCGAAGGCCTTTGTTGCTTCTGGAGTCCATGAAAATGCATCCTTCTTCAATAATGTTGTTATAGGTGCTGCTATTCTCCCATAATTCTTAACAAACTTGCGATAATACCCTGTCAACCCAAGAAATCCTCACAGATGCTTTATGGATGTGGGGATTTTCCATTCCTTAATGGCTTTAATTTTGCTAGGGTCTACCTTAACTCGTTCATGAGATACAACATGACCCAGATATTCCACCTTTTGTACTCCAAAGAAACATTTGGATCTTTTTGCATATAATTGTTTCTCCTCCAATAGTCATAGCACCCTGTCAACATGTTCAACATGATCCTTACAAGATTTGTTGTAGATTAGTATATCATCAAAAAATACTAACACAAATTTTCTAAGGAAGGGTTTGAAAATGGAATTCACCAAACCTTGAAATGTAGAAGGTGCATTGGTAAGGCCAAAAGGCATGACCAAAAATTCATAATCACCCTCATGAGTTCTAAATGTTGTTTTCAGAATGTCCTCAGTCTTCATTCTGATTTGATGATATCCTGAATGAAGATCCAACATGGTGAAGTAAATTGATCCATGCAATTCATCCAGTAATTCATCAATGACAGGAATGGGAAACTTATCTTTAATAGTGAGCTTGTTGACGTCCCTATAATCCGGACACATATGCCATGATCCATCCTTATTGTGCACCAATACTACTGGAGCAGAGAAAGAGCTTTGACTAGGTTGAATTATACCAGCCTCTAGCATTTCTGCAACCATATGTTCAATTTCACTCTTTTGGGCATAGGGATATCTGTACAGCCTAATGTTTGGAGGAATACTTACTGGAATCAGATGAATAGCATGATCATGATCATGAATATGTGGGAGACCTTTGGGAGTCTCAAATACCTTGGAATGATTTTCCAAGACTTTTTGGAGATCTAGAGAAATATATGATTTGGATGTGGAAACATCTAGCGAACATAATTATGCAATTACACCTCTTTGTTCCTTTTTTGGAAGCTTTGTCATACCATTAGAGCTGATTATATTTCTCGGTTTCCCTGCAATACCCCTTAATTCAACTTCCTTTCGTTCCACCTAAAATTTCATGAAAAGTTCTTGAAAATTAAAAGATATTGCACCCAAGGATTGTAGCCATTGGACTCCTAGTACAACATCAGCACCTCCCATTGGAATGGAAAGCATTGGGCTAGTCAATACATATTCTCTCATGGATAGCTTGATATTATGGCACTTTCCAGAGCAATTTATTGTTCCTCCATTTGCAACCATCACTTGACACTCTGGTGCTGGATATAAGAAGCAATTCAATTATTTTGCTACCTTACAATGAATAAAATTGTGGGTACTTCCTGAATCAATCAACACTATTACCTTTTTCTTCTTGATTTGTCCTTCTATCTTGATGGTTTGAGGAGTGGTAATTCCCACCAATGCATTATAAGATATGGTTGGAATCATTTCTTCTTTATCTAGCCTTTGTTCCTGGAGTATATCCTCCTCTTTTGACATTTCATGCTCCTTTTCTTCTTCCTCTTCACAATCTATGTAGAATAATTTCTTCTCAGCACACTTATGACCTTTAGTGTATTTGCTATCACAACTGTAACAAAACCCTTTTGCTCTTTTTCCTTCCAATTGTTGTGGTGTCAACCTTATAGGTTGTGGAAGACTAGGGGCAAAAACACTTCCATCTTTATAGTTGTGAGTGGTATGCTTCCTGGTTGCCATAATTTTGCTTTCCATTTTTCTTGCTAACCTGAATGCCTTCTCTAATGAATCAGGTTCCCAAAGGTGAACATCATGCTGGATATTATCCTTTAAAGTCCCTATGAACACATCAATCCTATGCTCCTCTGGAATATTTTTTACCCTTATGTTCAATTTTTGGAACTCCTTAATGTGCTCCATTATTGAACCCTTTTGTTTGAGACTTATCAATTGGCTAAAAAAAGTGTTGCTTTTTAAATCCTCATAATGTGTTGTCAATTATTCCGTAAAAATTACGCAAGTGATAATTTTTTTATGAGAGAAAAGCCAATGATACCATACAAACTAATTTGGTTCCAAATATAAAGTTGCAATACGTACCTTTTGTGTGTTTTTCACATTATTGAGATCGAAAAATTGTTCGATCTGCAATATCCATGTTGCGGGATCCTTGCCATCAAACTTCCTCATATCGATTTTTGGAATACGGTGATTCTTCGATCCAACATTAGAGTCTATGAAATCATGATTAACATTTCTTTTGTTCTCATCATGAGTTTCCTTTACTACCCTTTCACCACTAGTAAGAATTTCTTGTAGAAACTTTGTCAAATCTATCTTCAAATCTGTCTTCAAATCTTCAATGCTTATCTTTAAACAATCCATCTTAGCTTCTATGCCTTTCTTTAAACCATCCATCTTAGCTTCTACATCTTTCTTTAAACCATCCATCTTATATTCCATTTCTTTTTGTGCAAGTGACACTTGTTGCACTTGGTCTCATAATTTTGATATATCATGTTGCATTTCTTCCTTTTCTTCATGAGTCATGCTAGAGCTTTTAGGTTGCCTACTAGGTGTTTGCATTTTCTTCCCTCGGGTCATCAATTACCGATAATAATGCTTTACTATGCCCTTTGAATTCCTTCAAACTAATTTTTCAAACCAAGGTTATGCAAAAATTTATAAAAGAAAACTACACACCTTTTTTCACTTTATAGGAGCTTGATATTGAATCTGATGTATCTCTGTAATTTCAAATCATCTAGTTCTAAAATTGCAACCTGAGATAGCCCTCTATGTCCTCTTTCTAATGCCACCATTCTAATCCAAATAGGATTCTCCATAGAAGAGTTATGCCAAATCTCCCACAATGACCTCATTATAGACTAGTTCAGTAGAGCGAACTTGTATGACATGCTGCGAGTCATTGTTTCGACCTTTGGCTCTAAAAAACATATAAAAGAAAACTAAAGTCCATCCTCTTTCTGACTTTCTTATGAAATTTCAATCCCATACTCCAAGAGAAAGGTATGACGATTTTCCCCAAGTCACTTGTTTGGAATGTAATTCAAGAGTCTGCAAAAAGACAAAATTCCTCAGATCATATCTCCACAAATATAGAGAAAAAAGCTCTGCAATTCAGAACCAAAGTTCAGAGCGATGTTTTCTCAAATGGGTTTTTTTTTTAGCTTCTAAAACATCGCAAATAAAATTTTATATCGAAAATTCCACGATGATCTGTTTGGAGCAGTGAAACCCTAGAATCCAAAGCTCTGATACCAAATGTTATGAAACCAGCTCAAGGAAAGATAGAACAGATAGATGAATGCCTTAGAATTCAGCCTCTTCGAGGGAGAAACCTCCTTTACATTACATAAATTAACAATTCTTGGATGATACAAATGAAAAAACCTCGTTTCTATATATAGGAGTCTAAGGAGTCACAATATAACCCAACCGACCTAACAATAATTCTACAAAGCCATAAAAATAACAATAGAAGGTTTCTATGGGGCACAATAATAACAATGTGGGGGCAATAGGGCCACAACAATATTAATAAGGGATAAAACTAAAATAGTAATGGGGTAATCACTAGTATTATAGGGATCTAACATTTTACCTATGAAATGCATCAATAGCGAGAAATGATATTGATAAACTCTCCTAAATCTTCCTTCACACGTGAAATATTTTTGGATGACCTTGAGTAGTTTTCTAAATGGTTCAATCAAAATTCCCTTGGTGGAATAGCTCCAGATTCTTTGTTTTTTTACTTTGGCTTTAGGAAGTCTTTGTAGTGAACTATGTCTAAAGGCATGACCTTGAACCATTGTTCTCCATGCAAAGGGATCTTTGTAGCAACTGAAATGGTAACCTCTGACACTGGGGATCTAAACCCCCCAACCTTAACATCTACCTGAGTGAGGTTTAAGGAAAACCCTTTGGTTAGTTCAACACTGTAGCCTTGTATCTTTGGCCAATTCAACACTATAAGCCTGTATCTTGGGTCAATTCAACACTGTATCTTTTCACAAAACCTAATGCAACGGGCCTAGTCAAATGCAGCCCTAATTACTAGTTTTGATTTTTTCAAGGCAAGATCTTGAGTCTCAAATATTATCTCTCACCCTTTATGATTCTTCCTATCTAGTGTGGTCATAAATTACAATGAAAAGGTAATTATAGCATTTATCAATGTAATTACAATGCTAAATAGCCCAGGGAAATGAGTGTGAAATTAGGGTTTAGATGACATTTTCCGACAGTTTTTGGATGGAATTCCCTTGTATTTAAAAATTTAAACTACAAGAACCCAACACATATCCTACAATGTAGAAATTTGTTGTTTTTAAATGCAATGAGTTGGTCAATACATAGGCATAGTGAGAAAGCACAATGAATTAAAGGTTATGGGGGTTGCAAGCTCTTTTGATTGGTCTCCTTGATTTTCAAATATGAAACCAAAAATACACAATGTGAACTATGCTAGAAAAGAGAAATTGGAACCATGTGATGGTCATGGTAGCAAGAAAACCTCCAGCCTGAAAAAGTGCAGCAAGTCCCTTGTAGACAAAGGAAAACAACTTTCTTTGGCTTTTCATGACATCTCAGGAGGAGGGGAAACTGGTTTGATGGATTTTTGAGAGAAAATTTCTTGTATTTTTCACCTTCCACATGTTTGAAGCCTCCTTTTCTTACAATTATTAACTGCAAATTCAAATATGAAATTGCAACGCAAATAATGAGTGCATCACCAACTTGTAATGATGATGATGTGATGACTCAACCTTACTGCCAACTTGACAAGACATCACTAAACTCGACTCAATGATGAAAAATCAAATCTGTTATAATCTTCACTCATGACTTGATTGACGCATTCCCCTAATCTTACTAAACTTATCCCTTACGAACTCGATGACTATTTATATCATTATTTGAAAGATTTTAAACATAACCAAACTTAGACTCAAACCAATCATATGATCTCACACATCTCTAAAAAACCTAATAACTTGATCTCCAAGAGGTCGTAGCAAAATTTCGCAAATCGACTTAAAAATAATAGAAAAAACTAAGCTTGACTTTGACTACTATAAAATAGGACACTAACATTGGCTCAAATGGGGATAGCATCCTCCCTGTGAGGTGCCAAAGAAAACCGTAGACCATGTGCCTATGCCTTGAATTGACTCATGACTGACTCATGATTGACTATGAATGACTATGAACGTTTTCATTCTAAAAATTTCCATCAATTAATCAAAATGTTACAGCCTTCTCCTCGGGCTTCAAATTCTGGTGACATTGTCCACACCTACATTATTAGAAATTGAAATGGATATATACAATGAAGTGATCAAAACCAACCGATTTTAGGAAAAATAATATTCGAGAAACCTGCCATTTACAGGTCCTCCAGAGAGAAATTCTCTTGTCAAATCCTACACCAAATATGCATTACTCCCTTGGAAAGTTGCAATCTTGAATGGTCCATTCCAAATATTTTCAAATTTTCCATGTTTACCTTTGTCTTAATTCCATGCATCCCACTTCAGAACTATATCACCAGCATGAAAATCTTTAGCCCTTGTTCTTCGATAAAAAAATATTCTTAATTTTATCCTCAATTGCTTGGGTATTATTACATACTTCCTCTCTTGTTTGTTGTAATTGAATCCTCTAATTTATTCTTCCCTGCAAGACATTTGGTTCTACATCTACTTCCTAAAACAAATTCATTACTAGAATTCCCAAGGAAGAAGGAAAAGCAACATATGTTCCATATACCAATTGGAAGGTTGACATATCAATTGACTTTTTAATGTTCACTTTATCAGCCCATAATGAATAGATCAATTTTTTATGCCATGTTTTCTTATTTTCTGGCATCAAATTCTTTATAATGTTCACCAAACTCTTATTTCAAGACTTAGCTAAACCATTACCTTGTGGGTAATATGCAGTAGAGTGACTCAGTACAATATGATATTTATGACAAAATTCAATCATTTTCTTAGACTTGAAAGTAACAAAATTATCAATGATTATTCTACACGGACAACAAAATATTGAGAGGATATTACCTTCTAAAAATTAAATGACAATTGAGTCTATTGCTTTCCTAGTTGGTATTTGCTTCTATTCACTTTTTAAAGTATTCTATGGTTATCAGAATCCATTTATGTTGGATTGAATATCATGGATGGATTTTCCCAATGAAATCTAAACCCCACTGCCAGAATGGTGCTGCAGCTGTAATTAGTTACAGGGGTAGAGGAAAAAGGTTCCTTTTTTTTTCAAAAATTGGACATTCATGGTAGCTTGAAACTTTTCTATAAACATCAGCAAACAGGGTTTGCTCGTAAAAGCTAGCCCTCAAAATTTGGTTAGTTGTGGCTTTTTAAAAACGTTGGCCTCCACAATCTCCTTTATGAAATAATTCCATAACCTTTTGTGCTTCATCCGCCAGTAAAAAATTCACCAGGACACCTCCTAAGTCTTTCCAATACAATAATTGGTTTAAAATGTATAATTTCACATCCTTTAATTTCAGAAATCTTCCCTTTGGTTTTGTCATTTCTGGAGGAGCCTGTAAGTGTTGTAAGGCATAAATATATCAACATACCATGGAGGGGAAATATATTTTGGAGATACCTGTTGAGAAGTTTTTGAATCATTGTCATTTGACAAACTAACCATAAAATTTATGTGCAAAATATTCAGATTTGAATCAGCTATCAATTTTTCCAATACTTCACCCTTTACCAGCTTGGTAGGCTTGATCTCCAAATCATCCTCAAGACTAGCTTTTATCCATCTGCCTCTTCTACCTTCAGGATCAGGTTGGGTTTTAATATCTTTCACACAAAAAATTTGGAGATAAGTAATCACATGTGAATGAAGCACATAAGCTCTAAAATATTTCAAGACTTTAACAAATACATAAGCCCGCCTCTCCATAATATTGTAGTTAAGAGAAGAATCTCTCTAATACCTACTAGAAAATGCTATTGGTTGTTCATTACCTTGTTGAATTTTTTGCATTAAGATTGCCACAACTGTGTGGTCTGATGAAAAAGAGAAAATGATAAAATATTTAGTATAATTTGGACTAGCTTAAATAGGTGCACTAGAGAAGGCTAGTTTCACCTCATCAAAAGACTTATTTGCTTCAATTTTCCACTTGATTTGAATTTCCTTTTTCAGCATATTGGTCAAGAACCTTATAATTTATGTTATGTTTGGAATGAACTTTCTCAAAAATTAACTCTTCCAAAAAATGACTGAACCTCCTTCATATTCCATGGAATGTCAATTTTCTGAATTGTAACCACCCTATTTGGATCAATTTTAATTCCATCCTTTGAGATTATATGCCCCAGTAATTTTCCTTCACCCATTGCAAAATTTGACTTCATTGGATTTAAATATATTCCAAACCTTCTACAGTTTTCAAAAACACATTTTAGATGCTGCAAATGATCAAAATCATATTTTGGAAATGCAATGATATCATCAAGGTAAACTACAATGATCTTATCCTTTTCATCATAAAACACAACATCCATGGCCCTTTGAAAGGTAGCCCCTGCATTCATCAGCCCAAAGGGAATTTTGGCATACATAAAAGTTCTTGTGGTGTGATAAAATTTGTTTTCTCATGGTCATTGGGGTGCACCAAGATCTGATTGTAACCCGAGAAACCATCAAGCATAAACATCCTCTGAGATCCAACCACCTTTTATAGTATATGGTTCATCTAAGGTAAGGGATAATTATCCTTAAGAGATACTTTGTTGAGTTTTTTGAAATCAACACAAATCCTTATTTCACTAGTCTTCTTTCTTAGAAGTACCAAATTAACAAGCCATTTTGAAAATCTTAAAGGAACAACAATTTTGGCATTAAAAAATTTATCAATTCTTTTTCAATAAGAGGAAGAAACAATGGATTGATTCTTATCAATTTTTTCTTAAAAGGCTTTTGATCATGTTTAAGGTATTGTATGTTGGATATGTTTGAGCTCTTCATATCCCCAAGAAAAAATATCTGAGTATTCCTTCGTAAGATCAAGATATTTCTGTCTATCTTCATGGGTGAACTATCTAGAAAGATTGACCATTTTAGGTTGTTGTTCTATCCAGATATTGCATTCCTCTACTCTTGTTTCAGTGGAAAATACTTTGGGATTCTTATCTACATCATTTTTATCAAATAACTTCTCAAGAGGGACCAAACCTTTTGATATTATAGTATTCTTCAATTGTATGAACTCAAGATATGTAACTTGATTTTCATAACAATCTAAATATGAACCAAAAACCTATTTTTCAACTTTATCAAAATAATTTTCCTCATCTATGCGCAAACTAGAAAATTCCTCAGACATTTGCAAGAAATTATTAAGCTTCTTGCCATCTTTAAACACTTGCAAATATTTTACATTATAAGGGACTACTGGTCTATGTTTGAATTCTATTTCATACTTCTTATTGGGATACATAATAATCTTAAACACACTAGCTCAAGTTGCCAATCCATTAATTATCATATTCTATCCTCTAGGAATCAAAGGCATTATATTCTGAAAAATGTTGTAGCATTTCTAGGACAACATTCCAATATGCTCTCATCCTAGGCTATTTAGTCCAATAATCAAATTTTATTTGATTGATAATAAACTCTAAATCCCCATGAATTGAAATTATTTTTTCTCCCAAATCCTTCAAAACCTACAATCCTGAAATCAACACTTCATACTTGTCCACATTCTTTGTACAGTCAAAGGCTAGATTGAAAAAACATAGTTTTAACTTGTCCATATTTGGGCTAACTATCATCACACCAACTCCAACCCCTTCTTTGCTAACTAATCCATCAAAATCCATGTTCCAAATCCCATCATCTTCAACTTTGTGCTTTGATTTCTTTTCCTGCAATTCACCTTCTTTCTCCTCTAATAGGCTGATCCTATTTTTTACTTTCTTCCTCAAAACACAAGTCATTATACAATATAAAAGAATCCATATTAGAATGAAATGAGTAAATAGGATGATTATTAGGCCTTTGCTTGCCACTTACCATGTATTTCATCAAGGTCCCTCTATACAGTCTTTTTGGTTGTCCAAAAATAGGAATTTTGGCATATGACATATCCATATGCAAAGTGCCTATCAATTTCTCAGCCCATGACCTTGATAAAATCATACCAAAATTTAGAGGAATATCAACAACAACTCAATCCATCACTATGCTTTTTTTTGGAATTTGAGTGAGAGAGACAACCAAATCCTTGATTAAATCCAAACATTTAAATTTACCTGAATCAAATGAAAAGAGGTATTTATATGTCCTTATTATGTCCAAACCAAGTTTCTCCATGTTTGTTTAAAATGGCAACAAGAAGTGATAAAAATAACATTGCTAAAAATAGTAGTTTGAGTACCAGTGTTGAATTTGGCAACAGGGAATAAAAAATGAAGGTGCTAAAAATAGCATTCTATTTTTAGCAGTTCAGGATGGATTTCTATTTTTAGTTAGTCCCTGGACTAAAATAGGAAGTAAAATTCAAATTTGATATTAACAATAGTTTGTAAATTAATTAATTAATTCAGCTTGAGCTATTTTTAGCAGTTCAGGATGGATTCCTATTTTTAGTTAGTCCCTGGACTAAAATAGGAATTAAAATTCAAATTTGATATTAACAATAGTTTTTAAATTAATTAATTAATTCAGCTTGAGTTAATTAGTCAAGGAAAATCAAACTTGAAGTTTATGTGAGGACATGCAACAATTTATCTATTAATTGAGGGATTTATCCATTAGTTAAAGAGATAAGGATGAGTTGTAATATTGAGTTGTAATTAGTTGGCTCAGTTAACTGAGTCAAGTCCAGTTAGATTAATTTAATAGTTTGTTAAATTAATAATAGTTCAGTTAGTTAATGCTTGCATGCATGTAGCTACTGTATTTCAGATAATTGAGTATTCACTCATGGATAACTCATGCATGTCAGTTCAGATAGAGACCCAGTTGAGATTAGAGAAGGGACAGTGTGCTATCAGTTGGTTGAATATTTTTCCTATAAAGGAAGCTCATTCATGATGATGATTTATCTCCTTTAAGACTGTGTAGTTGGATCATAGGTTAGTGAGTGTGTGAAGAGGCCAATTCACACAAGTGGATACACTAGACCCCAATCAGAATTGCGCAAAGAAATAAGAGGCTTGGAGGGAATACCATAAGTTAGATAGAGGCCTTTGACTATCTATGAGCATTAAAGGTATTGTAGAGATAGTAGGATAGCTTTTGAGTTGATTCTTTTTGTAATACTGGCTATATTTCCATTTGTATGGTAATACAGAGTTAGGGTTTTAGGCTGAGGCTTTCCTCGAGTAAATTTTTCTGTGCTATGTGTGATTGATTCCCTCTTATCAGTTATATGTGTTGTTATTAATGTTGCTCATGCTCGATTAAGCTTCTGCTAAATTGTTTGTAGAAGTAGGTCAAGTGCTTTTCTTTAATACATTGCATTACCAAGTGATCTATAGGTGGGAATTTCTACATGGTATCAGAGCACTGGTGATCAAGGAAGAACAATATACAAGAAGGAATAAGTTGAATATTGTGGTTTCTGAATATTGAATTGAGTTCTTATCACATCTATTTCACTGATGGACTTCAGTTGTTTGAGACTCGAATATGACCTTGATGGCAATTCGAATTATATAGCCTAGAAGGATCACATGGAGGCAGTATTAGAAGACAACGATCTAAAGGAATTTATTGATCAAGAAGTCCAGAAACCGACTGATGCTACTCAACTATCAGAATGAAAAAAGTGTGTGGATAGAGCAAGGAGAATCCTCTTGGAGGGAGTTCGAGATCACATTGTCTCGAGCCTCCATGGGAACGAGACTTCATTCCCAATGTGGAAAACATTGAAAGATCTTTATCAGAATGGTAGTGATCAAAGGAAGCTCGCACTGAAGGAAAAACTTTGAAAGAACAAGTGTTAAAAGGGTGACACACTCTCTATGTATCTAAACAATCTCACCTCATGCAAGGATGAGCTTGGAAGTGTAGCGATCATGACAGCTGATGATGAAATGTGAGTCTTGCACTACTTCTTCTTCCTAAGAGCTAGCATAGCTACTAGGACTCAGTTAATGGAAGAGAGAAACTACTAGATTGGGAACAAATTTGGTTAGATTTGATGCAGGTGGAGATAAGAAGAAGCATCAGAGATGGTTCTTCATCCATGGAGGATGAGGAAAATTGTGCCTTAGCAAGTAAGGTGAAGAAGGGGAAGGAGAAGGTTTCTCTTTCCAAATCTAGTTCTTCCCATGGTGGGAAGAAGTTTGACAAATCGAAAGTGTGATGCTTTCATTGTCATGAGGTGGGCCATTTTGCTACAAATTTTCCACAGAGGAAATCCAAGAAGGGATCTGCTATAGAGATATTTGGGCACTGCAACCCCAATCATATATGTCACTAAAACAAGGGCTCTTTAACCCCTAGAAGTGTAGATTCATACCCTAAAATATCAAGGTCAATTGATTACATCATTTCCCAGAAGTCCCACCTGAAAAACCACTCAAAATTGGCCAAAAGTGGACCATTCTGTCTGCTCCTTGGTCAAGGTGTGATGCATATTGGCTCCTACACTAGCTAGGTGCGATGCATACTGAATAAGCCTTCTATGGGGTGTGATGAGTGAGAATGGACAAATGTCTGAGGCAGTTTTCTAAGTGGATGCTCATGGAATCTTCTATAAACTTCCTCTATGACACTTGCCTCTCTGAATTCGCCTAGGGATGAGTAAGAGATCCAAGAAATCTCCAAGTGGAACTAAGAACTAAAAGTGGAATGACACTAATCAAAAACCTAGAGATGACTCACACCTCTGCAAACATCTATAAATGGATCCCTCATTTGAGAGATTTGAAAGGCTGGAATTTTGTAATTTGTAAGGAAGTGCTGATAGTTTGTCCTTGGGAAGAAGCATTGTATTGTTGGGTGATCTTGCTTTTCATGAGGTGAAGAGGGATTTGATGCTGGGAGGATGATGCTGGATCAGACAGTTGGGTTGTAATTCTCCCTTCTATTTTAATAAATTTCTTTGAGTTTTCCTCCATACAATCGTGTATTTGTGAATCTTGTTATTTGTGAATGCAATTGTATGTTCAATGTATTTATGATTCTCCATTGTTTATGATATTATAGATCAAGATGCTTTGATGTTGTTCTGTTAATTTGTCTCTACAGTTATTCTCTAAAGTGGGACAAGTAGGAGAGGAGTTGTAAGCTTTATCAAGGGAGAGAGAAATCAAGCAAGGACTCAAGCGAAAGATCCAGGTTGGTTCTTTTCTTGTCTCTTATCTATCATATAGAGAGGAAATCGGAAATTGCTTTGATTGTTTGTTTCTAAGATAGCTACCAATATTAGTGGGACTAGCAGATCGAAAAGGCACTAGTTTGCTTGCAAACAAAATGGCGACTCCACCGGGGAGTGAATAGTTTGTTTGTTTGTTATTGTTGTTTGCTTTGTAAACTACAGACGGAGCCTTAAGTTAGCCAGATAGCCTTCGAACTACTCTTGCTATGCAATTGCAAAGTAGATGAATGCTGCTTCAGACAATCTCTGGGTTGGTTTATGAACTAAACATCTGATTTAAAAGTGTTCTAAATTCCCTTGTGGTAGCTCAATAGCCTCCTAAGATCATACCCCTATACTTTGTTTTTACTGTCCATCGTAGCTTAGTTTAAATCATTGAACTTAGTTGCAAATTTTGAGCAAAAACCCAACTCAGTTTTGCTCCCTGGCCTATCGAACTGTCTATAACTGGAAGCCAGTATGCATCACACTTCCCATGTGTAGCAGGTGAGATGCATCCCTATTTTTGTGAAGGATAGGTGCGATGACTGAGTGATACTATTTCTCTCTTTGAAATCTAGGCTTTTCCTCCTTGTTTTCATCTCTATTCAGTTTTTTTTGCTGCTCATGATCAATATCTCATTGTTGAAGCCTCCTTCCTTTATATTGTTCAGCCTCCATTGATTAGGAATAGTAAATTTTTTTATGTATTTGTCCATCATTTACGATCCTTAATAGAAAAGTAGCCTAAATTGAATTGTCGTTTTGATGCAAAAAAGTGTCGTAACTGTCATTTTGAGTCAAAAAGAAGAGTGTCGTAAAGTCTTCCTCCTCTGGACAGTCGACTGTACTTTTTTCAGTGTATTTGATTTGAATTTTTAATATTTGAAGTGTTGAAAGCAATTTTTCTCTTAGAAATCGAAAAGTGTCATTTATTCTTCCTTTCATTTTGAAGAGAAATTTTTGAAATGTCGCTTTGAAGAAAATAGTTCAGATCTATACTTAGTTTTCCTTTTTGGCATTCTCACATTAAGGAAATGAAAAAAAAATACATGCATTTGCATTTAGATTGTGTGCGGAAAATGATTTAGGAAAAGTGCATTTAGTGTCTGCTCTTTTCTCTCTGTTTGAAATAATCGTAATCTTCTTTCCTTAATAGCTATGGTTTTCATTTCTAAAAGAAAAGCAACGATTCTTTATCATTTTAGATTGCATATTTAGGAATTTTACATCTGCATCACATGGTGAACCTTGAAAGGAAAAATTCTAAACATGATCCACTCTAAAATAAATCTCAATTAACATAACAATTATTTGGAACCTAATGCAACACATCTAGAGGTCTAGGCTAGAGACGTATTCCAGCGTCGTCAAACCTAGTAACTATCATTTTCATCGAAGGTTGGGTGATTCCTCCTCTTTGAAACGACAAGTGATAGTATAGAATTGTGTTTCGCATACGGTCGAGTATATATTGGGAGACCACAATAGGTTGATATCCTTTATCCATAGGAAGCCGTGTCTACTGCCCTATCACTCGTAATGCACTGAACATAACATTTGGGAAGATCGACTGCCGTGCATAAGTCCTTGGTAACTTCTCTTTAATTTACCACCAAGGTGTATATTTCAGTTTTTTTATTGGTTTGGTAATCCCTCTTTCTATATTTTCAGAGTAGTCACTTTCATTCCTTTTCGAATACTTAAAAGAAAAGGTCCATCTAAGCACTTGTCACTTCGGGATGATTAAAAATCAAAGGCAACTAGAGTCATCTTTAGCTTTTTCTTGACTCCTAAAAATTGAAAAAGCAAAGTTGTGTCAAAGTGTCATTAAAATTTATTTAATTTGGAATAACATCCTTGTTCCTTCGTTGATCTTGGGTTGAGATAATGGAGTCATCCAATCAAGGAATCCCTCTTGGGGGGAATCCTAGTCCTTTCTCTTCTTGGGGAGATATTAATGCTCCGTATATGGCCACATTTTCCCTTCTAGGAATCACAATTGGCCTCCCAATATGGCTATTCTCAACCTCTGTCATTCAAAATACCATGATTCCTTAGCAATCAAATCAGAAACCAAATGATACTGAGGTTTCCTCTTCACCTTCTACTTTGTTTATTTCTCCCTCCCCTTCTTCCTCTTTGTTTGGTGAAAATAGAGATGCTAGTAACCAAGTAGCTGAGAAGAAGAAGAAAGGGAAGGAGAAGAAGAAGAAGTCAGTTAAGCAAGGGGGAAACCCTGCAACATCTACTGAAAATCCGCACACCGAACTTTCCAAACCCAAATATCCATGCATAATTTGCAAAGGGGACCACCTTCATCGAGAATGTCCATGCATCCCTTGGATCTTAATAGAATGGTCTCCCCATTTGCACTGTCCGGTGTCATCAACCTCTGGTGATCATGTTGACAACATGCCATCAACTAGTGAAAATGAAGTCAATAGACTAAAAGGAAAGGTTAGATTTCCATGTTGGTTATGTGAAGGTAGTCATGCTCTTCACCGTTTTCCTTTTTTGGATGAAGCCAAAAGAGTCTTGGATAACCATCTTGCTTCACCACAACAACTTCCACCTAGATACAAGAAACTCTCACCAAGTCCTTCACTAGTTGAAAACCAGACTAACATAACTCAATCATTGGTCGAAACATTTATCATTGAGAGTGAACCTTCTATGTCTATATCGGACTAAAGTCAACAAGTCGAGATGGTGGTTGACCCAATCTTGCCTTCTGAAGGTCCACCTTCAGTTGATAATATTTCCAAAGAGAATGAGAACAATATTGTTCATATTCTTTTTTTTAATACAGAGTCCGATGAACTTGGGGGCAATCTGCCCGTTCCTTCACAATAGGAGGAAAATTTCCCTATTCAAGGGGTTCATCTAGCCATTTATCTGATACCCCCTCCATGCAGTCTAGTTGTTTCCTTCAATTGGAATCAACTGGCAAGACCCTGCCTTCCATCTAATGTACCATTCTAAATCATAGTACAAGTTAAAAAATGATCGTGTCTGGCACTATCATAGATCAAGGGGCTTCAGTGAGTATCGTTTCCTCAATTTCTTGGAAAGCACTTGATTCGCCATCACTTATTCCTGTGACACAAAATTTGTTAGGCTTTAACAAAGGAACCAGTGGACTGTTAGGGATTCTCCTAAAGTCTCCGATAACCTTGCAAAAGAAAACCATTCACTTGAATGTGATGGTAGTCCAAGGACCATTAGATTATAATCTACTTCTTGGATATAGTATGGAAGCAATTGTTTCCACACTCTTTTGAGTGATGTGTTTCCCACATGACCGCAAAATGGTATAGCTTATCGACCAACTTTTGTTTCCTAGTTCAAACATACCTACAAGTCAAACATCATACCTAAATGGTCTCTTTGCTTCAAGAATGTCTCCTCAACCTTCATTTAATCCACCTAATTACCGCGAGTAGTCTGGTGAATGTAACGAAGTTTAGGGGGCATGCACCCTAGTCTGCTGTGGTAGACAAACCCAATTGAAAAGATAGGTTTCCCGATAGGTTATATGATTGGAAGTGTTATCTCACACCATTCACCTTTGACTATTAGATGGACAAAGCCAAGGAAGTGTTTTTTTCTAACCGCTGATAGAAACAATCTTTCCTAACTGCGGGGACTTCCATATGGTGACCTGGAGACTCTCCTTTTCTCGATGCCTAGGGGCATGCAAACCTTTTTATGCAAGCAAAAAACAACCAGTTTCATTTTTTAGCTTTTTAGTGGTTTTATATTTTTAGCTTTTTAGTGTCAAATTCTTAGGTTAGGTGATTGGCATGACCCACCATTCACATTTGTCTGCAGTGCACAGATGAAGCAAAGTTAGTGTTTTGTCTAGATGAAATACAAAACTATCCTACCTAACCTCAGTAGTCCCTTAGCTTTTAGTGTAGTTAGCTTTGTAGTTTGGTCATTTCTGGCCTATATAAAAGGGCAATGAGCATATGTTATTGTAGAGTTCAAGCTCTCTAAAAAATAAACCTACTAATGAAAGACATATTTAGACTACTTGTATGAGGAATGTTTCCGCAAGTTTCAAGCTCATTAAAATTAAACCCGCCACTGAGCATATGTTAACGCAAGGTTCAAGCTCATTAAAAAATAAACCTGCCTTCAGTAAACAACCTCTGTGATTGCCATCCTATTAGCCTTTTGAGCCTTGGTTGTGTTCCTACCATCACCTCCATTCTTTTGACTGATCATACACTTCCACTTGATTGTTTACCCTTTTGAGGAATAGCTGTGACGAGGGATTTTGTTAGCCACCCACTTCACACTGCCATGTTTCGAGAAGTTCCAAACTTACCTAGAACCAATTTCTACCCAAAAATACCACTTGTTCCTCAAAAACGAGTCTTTTAAGCTCCTTTTAGACTCATTAAATATGAAAAGATTTCCGAGCTACTGGCCTTTCCAGCTTGTTAAAGTAAAGGAAAGCACCATCCCTCCTCTACATTTTAATCTTTTTGGACCTGAGGGATCATCCCACAAAAAGATTTAGTGCTTGTCTTTTTTGGCTTGCTAAAGTGATCAAAAAGTCATTCCTTTCGTATTATTTTATACTTTTTCGGACTTAAGGGATTATGCTATGAAAAAGGACTACTGGGGTTTCCTTTTCATCCCTTTTCAAACTCTCTAAACATGAAAAGGACCGAGTTTTCCTTTTTTTAAACTTGTTAAAACAATAGCGACAAACTTGTCCACCCAGACAAGAATGCGATTCATTGTCACTAGGCTCGCTAAAACATACCAACAGATTTGCCTGAAGGGAAAATTATAGAACAAGCATATGTTATCCTCCTCAAGCTTGACAAAAATAAAAAGGTACTTGTCAGCAATGACACAGGAAAAAAGGGAAGAAAACTTGAAGAACTTCATTGGTAGCAAGTCACTCTTAAACATGACACTTTCACTCCATCACCATGATTGAGTCAGGTTGGGTTATTTTTTTCATCGGTCATATCACCATTGGTCCTCCATACCATCCATATTTTTGGGTTAACGCTACCAATCCATCTCAGTTTCACTGATATGTTCAAGAGAAGTCATTCAGAGAATTCACCACCCAACTAACACCTTATCCGCTACAATACCTTCACCCTCCACTTTTTATGACCACCATTCCTGAACCTTGTATCATCAATTCGTTTTCACCTCCAGAAAATCATTTGCTTCATTTCATGTCATAGATGACATTAAGGCCCTCCTACGATGGGTCACTTCTTTTTGACATCAACTCATTATCCAAGAAGTGGACTTAGAAACAACCCTTTTAGTACTTTAAATCTGGCATGCCTCAATGGTAAGTTTCTCACTTCGGGCGATAGGTTTACATCAATGGCCTTCGACCAAAAGATTTTACGTGGTGTTCAACACCAGATCATGTATTCACATCATGTGAATTGTATTGTAGTACCTTGAGGATCATTATCATTATCGGTGATTCCTCTCACGCCTATTAACAACTTACATTATTGGCTAGTAATCAGACGATGTCTTTCCATGTTCGACTTCAAGACAACTTTTCACATGGATCGACTTTTTCATCGGGCCAAGATTGAATGAGTTTGAAGACCCCGGATCTAGTTTCATCCATTAGGGCTGTGATATATTCAGGACATCAAATGTACACATAAGCTGCACAGATCATCATCCAAGCTAAGGGATGATGACTCTACATATAAAGAATCGTCAGTCTGCAATAGCGGATGATTATCTGTCCTATGTACATGAAAATGAATTTACAAAGCTGAGCATGGGAATTCCTGCCTCAGCTAGATCATGAAAATAATATGATGATGATGTATTGTATTGTATCTTATATAGGTAACCTTCTAGTTTGAATACCTCAAATCCTCATGAGAAAGCATTTCACCCGACATCAAAAGATTTACAACCTTACGCTTTAAGGGGAAACTATTATATACATATTTGGGCATTGCAACCCCAATCATATATGTCGATAAACCAAGGGCTCTTTAACCCCTAAAAGTGTTGTTTCATACCCTAAAAGATCATGGTCAACTGATTACATCATTTCCCAGAAGTTCCACCTGAAGAACCACTAAGCACTGGCCAAAACTGGACCATACTGACTGCTCCTTAGTTAGGGTGTGATGCATACTGGCTCCTACACTAGCCAGGTGTGATGCATACTGAAAAATCCTTCTATGGGGTGTGATTAGCAAGAATGGACAAATGTCTGAGGCAATTTGCTAAGTGGATGCTCATGTAATCTTCTAGAAACTTCCTCTATGACACTTACTTCTTTGAACTCGCCCAAGGATGAGTAAGAGATACAAGAAATCTCCAAGTGGAACTAAGAACTACAAGTGGAAAGAGACTAATCAAAAGCATAGAGATGAATCACACCTCTGCAAACATCTACAAATGAATCCTTCATCTGAGAGATTTGAAAGGCTGGAATTTTGTAATTTGTAAGAAAGTGCTGATAATTTTCCTTTGAGAAGAAGCATTGTATTGTTGGGTGATCTTGATTTTCATGAGGTGAAGAGGGCTTTGATGCTGGGAGGATGATGCTAGATTAGACAGTTGGGTTGTAATTATCCCTTCTATTTTAATAAAGTTCTTTGAGTTTTCCTCCATATAATCGTGTATTTGTGAATCTTGTTATTTGTGAATGCAATTGTATGTTCAATGTTTTTCTGATTCTACATTGTGTATGATATTATAGATCGAGATGCTTTATGGTGTTTTGTTACTTTGTCTCTACAGGTATTCTCTAAAGTGGGACAAGTAGGAGAGGAGTTGCAAGCTCTATCAAGGGAGACAGAAATCAAGCAAGGAGTCAAGCGAAAGATCTAGGTTGGTCCTTTGCTTCTCTCTTATCTATCATACATAGAGGAAATCACAAATTGCTTTGATTGTTTGTTTCTATAATAGCTACCAATATTAGTGGGACTAGTAGATCGAAAAGACACTAGTTTTCTCGGAAACAAGATCCATGGAAGGATTTGAAGGTGAGGCACTTGCTTCACAGTTCGAGTTGGATTTCACACTGTTCGCATGAATGGTTTCATCCATGGTGGGAAGTGCTTGGTTTCTTGACAGTGGAGCTTCATTGTGAATGACCGGCAATAAGAGTTTGTTCAATACTTTGAAGGAGAAAGATCTCCAAATACTAATAGCGATGGGTAATGATGAATAGTATAATGTCTTAGATGTAGGCACAGTTATTTTCCAGAGGGAGCATGGAGCTTGCCTTACCTTGACCGATGTCAAGTATGTACTAGGACTGAAGAGAAACTTGGTGTCAATCACGATGCTGGAAGACAGAGGCTATGTTGTAGTCTTCAATAAGGGAAAGTTTTTCCTTAGACACATCATCACTAGACAAGTGAAGCCGATCGGTTCATGGGTCAAGAACCTGCATACTCTTGAGGTTCAGGATGAATGCAAAGTCTTGAGAAGCAAGGAAATTGATGGAGACTTGGTGGTTGAGAGGGAGAATATATTACCTATCAACATGTAGCACCAGAAGAAGTCTTAGACAAATGTGGAGGAGCCACGATTGGTGCAACAACTTCAAGAGGTTATGGAGCAGACACAATAGGGGAAGATGAGAGGAGATTGAGTAGATACATATACTCATGCAGAGACCTCCAGTAGGGGGAAACATCGAGCCAAGTGGGCTAAGGGATCACATGGAGCCATACCTCCAGGTAGGAGGTGGGGTGATGTGGAGTGATCGTCCCAAGGAGGAGGGGAAGGATGCTTGAGGTACCCAATCTCTTTGATTTGACTTTGCTACAAAAGCCTTGATGAGGAGTAGCAAGACTGACTGATTGGGTAGAGATAGATGCAGATGGAGAAGAAGAGAGAGCTACAATGGAGGAATCCCAACACAGCGTAGAGCTAGCAGGCTACAACAATGCGAGAGGCACAAGTGTGTTGCACTAGTGCAGGATGGCACAGAGAGGTGTGCAACAGTGTGAGATGCATGGAGATGTTGCAGTAGTGCAGAGGTAAGAGAGGGAGCACTTGTTAGCAACAGGTAGAGCTTTAGCATCAGAGTATGTTTCTAGCCCAAAATGGAGGTCAGTTGGGAGTTTTATTTTTATTTTTTTTCCGAGAGTTGTTGGAGCAACCAAACTTGGTAGAAGTGTTGCATGCAGAACATTCCGAAGGTATAGTATCAGGTTCAAGAGGAAGCCTTTCTTGTTGAGAGGGAGTGTTGAAAACGGCAACAAGAAATGCTAAAAATAAAAGTTCTAAAAATACTAGTTTGAGTACCAATGCTAGATTGGGCAACAAGGAATGAAAAATGGAAGTGCTAAAAATATCATTCTAATTTTAGCAGTTCAGGATGGATTCCTAGTTTTAGTTAGTCCCTAGAATAAAATAAGAAGTAAAGTTTGAATTTGAAATTAACAGTAGTTTGTAAATTAATTAATTAATTCATCTAGAGTTAATTAGTTAAGGAAAATCAAACTTGAAGTGTATGTGAGGACATGCAACAATTTATCTATTAATTGAGGAATTTATCCATCAGTTAAAGAGATAAGGATCAGTTGTAATATTGAGTTGTAATTAGTTGGCTCAGTTAACTAAGTCAAGTCAAGTTAGATTAATTTAACAGTTTGTTAAATTAATGAGAGTTCAGTTAGTTAATGTTTTCATGCATGTAACTACTGTATTTCAGATAACTGAGTATTCACTCATGGATAACTCATGCATGTCAATTCAGATAGAGACCTAGTTGAGATCAGAGAAGGGATAGTGTACCATCAGTTGGATGCATATTTTTCCTATAAAGGAATCTCATTCATGATGAGGATTTATCTCCTTCAAGACCGCGTAGTTGGATCAGAGGTTAGTTAGTGTGTGAAGAGGCCAATTCACACAAGTGGCTGCACTAGACCTGAATCAGAATTGCGCAAAGAAATAGGAGGCTTAGAGGGCAGACTAGAGGTTAGATAGAGGCCTTTGACTTTCTATGAGCAGCAAAGGTATTATAGAGGGAGCAAGATAGCTTTTGAGTTGATTCTTTTTGTAATAATGGCTATATTTCCACTTTTATGGTAATACAAAGTTGGGGTTTTAGGCTAAGGCTTTCCTCGGGTAAATTATTCTGTGTTATGTGTGATTGATTCCCTCTTATCAGTTATATGCATTCTTATTGATTTTTCTCATGTTCGATTAAGATTCGGCTAAATTTTTTGTAGAAGTAGATCAAGTGTTTTTCTTTAGTACATTGCATTACCAAGTGATCTACATGTGGGCATTTCTACAATGATAACCTTTGGCATTAGTTTATGTGATTCACCTGAGTCTAAAATTTCATTATGTAGGATTAAACCATGTACATTCAAGCTAACATAGAAAGGTGGAACATCCCCCTCTTGCGAATATCCTTCAACTTTTGTAGCAAATAGAAGTTGAGGATGATCATCATTCAAATTAAAAATATCTGAAACATCTCCTATCTTTATTGTCCTGACAATATAACTCTTGTATTTATCATTCTTGATTAGTTTGTTAAATGGAATTGATATTTTGATTTTAAATATTTCATTTTCTAAAATGAAATAACATTGAGTTTTCTCTACCTCTTTGATGATTGTGTCTTTCTATTTTGAAATCTACTTTGTAGGATCAACTTCCTTCTGGCTAGAAGTAGGTGTGTGAGCATGGCCCTTCTTTCAAGGATTTATTGGAATCGTTGTGTTTCTCAAGTTATACTATCCTTTTACTTCCATGATTTCATTTTGGTACCCTTTCTTGTTATCTTCTGATTCCATGAGCATGATATCTTCTTGGCTGAAATAACAAGTCATGTTCTTATTTTTTCAAAAATTGTTTCCTCCTCTTCACCAATTTAATGTATTTGATGTTGATCTTATCTTGGTTTTCATCTTCTGCAAAATTTTCTTGGAAAGGAGGCCTGATTTGCTATTGATCTCCTCGATTTCTTTTTTCTCTTTGTTTTATTTGAACTTGAGGTCTTCAGACATTTAGATTTATTACTTGATGAGGTGTCTATTATTCTCGAACAACAACTTCATTTTCGAAAGTCAAACTCTCCGCCATCTTTTCCACTATTTTCATCATGACATCGAACTTGGTATTTGATGAAGATGAAGGTTTTTCTCTAACCACTTCCCTATTTTCTGCTTACAGTTTGGCCTTTTTGTTCAGTATATTTTCTTCCATTCCAATAGAATTTCTTTAAAAATCCTCCATTGTGGCTGGATTCATTTATATGAGATGAAAATAAATCTTAGCATTGAAACCATTAGGGTAATGAGGCAAAACCAGCCCTGGGGGGGGGTTATTTCAATAGGTATTGAGTTATACATCTTACCAAATCTGGCTGAAAAATCTTGAAATGATTCTCTCAAGCCTCTCTTTAGGTTTTCATACTCAACTAATATTTGTAGGGGGTTATTCTTTACTTCCCATCTGGCAAGGAAACTTTGCTCAAGATGTTGGAAATTGGCATTTCTTCTAGCTCACATGGTTCTAAACCATTTCTTGATGTCACCTGAAAACCTTTGAGTAAAGAGTCTAAAATTAACATATTCATGGTCTACCCCTTCTAGGTATATAAATTCATTCAACTTGTCAAGAATTTTTTATGTTGTGTTGGGAGAAGGTCCCCTAGAGTCAATTTTGCGGTTAAAAGACCAAGTTTTGGGGCAAAAAGCCTAAATTTTTGTACGTAAAGTGTAAATTCTCCACAATTTGTGGTCATGGGGCGCGTAGATGTAAAGGGCCATAAAGGGTTTCCACCATTATTTATGTAAGTTGTGTTGGCTTTAGAAGATCTACCCATGGTCTGCAGAGCATGGGATTGTATAAAAAGGAGAGAATTAGAAGTTTCTAAGGCAGTTCAAAGTTCAGTAATTAATGATGAATGTAATGGGTCATTAGCAAAAAGAGTGGAGAGCCTTATAGTAGAAGAGAGGCTCTATAGCTATGTGCACAGAGCCCTAGGGTAGAAGTCCGTAGCTGAGTGTGCAGACCCCTACAGTTGAGTCCACAGGGTAGTAAGAGTTTGTAAGAAGATCGAAAGCATTAATAAATAAGATTACTATGGAAATATTTGTGTTTGATCTATTTAATTATGTTATGAATGAATGTTATTATGTTATGTTAAATAATCGATTTACGATCTAATTATATATTAATGCATGAATCTATATGTTTTACATTGTTCTCTAAATGCAAGTAATAATATATGTTTACGTGAACAAAATATTAATGCATGTTGAAGTTATTAGATACTAAAGTTGATCTGGGTAAATATAGAATTAAGAGTAATTAGAGAGGCACGTAAGTGGTTGATTCACCTATTTAGGGACCGCGAAAGATAGTCATAGACCTTCACAAAGGTCTAAGGGTTGATTTAAGGAAATATATTGATAAGCCCTAAAAGGTTTATCAATCTGCGCCAAGGTAGAACTAGGGTATAGAAGGACATCACTACCATCTCTAGGTGCAGAAACTTGGTTCCAGCATCCCCCCATACTGCTTCGGGCGATACTTTAGTCTGCACTCCGCAAATTGATGTCGAAAGGGCCAATTATGTAGGGATTTGTTTGGATAATTCAATGTTGAACCTGGGTCAGGGCCCACTACGACAATAAATGGTTTCGTTTCCGGGCCCTGTATCTGCATAAAGAGATGTCTGATGTCGCATCACTGGAATCCAACTAAGAAGTAAATTGAGGACTATTTGGATAGAAAATCCATGAATTCGCGATGCAAGAAGATAGAGTTCCACTATTGACAAAAGAAAAGTGGTTGAACAGATATCTGTACATAGAGATACACGAAACATTCTTATGTTCCTTCCTGGTTGAATTATATGAGTGGATCGCTAAATGTGCAGAAGGCGAAGGAAGGAGGAGGCTCGACAGTCTGATAATGTGGACCCCGGAGTTAGTGCAGAGATTGGAAGCCTTTGAAGATAAGATCTCATGCATTGTCGATCATCATTATAAGAAGACTTTACACCACAGATATCTCAGTGCTAGGTCGAGAAAAGAAAAGTGGTTGAACAGATATCTGTACATAGAGATACACGAAACATTCTTATGTTCCTTCCTGGTTGAATTATATGAGTGGATCGCTAAATGTGCAGAAGGCGAAGGAAGGAGGAGGCTCGACAGTCTGATAATGTGGACCCCGGAGTTAGTGCAGAGATTGGAAGCCTTTGAAGATAAGATCTCATGCATTGTCGATCATTGGCTTGATCATATCATAGGAGGATTTGTGACATAGTTCGCGTTCAATACTTCGGTCAGTTACAATGAAGTAGAGCGATGCTTCTTCAAGGAACCATGAGGTAAACATTTAGGGTCTTTAAATGCTTGGATTAAGATGCTCTTGTGTGAAAAACATGTTATGAAGCTACCTTAACGTTTGGAGCTACGCAAAGTGGAAAGATCTTCAGGGATAGAGGGAGAACATATCTTGAATGTAGCTGGTTGATTAAATCTCCTCTATGTGATGATGATGAAGCAGCACGAGATTCACCACAGAGTGATGCTCAGTTGATAATATAATGGTTCCTGTGAATACCGCATCCACCCATGCCACCTCCATCTTCACCTCTACCACATACACCTTTGCCCACATTGCCAGCACCTTCGCCACCATTCAATATGTCAAATGCAGTGAAGTTGCCCATTTTCAATGATTTAGTAAGTGAGGATCTAGACTAGTTTTGGTTCATTGTGAAGATTGTATGGGAAGCTCATGGTATTACAGATGATCAGATGAAGAAAGAAACATTGGTTAATTCTTTATAAGAATGCACTCTAATGTGTTACATTAAGTACTACACTGATAACCCGACAACTACGTTGGCATATATTTAGACCAAGCTGAATAAAGAATTTAGTAGGCCCAAGTATGAAGAGAACCAATTATTGGATTAAAAGAGATCATGATAAGGCCTGGAGAGACACCCTAGGAGTTGGATCAGAGATTCAAATGTAAGATCCATGAAGCTAACATGAATCTTATTGATGGGCAGCACCAAAAATGGTTTGTGGCTTTGCTCTTGCCTCATCTAAGGGTTTCTTTACCACAACAAAATATTGGGACCTAGGCAGAAGCCCTGGTGATTGAGATGAGATTGCACGAGACAATGATTCAGGATGCTACTCTAGGACTTCAACAAATTGACACAGAGTTGTAGAACCTTTTCCTAGAGTTTCAAAGCTTGAAGAAGGATAGAGTAGTTTGGCCAGAGGTGGGTGAAGAAGTATGGTGCCTGAAAAGAAAAAGTTAGGGGAATGACAAAGATCATTGTCCAGTCTTCATGAATTATGTTGTGCCAAAAGGGTTGATGCCTCTGAGGTTGGAAGCTAAAATAGGACCAGGTGTAGGACTTGTAGTGTGGTGTGCTATCTATCAAGTAATTGGAAAACATGTGACAAACAATTGTCACTTGTTGTAGAAATTTGTACACAAATTGCAACAACTCTTCTACAACTTCTGTAAATCGGTGGGTCATGAGGAACATAATTATCGTATCTATGAGCTAATGATGGATAGAACACCGATATATAAAGTGCAAGTGAAAATTCAGCCTTTGGATGAAGAAGATGGGTTAGCGCAAGGAGGATATCGGGGGTGTGGAGGATGCCAAGGTGGAGGACCTATTAGAGGTCTGAGACAGGTTATTTTCTATAATTATGGGGGATCAAGACATTACGCACATGAATGTATGAAATTGATGCACCTATCATGTCGATACTCTACTAAGATCGACCATGCGACATAAGACTTCCCTAGTTTACTAGCTAAGATATGTGAAAAGGGGGCGCAGCCTGAGCAACTGATTAGAACCTACAAATGATGAGAGTTGAACCCCACAAAGAGGATCCTAATGTGAATATAGTGCTGCGAAGTGGAGTGACGACTAGCGAAGATAAAGGAAAGAAACCTAAAGAAAGTGATTGGGTCTCCAGAGCTCCAGAAAAGGAGGTTGGGTTTGATCTGGAGTGCGTGAGGGAAACATTTATGGAAGAAAAGAAAATCTTCACTAAGGCATATACCTTAGGAAGTCAGGATAAGCTAGCTAAAGGGATGGACCCTTCTATGCTTACTACTTTCTTGGAGACCTGTATGAAGCTCCTGCGTGATAGCAAGGCTATAAATGGATTACAGGAGATAATAAATAAATTTGCTGGAAAGAAAACACTCTTGGCGGATGCACATATTCAGGAAGATTGGTAAGCATAAGACAAGGACAGAGCATGAGATGAGGCTCATTACGAAGATAGAAGAGTATGAGATGGATCAAGTTATTTTGGATATAGGTTTAGACACAAATATTTTACCTAAAAATATGTGGGAGAGAATTGGGAGACATATGTTGCAGTGGTCTCTGATTCAACTAAGGATGGAAAATCGAAAAAGATCATCCCCATGGGAAGATTCGAGAGAGTTTTAATAGATGTTGAAGGTGCGAGTGTGTTGTCTAATTTTGAAGTGATTGAAATTCTGGATGACAATAATCCCTACCTTGCACTCTTTGGGATTGATTGGACCACTGACATGAATGAGATTATCAATTTGAAGAAGCGGATGAAGACATTTGTGAATAAATCTCTCTGCATAGTAGTACTGCTAGACCCTATAGAAGGATAGCCTTATACTGAACGGTCTGCGATTATCAAAGTGATGATGATTTGCACCAAATTTATATGATAACAGTGCAAGATCGAGATTGGGTGAATCTGACAGCTGATGGACGTATTGCATGGGATCGTGAAAGCTCCTACACATCGGATTCAAAGAGGAGTTGGAACATTGGCATAATTGATTGCATGAAGTGTCTACGCTGCACTGTAATATGATGACTAAATAGTTTTGTTGTGTGTCATGAGAGGTAAGAAGTATGCCTTATTAGGATGCATTTGAAAGGGAAGTGCCATAAAATCATCGCTTCCAAGCCTTAGATTTGGCGTTGCGCGCTACGCCTGCAAGATGGTGGGGTATGCACAAAGACAACTGTGATGATTGGTGTGTGTATAGTAGGATGATAAAATTGCATTTTGGTCGCTCGAAAGTTTGATTAACAAAGAAATATGATGGAAGAAATGGATTGCATTTGTTCTGTCATACTTTGGATGTAATACCAATGAACTGGTACTTGGAAACAGAGCTCTGCCATGGCACTAATGAATGGGATGCTATGCGACAAGTATTCTTGATGACATTTAGTTTTGAGGATGGAATTGAGTGTATTGATGAGGCATTGCAGGAGGTTGAGGCAGTGATATTTAGGATACCATAGGATCCCTTGGATTCAACTCAACCAGATTGGACCACCCAACTGCGCCATGTGCTGGAGTGCTACAATGTGACTGCCAAAGAAGAAGACAAATATCCAAGGAACATTAATATCCCAAAGACTAAGAGACACCACAAATTTGAGGGACAGAAATAGAGAATCCAGATATCACCATGCCACTGAAGACTAGACAAGTGAATATTGGCATGGGAGTGGAGCCTAAATTTGAAAATCTTGGATACTACTGGAATGATGCCACAGTAGATAAGGTCATTGAATTGCTCTGTGAATATCAGGATTTGTTCACTACGAAGTTTTCAGACTTGAAAAGGATAATAGGGAACCTGGGTGTTATGAAAATTACGTTGAAGCTAGACGTGAAGATGGTTAAGCAGAGGCCTTACCACCCCAATCAAAAGTATAAAGAAAAGGTCCACTTAGAGTTGGATAAAATACTTGCACCACGTATTATTGAACCACTGAAGGAATCTGATTGGGTAAGCCTAATGGTAGTCCAAGAAAAGAAGTAGAAGGATGAGATAAGGATATGCATAGATCTTAGGAAGTTGAATGAAACCTGCGTACATGTTCCCTTTCCAACTCCATTCACCGATGAAGTGTTGGATAACGTTGGTGTGAGGAAGCATATTCATTCACTGATGGGTTCTCTTGGTACTATCAAATCGAGATCACATCAAAATATATACAGTAAGAAGACCTTCGCGACTGAATGGGGATGATTTCAATACACTATAATTCCTTTTGGACTGAAGAACACGCAAATGATATTTTTGCACATAGCCATCATGGCCTTCAACAACTTCATTCACAAGTTTCTAGAAGTATACTTTGATGATTGGATGGTGTTTGGGTTGGTGAAGTGCCATGTAGATAGTCTATGCTTGATACTGGATACCTGCTAGAGGTATCAGATCACACTCAATTTGAAGAAGTGTCTGTTCTGTGTTCCTTTCGGAATCTTCCTGGGTCATGTAGTATGTAGACAGGGCTTAATGGCATTCCCTCCTAAGATCAATGTCATAATCAATTTGGAGGTGCCACGAAGTGTGAAACATTTGTGTGCAATGCTAGGGTATACTGGATATTATATGAAGTTCATCAAGATCTATGCCCAGATCATCGTGCCAATGGAAAAATTGTTGAAGGAGGATGCTACATTCTACTTGAATGAAGAATCTCAGTGGAGCCTGGACGTGTTAAAGTTTAAAATGGTCACCACATTGATCCTAGTCTTCCCAGATTGGAAGAAGGAATTTCATGTGCATGTGGATAAGTCATGTATTCCGTTGGGAGCAGTACTAAAACATGCCAATGAGGGAGAGTTGGATCATGTATTCGCATCTTCAAGTAGGAAGTTGTCTAAAGCTGAGAAGAATTATTCAACAACAGAGCACGAAGGTTTGCATATGGTGTGTGCACTCTAGAAGTTCCAGCACTACTTGCTAGGTGGACACTTTAAGATGTATACAAACTGTTTTGCATTGAAGTACCTGGTTAACAAACTTGTGTTGGGGGGGAAGATATGAAGATGGCTGCTGATGTTTCAGGAATACAATTTCGAAGTAATTGTGAAGCAAAGACGATTAAATGTAGGGCCAAATCATCCATTGTGCATTGACACAGGAGAGGAGCCGACCAATTTGGAGGAGGGGTTGTTGGATGCACAAATTTTTGCAGTGCGCATTACGAACAATCACTTTGTAGATATTATACACTTTCTTACTACAGGAATGACTCCTAAAGGTACACTACTCAACAAAAGAAGGAATTGGTGGTGCGCATGGTAGACTTTTCTATGATTGCAGGACATTTGTATAAATGGGATCAGATGAAACACTGTGACACTATGTACCTAAGTTTTAATGGAACAACATCCTCACTGAAGCTCATGGAGGAACCATGAGAGGACATTATGCATGAAAAGCAACAAGGCAAAATATTTTACGTGCTGGGTTGTGGTGGTCGACATTGGATAAGGATTCCAAAGCTTATTGTACGGAATGTGATGCATGTTAGAGAACCGACAGGTTGTCACAAAGGGATGAGCTACCTCTGAATCCAGAGATGTCATTGCAACCATTTGAAAAATGGGCAATTGATTTTGTAGGACCGATTTGGCCTCCAGCAAAGAGGATGGGTGCATGGTATATCATCACCGCAATTAAGTATTTGACCAAATAGGTGGAGGCACAACCCGTGAAGCATTTTACAAGGGAAACAACAATGAAGTTCCTATTTGAATATGTACTGACCAAGCTTTGTTGCCCAAAGATTTTGATGAGTAATCATGGTACACATTTCCTTAATGAAACGATCAGTGCGCTGCTAGAGGAATTCCAATTTCATCATCATAAGAGTACACCATATCACCTACACGCTACTGGGATGGTGGAAGAATTTAATAAAATATTGGAGAATGTACTGATAAAGGTTTGCAATGCACAAAAGAATGATTGGGATGTGCGTGGACTTGCAGTGTTATGCGCTTACAGAACTACTTACAATAAGCTAACTGGATAGATGCCTTTCAGGCTGGTCTATTTCGTAGAAGTTGTGATGTCGATGGAGTAAATTGTGCCTAGTCTACGCATAGTGGTGTTCATAGGAATGGCAGACCGTGGAGCCCTGGAAGAGTGGCTTGAGGAGCTGACAGAACTTGAAGAAGTTAGATTTTTGGGAGGATTCCATCAGCAAGTTTAGAAGGAGCGTGAAAAGGAAAGGCACGACCAGCACATCAAACTACACACTTTCAAGATAAATGATCTAGTTTTATTATATGACAACAAGTTTGATAAATTTCTAGGGAAATTTCAAATGCACTGGATGGGGCCATATGTCATCAAGGAGATTACTGATTGTGGAAAAGTTCAGTTGGTGAAATTGAATGGAGATCCATTTCTAGGGAAGGTAAATGGAAATTGATTGAAGCCATATGACGGGGATGTGACTAGATGAATACATGATGTAAGAATAGTCTTAGCACTCCAGGGAGTTGAAAGGAGGCATGGGACTATAAAATACATTGCCCAGGTTGTAGAGTTGTGCGACTGGGGAACTACACAGAATGAAAGAATGTCACAACATCAGCAGAAGTGTGAAGGGAGCTGCACTATAGGAGGAGAGACTGCGTAGGGCATCTATAAAGTGACCGTCACTGTAATTGTTGATGATTTGATAGTGAGAAAATGGCTAATAGAGGTGGGGGGTAGTATTTATGCCTGAAATTAAGAGCGCAATGTTTGAAAATTTTCCACAAATATAGCATTTATGAGTAGATTTTGGGGGGACAGTTGGATTTGAATTTGAATATTCTTATAAATTATGGATGGCTACCTAATGAAAAATAGTTTGCATTCTAAGAGTTGATGTGTAAGGCCTCCGGGCGATTGCGCAACGGGCGCCGGGCGAAGTCGCCATGCACGAGGGCGCGGGCAGGTGCGCGGGTGCACGACGGGCGCATGACGGGCGCGCGATGAACGGGCGTGCGACAATGTACGGAAGAAAAGCGACGATAAATGCGACGATAGGAGAGTGACTTGCAACACTTGCAAAATGAGCGTGGAGCGAAAGGCGACTTACACCTAATGATGTGTGGGCGTTCATAGGGGCTGGCCGACGATACCGTGGAGAGTTTGTGGGTGTGAAAACCACACATTAGGCGGTCGGCTTAACAAGCAACCACCCCTTCACCCATGCGTATATAAGGATGATGCTTGGGATCATTTTCCAATCACTTCAATCATTCAAACATAACAAATGTATGCAGAGCAAGAAGGAGTGTGCAGTTTTGGTTGGAGAATGTGCATAGATCATGCGCATAGCTTGGACATTGCACAGGATTGTTTCTTGGTTGGTGGTTGGCAAGGTGTGCCGTATGTTGGGTGATGAACGTGCAAATTTGTGCAGGGCTTGAGGAGGAGTTCTAGGTGTTGCGGGTGAGCACCCTCCTACCGTGCAAGATTGGCACAAGTGTTGTAAAGGCAGTTCTATGCCTCAGTTGTAAATTTGACTAAGTATAGACTTGGAGTTTTTCCAAGTATACTTGATGATTGTATTATTAGAAAACTGATATAATATATTGTCGGGTAGACTCACATTACACGGAGTTGCCCCTCCCCTTTATACTTGTTGCAATTGTTGATGTTCTTGTTATAATTTCTATGGATAATGAATCAGTATGGGCTTCGTTAAGTATAAAGGATAATTGCATGTTTACTTGGTTGTGAAACAAAAGCTAAGTAATGTTAATGTGAAAGTAGGCGTAGTCCATGAAAGTTAGTATTGGTGAAAAGAAAGCGTTCGGTGGTGCCGCACCTCGCTATAAGCGGTTGGAAGACTACCGCAGGTGTAGGGGTGTGACAATTGGTATTGGAGCTTCGGTTTGAAACTGGTGAGCAGGGTTGCTCGTGACAGTGAAGCAGGTAGTTGCAGGTGAAGGAAGTCGTTTCACACGAAGTGGAACAAGGGTTGGTTTAGGTTGCTGGTGACTCGTTGAACATGGAGAAGGTTGAAAAGGCAGTGATGGTGGATGGACGTACAAAAGGTGAATCTAGCCATAGCGCAGTCGAAGCTCTCCGGTACGAAGTGTTGGAACAGATGAGTCGATGGAGTTCTAACTAGGTTTTGATGAAGGCTGAGAACATGAAGATTCGAGAGAGTTGTTCGGAACGAAGAAGGGAACTTGAGGAGCTTAGGAGCCAGTGCGGAAGTACGACAGATGTTGAACTCAAGGAACTTGATGAGGAGATCCAACGAATAGGTCTTGATCTTCAAGAGCTCTTTGGTGAAAGAGCCCGGTTGAGGAAGGAAAGTGCCAGGGTGGAAGTCGAAATCAAGCAAATTGAGGAAGAGATAAAGAAGAAGCTTCTTGGTAAGAAGGTTGTTGTGATTGAGCAGGAAGAGCTCAACTACATTGACAGGTTGGGAACTCAATACTGAGAGCATCCAGAGGACATTCGGAAGTTTATTTCTATGAACTTGGTCAGTGGACACCTGGTTGGTGCACTTGAGCAAGATGCGATGAAGGGAAAGCTTGAAGGGAGTCAAGCTGGACTAGGATCGAGTTGCTTAGAGGAGCCAAGCAAGGAGGTAAAGTACCTTAGGAGGAATGTCAAAGTGGAACATGAGCCCATTGACACTTCTGAGGCTGAATTCTTGAAGAAGGTTGGTGATGTAAGGCGCAAGACAAAGCCAACAAAGGGAGGTGATTCCTTGAAGCTAAGTTTTGTGCAGGTAACTGTGAAGGGTAAGAGATTTGTAGCTTTGGTGGATATGGGGGCTACTCATAGCTTCTTAAGTAGGAAGGTAACAAAGTCTTTTGGGAAGAAAGCAAAGATGGAGAGGGAATGGAGTGCTTTCAAAGCAATCAACTCTACCATTAGAGTCGTTGATGGTGTGTTGAAGGACACTCAGGTGAAAGTGGGATTGTGGTTTGGAAAGTTGGACTTGAGAGTTGTTGACATAGATGATCATTCTATGGTGTTGGGGCTGGACTTTATGTAGCTTGCAAAAGCCATACCAATGGTGGGTCGGGACATTCTCTTGATCACAGCTGAGGGGAAGACCATGATGGTACCGATGAATAGAAGGAGTTGCTTGGGGTATAGACCAAGGATGGCTTCTATGACTTTGTATCCCAAACACCCAAATGTGAAGCATGAGGATGTGGAGCAAAGAGGACTTGGGAGTGTAACTCAAACAATGAAGGAAAGGAAGCTAGTTGACTTTGTTGCAAGAGCTGGAAAGAAGGATAAAGGAAGTGAGAAAACAACCTCACGAACATGGATACACTTGTTGGGAGCATCGTCTGCTAATGATCTTCACAATGGAGCTACGAATGAAGGAAGTCCGAGTAGTACTTCAGAGGCAGTGGTTGATGAGGATTATGGAGGTAGAGATCCTGGTGGGATAGTGGAATTTTGCAGATATGCTATGGGCATATATGACTCTCAGTTAACAAAGGACAAGCTAGGTGAGCTTGGATGTACATGTGAGGAGATTGGAGCTGTGCATAGATAGTTGAGGACACAACATCAATATTGTTATAGACATTTTTGTGCCTTACAACATGAAGCATGAAATGTCAATAATCTAAGGGATCCAAAGTTCCTAAACATGTTGTTCCTACCCCTAGAGGAACAAGGTCAGCAAACCACAACACTAAATATCAGTTCTCCACCTGAAAACACTAAAAAACAAGCTAATTCTGGATCATGTCAACTGCTCCACTGAGCATCTGCGTTGAATGTCAACTACTCCACTGTGTACCTGCGCTGAATGTCAACTGCAAAGAAGGCTACCTGCGCTGGGCGAGTTTGGCCAAGTGGCAAAGTCATTCCTCAAGGTGTCAATGCCCAGGAAGCTTCCAAAATGACACTTGGATCAGGGAATTCGACTGGTGATGAGTAAGAGGGTCTAGAGCTCCAAGTGGAAGCAAGAACCTCCAAGTGGACTCAAGAACTGAAGAATAACTGAAGTGGGAGAGGACACTAGTCAGCTTCATGCCAGCTACAAGCTGACTCATCCTTTCTCCAAAACTCCTATATATAGAGCTCTCTCATGAGGTCTAGGGAGGCTGGAATCTTGTGAATGTAAGGAAGTGCTATTGGTTTGAGTATAGAACTATTGGGTGATTTGCTTGAAGGAGGTGAAGAGGAGATTTCTTTCTGCTGGGAGGTGATGCTGGATTGGGCCTTTTATGGTTGTATTACTTCCTGAACTTTACTTCTTCCATTAATAAAGCATTTGAGGTTCTTCTATATGCATGTGTCTCAATGGTGTATTGCTATACTTGTGTATTTGATTTATTCTAATCCTTGAATCAATTATGAATGTATGCTTCTTGTAGTTTCACTCTCTTGCCATTTTGCAGGATCTTGGTGTAGCTGGGCCAGTGAAAGAGCAAGGAGCTGGGAGCAAGTAGAAAAGAGAGAATATTGGATCAATCATTAGCGGAAGACAACGGTTAGTGGATCTCTTTCTACCCTCTCTTACATCTCATAAAGAAGTAATCTCGAATAGCTTTGCTTTGATTGTTGTTAAGGTACTATAACCCTTAGAGTGGGATAGGGTCATTCCGTATTGGATACTTTTCCCAACAACAAATTGGCGACTCCACTGGGGATCGTATCTTGTTGGTTGTTTGTGTTTTTTCTATTCATTTCATAAACACAGGGAGTACCGAATCGAACTGCATTTGGATCTTTCAAATGCAAAGTAGAGGGCAGCTACTCTAGCTCAGTTTTTGGGCAAGTTTATGATTTGAAGAGCTGATCCACAAGGACTCTAAATAGCTCTTAGTGATAGCTTTTCATCCTCCTTTTCATCCCTTAGTGTGTACTTGACTGATAGCTTCTGATTTGGCCAAAAACTGTGAATTTTTGAGCAATCTGTGACCCGGAAACTGAGAAAAATGAATGTTTATCTCTTCAGTGCAGGCACTGTGAAGGCAGTCTGCATTTCAGCGCAGTTCCCGAAGGGGCTACCTATGCTGAAGGTCAAACTGCCAGTGCGCTACCTGCGCTGAACTAGTTTTGCCTAGTGCTACTGGGGTTCCCTCCTGTTTATTGCCCTGTTTTCATCCTTGTTTTTGCAGCCAGTTACCAGTCAATGTACCTATCTGAAACCAACTTTCCTTGCCACTATTCCGCCTCGGTTGTATAAAGAAACTGTGTTTGTTCTTTGTGTATTTCTTATATCATTTACAATTTCCCATAACGAAAGTGAACTAGTCTTGCTGTGGCCTCTTAGATCTAGACCTGTGATAAGTGTCGTTTTGATCTTAAGCGTTAGTTTATTTGTTGTTCATGGCTGATTGAGCTTTTGCTTTCATCATATGGTTTGAATTTATGTATTTCTAGTGTCGAAACAAGTAAATCTTAAGGTGTCTTTTGATTTTGGACAAGCTTGTTTGCTTTCACTTGAAATTGAATTCAAAGTTATACAACAACTTTCTTTTTTGTATTGCACCAACATTAAGAAAGAGAAAAGAAATACCTGCATTGTGCATGTGCATTTTGACAGTTTGCATGTTGATTTAGGAAAAAGTGCATTAGTGTGTGCTCTATGATCTGTGTGAAAAGATGATGTCTTTCTTTTCCCTCAGTAGTTAAGATTTTCAAAGTTGAAAGATTGAAAAGCTTGCTTATCATCTTAGACTGCATTTAGGAGTGTTACTATACATCTCGTGGTGATCCATAAAGGCAAACTGCTAAACAAGATCAACCTTAAAATAAATTGAATTTACATAACAACGCATTGAAACATAACGCAAACACATAGAGGTCTAAGCTAGAGACGTGTTCCGGCGTCGTTAAACGTGATATCTTAGCGTTGAGTGGTTGGGTGATTCCTCCATGGTGAAGCGATAAGTATCAATACGGACTTGTGCTCCCACGTACCGTCGCGTATATATTGGGAGACCCCTATAGGAACAAAGCCTTTATCCATAGGAAGCCGTGTCGGTTGCCCTACTGATCGCAATGCAGTGAACACAACATTCACGAAGATCGACCACCCGTACCGTAAAACGTATTCTGTGGTTTTGCGAAACGTTTGGCACACCCTCTGCCTAGATCTCCAGAGTAGTTTCTTTTAGCCTTTTTCAAACTCTATAACTGAAAAAGTCCATCCGAGCATTTGTCACTTCGGGCTCGTTAAAACATCGAAGGAGACTAGAGTCATCTTTAGCTTTTTCTCGACTCTTAAAAAGTGAAAAAGCAAGTTGTGTCTAAAGCGTCGTTATAAAATTTATTTTAAACGGAACATAATCACCTCCTATTCCTGCGTTGATCTGTAGGTTGAGAACATGGAACGCCCCAACCAAGGAATTCCACATGATGGAAATCCTAGTCCTTTCTCCTCTTGGGGAGAAGTTGGTGCGCCCCACATGGCCACATTGTCGCTTCCAGGACTGACAATTGGCCTGCCTATTTGGCTATTCTCAACCAATGTAGTTTAGAACACCATGGTTCCTAAACAGTCGAGTCAACAGTTAGATCAGTCTAGAGCTGCCCACCAGCCTTCAACTTCCTATAAATCTTCCTCCAATCCTTCATCTTCGCAAGGTAGAGCCGGCAAAAGCTAAGCTCCCATGGAGAAGAAGGAGAAGAAGAAGAGAGAGAAGAAGAAGAAGGAGCCTAAGGCGACTGGGGGCAAGCAAAAGACATCTGACAAAAATCCACACACAGCACAGACCGGGCCTAAATCGCCATGTGTCATATGTAGAGGAGACCACTTCCATAGAGATTGTCCCTGTATTCCCCAGATACTAAGGGACTGGTCCCCTTGTTTGCACAGTTCGGGAGCATCAACCTCTGATAGCCATGTTGAATGCTTACCGTCAACCAACGAAAGTGAAGGTTCAAGACAAAGAGGGGGAGCAAGATCCCCCTGCAGACTGTGTGAAGGCGATCACATCATCCACCGTTGTCCCTTCTTAGACGAAGCGAAGAGAGTTTTGGAAGATCGCCCGGTTTCACCGTTGAGACTTCCTCCTCGATACAAAAAACTTGTGCCAAGTCCTTCGTTGGTTGAAAATACAGCTGGCCCGCTCAAGTGGTCAGCTGAAGCGTCAGTCATTGAGAATGAACCTACTGAATCCAGACCGGACGAAAGTCCAAAGGTCGAAACGGCAGTTGACCCGGTTCTTCCTTCAGAGGTTTCATCCTCAAATGACACCGTCACTAAAGATTCATCTTCAAATGACACCCTCACTGAAGAGAATAAGGATGAAACCATCCAGATTCTTTTCATCAACACCGACTCTGATGAGCATTAGGGCAATGCGCCCATTCCTTTATCACAGGAAGGAACATCGTCAGGGTCATATCCGGCCGGGTATTCGGTCCCATCGCCAAGCAACCTGGTTGTGTCCTTTGATTGGAACCAACTAGGCAGACCTCGGTTGCTAGCCAGTGTACCATTCAGAATCATAGTCCAAATTTATAGAATGGTAATGGCTGGAACTATCATTGATGAAGGGGCATCTGTGAGTATCCTTTCCTCTATTTCTTGGAAAGCACTGGGTTCCCCGGAGCTTTTGCCTGAGATAAGAAATCTCTCGGGTTTTGATAAAGGAACCAGTCGACCATTAGGGATCCTCCCCAATGTGCCTGTTACATTGAAAGGGAAGACCGTTCAAATGAACGTGATGGTCGTTCAAGGACCCTTGGATTATAACCTACTCCTTGGATGAGACTATATATATTGCATGGAGGCAATAGTCTCCTCACTCTTTAGAGTAATGTGTTTTCCACACGAAGGAAGAATGGTCAAGCTCGTAGACCAACTTTCATTTCCGGGATCACGCATCGCAAATAGTCACATACCAACCCTCAATGGTCTATTCACTCAAGAAATGTCTCCACCCCCAGTCCTCCTTCCCGATGAGTGCGAGTGATTCGGAAAGATGGGACTGGAACCCAGGGGGCATGCATCCTGGTCTGCTTTGGGCAGAGGAAACCTTGGGTATAAGGCAGAATTTCCGCGAAAGAATATGACTAGTCCGTACCCCATCCGTGGATGGAAGAGGGGTTGTTCTAGAATAGGATTCTTTTGTTAAGGTTACTTGTTTGACAAAGGTCATTCACCATTGTCTACTTCGGTAGACAGTGCCGAGGAGATGTTTTCGTTTGATGGTGTTAACAAAACAAACTTTGGGTAACCAGAAAGAGGTAAGCCTCACCCTTTAAAACAAATGTTTTGATGGATAAGTAGGGGCAGCTTTGAAATTTTACTTTATACCTGGGGGCATGCAAACCTTTTGGAGTGCAATCAAGGGACGACTATTTTTTTTTTTTAATTTTTAGGTCCTCCCTTTAAACCTATAGGTCTAACCCTTTAAACTCGTAGGATTAGCCGTTTCCAAACTTTCATAAAGAAAGGATGAGAAGGAGCATAGCTTCGTGGGTAAAGCACCATAAAAAATAGCTATCTCACAGGAGACATTCTTATCTTATGACTGGTATTTCGAGCAGTTTTACCGTAGAATTTATGCTCGTTAAAAAATAGAAAAGCGAGATTGAGCATTCAAGCTCATTAAAAAATGAACATACTCCGGTAAATAATCTCTGTGATCATAAATTTATTAGACATAAAAAGCCTTGGTCGTGTTTGCACCTGCCACCTCCATTCCATTTGGCCAATCGTTCACCTCCATATGATTGTTTACCTATTTTGAGGAACAGCTGCGAAGAGTGATTTCACTTAGCCATCCTTGTGACACTGTCGTGATTGGAAAATTCCAACCTGTACCTGGAATCTGCTGCTATCCCTATTTATCACTCGTTCCTCAAAAGACGAGTCTTCTTTGAGCTCTTTTCATCTGAGTCGTAAAATATGAAAAGTTTGCCGAGTTTTGGCCTTCCAGCTCGTTAAAGTGACCGGAAGAGCTATCCCTCCTCTAGCTTTTAATCTTTTTGGACCTGAGGGATTATTACACAAAAAGGTCGAGCGCTTGTTTTATTCGGCTCGTTAAAGTTATTGAAAACTCATCCCTTCTGTATTGTTTTATACTTTTTCGGACTTAAGGGATTAGATGACGAAAAAGGAATTTTGGAGTTAACTTTCTGTACCTTTTCAGACTCTCTAAAAATGAAAAGGACCGAGTTTTCCTTGTCGTTAGACTCGTTAAAATGATTAAATAGTGACAAACTTGTCTTTAGATGAGAACGAGTTTCCCTATCGCTAGGCTCGTTAAAACATAGCGATGGGCTTGCCCGAAGGGCAAGTTATAGAACAAGCATATGTTATCCTCCTCAAGCTTGACAAAAATAAAGAGGTACTGGTCAGAAATGACTGGGGAAAAATTGGGAGAACCTCAAAGCTTTAATGGTAGCAAGTCACTCTTGAACATGACACTTTTCGTCTGTATCACATCGGGTTGGGTTGTTTCATTCGCCGGTCTCATCACCATGGTCTTCGCCAAACCATCCACATTTGGGGTAATGCTACCGATCCATCGCATCAGTGTCGTTATATGTTCAAGAGATGCTGTTCAGAAAGAGTCAACCGTGTCCCATCCACTTCCATACATTATCCTTCATCCACCCATGATCGCCACCCTGAATCATATTTCACAGATTGTTTTCACCTCCACTAAAATCATTAGCTCCGTTCCGTGTCACTGATGTGGGATTCATTAAGGCCCTCCTTTGACGGATCGCTTCTTGTCGACTTCAGCTCATTATCCAAGAAGTTGATCTAGGAACAACCCCTTCAGTACTTTGAAGCTTGCATGCCTCAATGGCAAGTTTCTCACTTTCGGCGACAGGTATACATCAATGACCTTCGACCAAAAGATTTTGCGTGGTGTTCGATGCCAAATCATTTATTCACACCACGTGAATTGTACTGCAGTACCTTGAGGGTCATTATCATTACCGGTGATTCCTCTCGCGCTTGTTAACGGTTTACATTATTGACCGGTAATCAAGCGATGTCTTTCCATGTTCGACTTCAGCGCAATTCTCACATGGATCGACTTGTACTTAGAGTGAAGATCGAACGAGTTTGAAGACCCCGGATCTAGTTTCATCCATCCGGGCTGCGATATATATTCAGGAAATATAAAGACACTTGACATGTACATCATTGCAGCAGATGATCATCCTACTCAAAGGATGATAATTTCAGCAGAGAATTATCAGTCTACCATCAGACGATCGTCTGTTCTATGTACCAAAATGAATTTATAAAGCTGAGCATGGGAATGCCCACCTCAACTAGATCATGAAAGCAGAATGAAAAATAATGTATTGTATTGTATTTTATTACAGGTCACCTCTCAGTGATTGAATGAACTTCGGATCCTCTTGATAAAGCATTTCACCCGATAAACGACCTCATACTTTAGGGGGCAACTGTTATAGACATTTTTGTGCCTTACAGCATGAAGCATGAAATGTCAATAATCTAAGGGATCCAAAGTCCCTAAACATGTTGTTCCTACCCCTAGAGGAACAAGGTCAGCAAACCACAGCACTAAATATCAGTTCTCCACCTGAAAACACTCAAAAACAAGCTAATTCTGGATCATGTCAACTGCTCCACTAAGCATCTGCGCTGAATGTCAACTGATCCACTGTGTACATGCGCTGAATGTCAACTGGAAAGAAGGCTACCTGCGCTGGGCGAGTTTGGCCAAGTGGCACAGTCATTCCTCAAGGTGTCAATGCCCAGGAAGCTTCCAAAATGACACTTGGATCAGGGAATTCGACTGGTGATGAGTAAGAGGGTCTAGATCTCCAAGTGGAAGCAAGAACCTCCAAGTGGACTCAAGAACTGAGGAATAACTGAAGTGGGAGAGGACACTAGTCAGCTTCATGCCAGCTACAAACTGACTCATCCTTTCTCCAAAACTCCTATATATAGAGCTCTCTCATGAGGTCTAGGGAGGCTGGAATCTTGTGAATGTAAGGAAGTGCTGTTGGTTTGAGTATAGAACTATTGGGTGATTTGCTTGAAGGAGGTGAAGAGGAGATTTCTTTCTGCTGGGAGGTGATGCTGGATTGGGCCTTTTATGGTTGTATTACTTCCTGAACTTTACTTCTTCCATTAATAAAGAATTTGAGGTTCTTCTATATGCATGTGTCTCAATGGTGTATTGCTATACTTGTGTATTTGATTTATTCTAATCCTTGAATCAATTATGAATGTATGCTTCTTGTAGTTTCCCTCTCCTGCCATTTTGCAGGATCTTGGTGTAGCTGGGCCAGTGAAAGAGCAAGGAGCTGGGAGCAAGTAGGAAAGAGAGAAGATTGGATCAATCATTAGCGGAAGACAACGGTTAGTGGATCTCTTTCTCCCCTCTCTTACATTTCATAAAGAAGTAATCTCGAATAGCTTTGCTTTGATCGTTGCTGAGGTACTATCACCCTTAGAGTGGGATAGGGTCATTCCGTATTGGATACTTTTCCCAACAACAAATATGACACATGGGTGGATGAGAGTCAAGGAGGAAACTTCCTGGCCTTCCTTTCTCTATGGATAACCTTGGAGGAAGGTTGGTGTGGAGGCCTCGGTAGGGAGGAACCACATCAACTTTACAAGGGGTCTTGGAGGAGGCTTTTTTATGATAGGTGCAGACTTGGATGCAGATGGCCAGAGGTTGGGATAGAGTCTACATGGGTTGGACATCATGGACAACTAGAGTCATGGACATCAGGTTGGTTATATGAAGCATGTTGTAGATGGGATGGAGTTTCCATGGACCTGAACATGGGATGATTGATAGATTCTTGATGAGTCTGAGATGTAGCAGAAGTTAGGGAAAGGTTTGTGATGGCATAAGGATGTGCATTCTTACGATTTGGGCGTATGGTTGGACTGATCACCCGACTAGTTCGAGTCATGAGGGGTACCAATGTGCAGAGATATGTTGGCATTTGTCGAGACATGGTAACACGTATGTGTTAGCATATGACAGGGAGACTACATGGAGGAGGGACACATGATGAGGTCTACACGAGAGGTTGCAGTGGAGATTGTGGCAGAGGGGTCGATGATCATGGATCGAGATGATATCTGATGGAGAGCATACTGTTGAGGTGCATACCTTGGTATGGTGAGCTTTGTGGCAATTGGTCACTAAGTCAAAGCATGATGGAGATGAGGCTCTACGTATGTTGCATGGATGATTGCCTTATGTAGAGGGGTCGACATCATGGACGATGATGATCTTGGTGGATGGCTACCGGGATGGTATGTTGTCGAGGACGACAACGATTTCATGTGGAGGAGGATGTAAGGCCTCCGGGTGATTGTGCGATGGGAACCGGGCGAAGTTGCCGTACACGAGGGCGCGGGTGGGCGCGCGGGCATGCGGGCGCACGACGGGCACGCGACAAATGGGCGTGCGACAATGTGCGGAAGAAATGCGATGATAAATGCAACGATAGGAGAGCGACTTGTGACACTTGCAAAATGAGCGTGGAGCGAAGGGTAACTTATACCCAATGATGCGTGGCACTCATAGGGGCTAGCCGACGATACCATGGAGAGTTTGTGGGTGTGCAAAGCACACATTAGGGGGTCGGCTTAACAAGCGACCACCCCTTCACCCATGCGTATATATGGATGGCGCTTTGGATCATTTGGCAATCACTTCAATCATTCAAACATAACACATCTACACAGAGCAAGAAGGAGTGCGCAGTTTTGGTTGGAGAATGCGCATAGCTCATGCGCATAGCTTGGAGATTGCGCAGGGCTGTTTCTTGGTTGATGGTTGGCAAGGTGTGTCGTATATTGGGTGATGAATGTGCAAATTTGTGCAGGGCTTGAGGAGGAGTTCTAGGTGTCTCGGGTGAGCACCCTCCTACCGTGCAAGATTGGCACAAGTGTTGTAAAGGCAGTTCTATGCCTCGGTTGGAAATTTGACTAAGTATAGACTTTGAGTTTTGCCAAGTATACTTGATGATTGTATTATTGGAAAACGGATATAATATATTGTCGGGCGGACTCACATTACGGGGAGTTGCCCCTCCCCTTTATACTTGTTGCAATTGTTGATGTTCATGTTATAATTTCTATGGATAATGAGTGAGTATGGGCTTCATTAAGTATAAAGGATAATTGCATGTTTACTTGGTTACGAAACACAAGCTAAGTAATGTTAATGTGAAAGTAGGCGTAGTCCACGAATGTTAGTATTGGTGAAAAGAAAGCATTCGGTGGTGCCGCACCTCGCTATAAGTGGTTGGAAGACTACCGTAGGTGCAGGGGCGTGACATGATGTGTCGTGCTATCAGTTGTGTGTGAACCTTATGTTTTTTAGGGTTTGGTGGCTAGTTGAGTGTTTGACAAGTTACCTAATGAAACCGAGGAGCTCCTTAATAGCCTCACGTCTGACCCATAGAAAACGAAAGTGTTGGAGGGTCTATGGCCTCTGAGGGAATTTCCCCTGAGGTCATAATATGGAGCTGCCCACAGCAGTGCCAAAATCGCAAAGGTCGCCTAGGCTGAAGCCTGCATCGCCAAGACAAGTTCCCAAGATGAAGAAAGACAAACACATGAAAACCCTGCTGGTGCACGAGTCACCGAGAAAGCATCAGAGAAAAAAGAATCCCACTGCCCAAGAGAAAGGCAAGGTGGTAGACCTAGAGGCCGATAAGGGGCAGATGAGGGTGCAGATGAAACTAATATTGAGTGAGTAGACCATATCTCGAAGCTTTCAGAATACATCCCTCCACGTTGGGATAAGGTGAAGGTCCCGAAGGACCTAGATGAGGGAAACTTTCTGCTTAATACACCCATTCTACCAGAACATATCACGTTCAAAGAACCGTGCTTGGCGCGCGTCCCACATCTAAAGTTAGAGGATTTCAAATTGGCAGATACTGAGTGGTTCCCCCACTTGGTGACTGATACTTTTATGAACGACGTGTTCTATGAGGATTTTGGTATCACCGCATTGGAGCCAGTGAAGTGGATTCATTGGGTGGAGAAGGTAGGTTTGTCGAATCAACTATGGGTGTTGTATTACAACCATGATCCCATCAATTTGATTGTTATAAAACAATTTCTATTCTTCGTACATGATGATTGCTTGTGGTTGGGAGATCCAATCACTATAAATGACATTATGATCCATAAGATCACCTTACTACCACACTCAGGGTTGAATCCAACCATGGAATTTGGCAGAAAGACAGGCAAGCGCAACCTACCCAAAAGGATGAAGGAAAAGTTTAAGCTTGTCAAGGAGCCATGTGGATATTCAATTTTGAGTATTACAGACCTCGCGGTGAAGGTGACCACCCATATCATGGCTAGAAAGGTGATGAGGAAGTGTCACATAGACGAGGTGCCGACACTAGCGGTTTCACTAGTAGCCCAGTGGACGGAGGGCGTACAATTCAACTGGCCACACTACCTGTGCAGTGAGTTCCTCGAGAACTCCAGGGAGGTAAAGGAGCAGAGCAAGACACTTCACTCTTCATGGCTCTTACTTTCAGTTATGCTAGTCACATGGAAATTGCTAGAGGACAGGCAATTTCTTCCAATTGCACCATATTTTCTAGAAATAATGAAGTTTTCTTCACTATGGGCCATGAAGCATGTTGAACGAGTCTGGGAGAGCAAGGTGTTTCGGGTATTGATGGAAATGAGAGTTAATATGGTCATCAATTGGAAGCCACAATTGTCACCAATTGTTTTTGAGTAGTTATCTGGATACACTAAGTTCACAGTAGACTTCCACCAAACTTCCATTCGGGCGTGAAAGGACCCAGAACAGAAGTGGTATGATTTACCTGTTGGCATTATGATTCAAGTGTTGTCCTTGATGGCAACTCACTCAGAGGATGGTACAAGTGCTCAGAGGTTGGTACAAGTGATGGCATCTTAATCAGAAGACAGATCTCAGTACAGCATGCCAAGGAAGCTCATACACGCCGTTTCGTTAAGCCCAAGTCGCGTGTACACGCTAGTTCGATTCATAAAAAGCGCGTGTATGTGGAAAGGTTCCTTTGGTCCATGGTGGTTAGTCCTTGGAAGTTGTGCCTATGATTTCGGACCATTGTGTCTCGACGGGCGTGTCGATCCCTAGTTTTGAAGTTGATGGTATTGTGTTACTATGGTTTTGGCTCTTGGTATTGAGCTAGGCCTAAGACTATATAAGGAGAAGAAGATCATTAGGCAAAATCATCTTTCGACAAGGGCTTGAATATCTAAGAGTGAAAGAGATCTGATTTGCAGGTGCTGGGTTGCTTGATCTAAGCCAAGGAGAGATCACATTGGTTGATGGAAGACTAGATCTAAGGATAGATCGGGATCTAATGGTTTGAAATGCACTATCATGATATGGTTGATTATGCTTATTTCTAGATCTGCATATTGTCGCAATGCTATGTTCTGGGTCTAACTAATGTCTGGTACAGCTGCAAATTGAGAAAGTTTATTTTTTAGATCTGTACGCAGGTTGGCTTCGGTAAAAGAGCGTGTATACGCGGGTTTGGCTCCTTGAAGTAGCGTATATCTTTTGAAGCTTGTTTTTGGGTTTACAGTGGGGTCTGACAGTTATTGCAGAGTTCTGTAGTCTGCTCTGTGTTCTGATAACTGGTGATTGACAGGGTTCAGTGGTTCAGTGATTCAGAGTTTGGTTGTTTTATGCTTCAATGATCTGTTGTGGAAATTGAATGAATTGTGGTCTTCAGATTGTAATGTTGTGCTTCAGGAATATTCAAGTCTGAAAATGTATGAAAGGTGATACCTGGAGAAAAGAAGATTGTAGGTCAGCACCTACGTACTAGTATCTTGGCTAGTACAAGAACAAAGGGGGTTGGAGCTCCCTTCCAAGGAAGTTTGGAGAACGAGAGAAGGTTGTAGCCTTCTGCAGGTTGTAGCCTGCGTACTGGTATAAGGCTGCACCAGTACAAAAGATTGTAAACTGAAGTTTCTTAAAGAAAGATAGAGATAACTTGCAGCAGGTGGTTTTCACCCACATTGGGTTTCCACCTTATATCTTGGTGTTCATGTGTGTGACTTTTGATCCGTTCTGTTATACTGCATCTGCTTACTGTTAATGTGCTGAATAATGTCCTGATGAACTTAACTGAAGAATAAGCTAACTAAGTTATGAGTTTTCTGCTTATACGCTGTTTTATTTAGTCACAGTAGCGTGTACACGCTGTTTTACTTAACTGAAGTAGCGTATATGTTTCTGAGCATTGAAAAGGTTTGATTGATCTGATAATACTGATTCACCCCCCCTCTCAGTATTATTTCCAACAATTGGTATCAGAGCAGGTCCTTCAGGGAAGCTTGATCGCTTGAAGGTAGATCATTCATCATGAGCAACTACGAGAAAGAAGCATCAATCAGGCCACCGGTTTTTGATGGAACAAATTTCAATTATTGGAAGGTAAGAGTTACTGCATATCTTCAATCTCTTGGTACAGAAGTTTGGAACATTGTAGAAACAGGCTATGCTTTTCCTTCAGTTACTCCTACAGATCCAGCTGAGAAAAAGACATATGAAACAAATGCAAAAGCAGTCAGTACTCTATTAGGAAGTATATCCCAAACAGAATTCATGAAGGTCATGCACTTCAAATCAGCAAAAGAGATATGGGACAAAATGATCACTAGCTATGAAGGAGATGAACAGGTAAAGGAAGCTAAACTTCAAACTCTCAGGATTCAATATGAGACTCTCAAGATGTATAATGATGAAAGTGTGGCAAATTATTTTCTTCGGGTAGACGAGATTGTTAATTGTATGAAAAATTTGGGTGAAGAAATAAAAGAGACTATAGTAGTTTCAAAGATTCTAAGATCATTATCCCCCAAGTTTGAATCTAAAGTATCTGCAATAGAAGAAAAGGAAAATCTCAAAGTTCTCACTATGTCTCAGTTACATGGAATTCTAACTGCTTATGAAATGAGAAAGGGAGGTCCATCAGACAGAAGGGAAGCTGCTTTTAAGGCATCAGGAAAAGAAGATTACTATGAGGCAAGCCATGTTCCAGAAGAAGAGGAAGAAGAATCAAATTTTGTTAGAAATCTTCAAAGGGGTGCTGGAAGGTTCAGAGGTAAGCTACCTTTCAAATGCTTTGCTTGTGGAAGAGTAGGTCATTATGCTGCAAAATGTCCTAATAAAGATAAAGGAAAAGAACCTGCTAGATGGAATAAGAAACAAAGTGCAAATAAGAAAAGCTACTACACCCATGAAGATAGTGATGGCTTATCAAACAGTGATGAAGATGAACAAGGTAATAAATATAAGCTATTAATGGCATTTGAAGATGATGATTATGAGGATGCTGTAGATGTGGATAATCTCTATAATGAAATTACTAGACTCAAGAGATGCATAGAAGAAAAGAGTGTGATCATTGATACTTTGCAATTTCAAATTGATGAAAAGGAAAAACATCTTGAAAAACTAGAAGGTGAAATTGTTGGTCTCAGAAAAGAAATTGAGAAAACAAAAGCTATTAATCTTAAGTTTGTCAAAGGATCTGAAACTTTGGATGAGATTATCAATGTGCAGCGGTCTCCTCTAAACAAGACAGGTTTGGGCTATAATGGAGAAACCTCTAAAGCATCCACCTCAAAGAATTATCTTGATGCAGCAAGAAGAAATGAGCAGAAGAACAATGAAGATAATCAGGTAAAGCAGGGACGAATTACAAACAGAAACTATCAGGGACAATCCTTCTTAAGGGTGAACAAAAGCTACAACCAACCACAGGTAAAATCTTCTCAGTTTGGCACAAGAATAGATGAAAATAGAAATTACAATCAGTTGGCTGGTAGATTCAATAACCGCAGAAGCTTCTTCAATGGACAATGCTTTTCTTGCCATAACTTTGGTCACAAAGCAGCTCAATGTGTTGCATATAAAACAATCATGACTAGGGAAGCTCAAAAACAAAGAAGTATGACAGGGATTACAAAGAGGACCTATAACAACTTTTCGGTTCTTGAAAATGAAGTTGAATGTTCTATTTGCAATAATTTTGGTCATAAAGAATCTGAATGCAGGAGCAGGTTTCAGGAGAAAAAGGAACAAGCCACGAGCACCAAAAAATGGAGAATAAAAGAACCTCAGACAGAAAGATGTGGGATAGCGTTTTATGCAGAAGGACAGGAAAATCTATGGTACATTGACAGTGGATGTTCGAAACATATGACAGGTGATAAAGAAAAACTTGAATCTTATTCTACTTTAGAAAAGGGAAAGAAAGTTTCTTTTGGAAATGATACTCCTGCAACTATAAAAGGAAAAGGTATTGCTCCTTTGAAAGAAAAGGTCAAGGCTGGAAATGTTTTGTATGTTGATGGATTGAAGCATAATCTTCTAAGTGTCAGTCAGATGTGTGATCAAAAAACCGAGGTTATTTTCAGATCGAATGGATGTCTTGTTCGTGATCTTGATACAGGTAAAACAGTTCTCAAAGGCAAAAGAACTCCAAATAATCTGTACATATTTGAAGAAGGACAACAACAATGCTATCTTAGCAAGGATGAAGAGCACTGGCTATGGCATCGAAGGTTGGGACATCTAAGCTTCTCACAAATAAGAAAAGCATGCAAATATCAGGCAGTTCGCGATCTTCCAGATATCAAAATTCCAGACAACACTATATGCAAATCTTGTCAGTTTGGAAAGCAAACCAGAACTAACTTTCCAGAAAAGGAAGGATCAGCTAGCTTGCCTCTTGAGCTAGTCCATACAGATGTATGTGGTCCATTTAGGAAAAGGACACCTCGAGGAGAAGAATATCTGATATTATTCATTGATGATTTCTCAAGGTTTGTTTGGTTAGGGCTTATGAAGCACAAAGATGAAGCATTCGAAAAATTCAAATCCTTCAAAGCATTGGCTGAAAATGAATCAGGACACAAAATTAAGTGCCTCAGATCTGACAGAGGTGGGGAGTTCACATCAAATGAATTTTTCGATTTCTGCGATGAACATGGGATAAGAAGAGAATTCTCTACAGCTAGAACTCCTCAGCAAAATGGGGTTGTGGAAAGAATGAACAGAACTATCCAACAAATGGCTCGTGCTATGCTCGATGAATCAGGTACTCCTGCAACCTTCTGGGGTGAAGCTGCACATGCTGCTGTTATCATTCTTAACAAAACAAATGTCCGAGTAAACAGCACTCAAACACCTCATGAGCTTTGGAGTGGTAAAACTCCTTCCGTGAAGCATTTCAAAATCTTTGGGAGCAAATGTTATATTAAGAATACTGATGAGCAACTTGGCAAACTTGAACCTAGAGCAGATGAGGGCATTCTTCTTGGTTATTCTCCACATAGCAAAGCATACAAGTGCTACAATAAAAGACTTGGCAGAATTGTTGACAGTATTGATATAGTGGTTGATGAGAAGGGATATATTCCTAGGCAAGTTCATCATGAAGACATTGAAGAAGATGAAGGTTACTCTCAAAGGCGAAATGATGAAGAAGAAGAATCTCAAGAAGAACCAGAGGAGCAGACAAGAATAGAAGAGAAGACTCCATCTAGATATGTCCAAAAGAATCATCCAGAAACTCAGATTGTGGGGCAGAAAGAAGCAGGAGTACAAACAAGAAGGACACTTGCAGAAGCTTCAAGCTACTTGGCTCTACTCTCCTCCATTGAACCACAAAATGTGAAAGAAGCATGCAAAGATGAATGTTGGGTCAAAGCAATGGATGAAGAACTTGAGCAAATCGAAAGGAACAACACTTGGGAATTAGTTCCTAGACCAAAAGATAAGAATGTAATAGGAACAAAATGGGTCTTCAAGAATAAGTTAAATGAAAATGGAGAAGTAATTAGAAACAAGGCCAGACTTGTTTGTAAAGGGTATGCACAGCAAGAAGGAATAGATTTTGAAGAGACCTTTGCTCCTGTGGCAAGACTAGAGGCCATCCGAATGTTCCTTGCTCTCTCAAGCTTTCAAAACTTCAAGGTATTTCAAATGGACGTGAAATCAGCCTTCCTAAATGGAGACTTAGAAGAAGAAGTATATATTGAGCAGCCAGATGGGTTCATTCTTGGAAATGATCCAAACCTTGTATGCAGATTGAAAAAGGCACTCTATGGGCTCAAACAAGCTCCAAGGGCTTGGTACTATCGCTTGGACAAATATCTTCACCAACAAGGCTTTTCAAAAGGATCAGCAGATAGCAATCTCTATATAAAAGTTGAAAATAACAAATTGCTAATCCTTGTTGTTTATGTAGATGATATTATTTTTGGCAGCAATGAAGAGACCATGAGTCAAAACTTTGCCTTGGTTATGCAGAAAGAATTCGAAATGTCACTTCTTGGAGAATTGACATATTTTCTTGGATTGCAAATCCAACAAAATGAAGGAGGTATCTTCTTGTCTCAAACCAAATACCTCAAGCAGATCTTGAAGAAGTATGGCATGGAAGAGTCAAAACCAGTATGTACACCCATGGTTACAGGATGCAGCCTCAGTGCAAATGATGAATCAGCAGCAGTTCACCAACCCACTTATAGATCCATGATTGGGAGTTTGCTTTATTTGACAGGTACTCGACCAGATATTACACATGCAGTAGGAATGGTTGGAAGATTTCAAGCCAACCCAAAGGAAACTCATCTTCAGGCAGTCAAAAGAATCTTCAAATATCTTCAAGGGACCCAAAACTATGGCTTATGGTATCCTAGAAATACTGATCTCACTCTTCATGCTTACACAGATGCAGATTGGGCTGGAAGTGTGGATGATAGGAAAAGCACAAGTGGAGGTGCTTTCTTCATGGGTTCTAGATTAGTATCTTGGTTCAGCAAGAAACAAAGTTCGATTGCCTTATCTACAGCTGAAGCAGAATATGTGGCTGCAGCATCTTGTTGCACACAACTTCTTTGGATGATGCAGACCTTGCAGGACTTTCAAATCACTTGCACTCCACCTGTCTCTATCTTATGTGATAATACAAGTGCAATCAGCATTTCAAAGAATCCTGTCATGCACTCAAAGACCAAGCACATACCAATCAAGTACCATTTTCTTTGGGAACAAGTGCTTGAGCAGAAGGTCAAGTTGGAGTATGTTCCTTCTAAGGAGCAAGTTGCTGATATTCTCACAAAACCACTGCCCAGGGAAACTTTTGAATATCTCAGACAAAAGCTGGGAGTAGTTGATGCTTCATCCTGTTGTTGAAGATTGTTTGTCCTACAGAAAAGTTTGTATACGCAGGTTACGGAAGGGATATGAGCGTATACACGCGGATTTATGGTGGGTAAGTCGCGTGTATGCTGGACGCTTGTTGCAGAAAGAATATCCGCGTACATACGCTGTTTTATATAGGATAAAACGCGTATATGAAGTTCTGAACAGCAAGGGAAAACTCTGAAGTTCTGAAAAGCAATAGGAATGTCAGAATTCTTCAGGCACAGTTTCAGGGAGTGCAACAGGCACAGGTTCAGGGGGAGCAGCTCAAAAGTCTCATAAAGCATTGTTGGCATTCAGATGTTTTGGTTGTTGGTTTCAGGAGAAGGAGCTCAGAAAGAAATTCTGGTTGCTGATCTAACAAGATGTTTATCAGATGTTGCTGGTGTCTTTCCTAAGTCTTGGTCTAGATCTGTTGTCTCTATGTCATGTATCTCTCTTGTCATATCTCTTTTATGGTGTCAAGGTCATGTAACGGCCTATGTTGGTTTCCCCACTATGCCTGGGATGAATGCTGTAATATAATTGGTTGTTTCTGATATGTCCCCTCTTGGTAGGGAGTATGGATGTATGTATTGAGTCTTTTGGTGATAGGAAGGTCCCTTATGGTGTATAAATCTTGGCTCTTGTTGAAGAACATCTTTTTCAGATCTGGCCTACTGTCAGGGGGAGCACGAGTCAGCACAGCCAAGCAGAGGTATCAGCATGTCCTCAGGGGGAGCACAGCCCTTTGCTCTTGATGTCAAAGGGGGAGAGTGACTTGGTGTGGTGGTTGCCATCAAGTCCAAAGGGGGAGATTGTTGGCATTATGATTCAAGTGTTGTCCTTGATGGCAACTCACTCAGAGGATGGTACAAGTGCTCAGAGGTTGGTACAAGTGATGGCATCTTAATCAGAAGACAGATCTCAGTACAGCATGCCAAGGAAGCTCATACACGCCGTTTCGTTAAGCCCAAGTCGCGTGTACACGCTAGTTCGATTCATAAAAAGCGCGTGTATGTGGAAAGGTTCCTTTGGTCCATGGTGGTTAGTCCTTGGAAGTTGTGCCTATGATTTCGGACCATTGTGTCTCGACGGGCGTGTCGATCCCTAGTTTTGAAGTTGATGGTATTGTGTTACTATGGTTTTGGCTCTTGGTATTGAGCTAGGCCTAAGACTATATAAGGAGAAGAAGATCATTAGGCAAAATCATCTTTCGACAAGGGCTTGAATATCTAAGAGTGAAAGAGATCTGATTTGCAGGTGCTGGGTTGCTTGATCTAAGCCAAGGAGAGATCACATTGGTTGATGGAAGACTAGATCTAAGGATAGATCGGGATCTAATGGTTTGAAATGCACTATCATGATATGGTTGATTATGCTTATTTCTAGATCTGCATATTGTCGCAATGCTATGTTCTGGGTCTAACTAATGTCTGGTACAGCTGCAAATTGAGAAAGTTTATTTTTTAGATCTGTACGCAGGTTGGCTTCGGTAAAAGAGCGTGTATACGCGGGTTTGGCTCCTTGAAGTAGCGTATATCTTTTGAAGCTTGTTTTTGGGTTTACAGTGGGGTCTGACAGTTATTGCAGAGTTCTGTAGTCTGCTCTGTGTTCTGATAACTGGTGATTGACAGGGTTCAGTGGTTCAGTGATTCAGAGTTTGGTTGTTTTATGCTTCAATGATCTGTTGTGGAAATTGAATGAATTGTGGTCTTCAGATTGTAATGTTGTGCTTCAGGAATATTCAAGTCTGAAAATGTATGAAAGGTGATACCTGAAGAAAAGAAGATTGTAGGTCAGCACCTACGTACTAGTATCTTGGCTAGTACAAGAACAAAGGGGGTTGGAGCTCCCTTCCAAGGAAGTTTGGAGAACGAGAGAAGGTTGTAGCCTTCTGCAGGTTGTAGCCTGCGTACTGGTATAAGGCTGCACCAGTACAAAAGATTGTAAACTGAAGTTTCTTAAAGAAAGATAGAGATAACTTGCAGCAGGTGGTTTTCACCCACATTGGGTTTCCACCTTATATCTTGGTGTTCATGTGTGTGACTTTTGATCCGTTCTGTTATACTGCATCTGCTTACTGTTAATGTGCTGAATAATGTCCTGATGAACTTAACTGAAGAATAAGCTAACTAAGTTATGAGTTTTCTGCTTATACGCTGTTTTATTTAGTCACAGTAGCGTGTACACGCTGTTTTACTTAACTGAAGTAGCGTATATGTTTCTGAGCATTGAAAAGGTTTGATTGATCTGATAATACTGATTCACCCCCCCTCTCAGTATTATTTCCAACATTACCATATCTCGTGAAGGATGATGCAATTACAACAGTCCTCAAGCAATGGCCATCAGATTGGTGTGCATCATCAAACTTGACTGTTGGGTCTATTAAGTCCATATAAAGGAAGAAGAAGGAAGATGCCCAGTCGAAAATTCAGTAGTTGGTTGAAAAATGGAAGAAGGAGGGTGAGGAAAAAGCCTAAGCAAAAGCAGAGATATCATGAAGGAATGGGAGGAAGAGCATGACTCTAACAAAAGTCAGAAGTCTCCTTCACCACAAACAAAGGAAGAGGAGAAATTCAAACAGGGTGGTGGAGATAAGGGGAGAAATCTCTTCTAGGTAAAGAGGAATAGGGAGCAAGAGAAGGAAGGGTCGTACAAAAATATGAAGGCCACTAAGTCATCCCTAGACCCAACCACCTTGATAGAAGGTGGCTTGGATGGCATTAGTGACAAGGTAAGAGACACGACAATGGAACTATTGTAGCAGTTTGAGCAACAGTAGAATCAAGCTTTGGTCTCCATACGGATGTGGCTACTTGAGCTACACATCCAAACTACCCCACTGCAGACTAGTGTAGGGCAGAGCAGCATGGCGTCGACTAGTTTGGAGATGGAGACCACTGAAGTGGCAGAGTTGGTTTGTTATTTGGATCCTTGGGCCGTCGTGCTATCAGATAGAGCTCTGGGCATAGAGGCAGAATCTAACAAGGATACTGTCAGTGCTCTAAAGAATATTGGTTTGAACTTGGTCATGCTTCCTAGTGATGTACTTCACACGCTGTAAGTAGGTGTGATCGCAAAACTCAGGGCTTGAGTGGAGTGCGTGCTAACCATGATCAGTGACTAGAAGGTTAAAAAAGAAGATATTTTTGTTGAGAAAATGACGGTGATAGACACGTCGAAGAAGGTTCAGGAGAAGAATGAGTGCACTGTAACAGTAGTAGCAGAAGCATGTAGAACCATTTTAGAACTACACATCCTCGAAGAGGCACCATTTGAGGCAAAGATTCAAAAATTGGCTATAAATGTGCGCAATACTAGGATAGAGATGGCCAAGGTTCAGTTTGAACTAAACCTTAAAATCAGAGAGATTGAGTTGAGGGCACAACCTTCAACTCCACCGGAGGTCAAAGAATAATGCAAGGCAACTACCAAAGATGCAATTGTTGTAGTAGATGTTGCGGTGGAAGAATGCACAATACTCTTCGAGAAATCACTCAAGGTACTCACAAGTCCGTAGGAAGATCCTAACCTATCGAGGTTAAATACCGAGACAAGGGAATTGTAGCAGTAGTATGACAAAGTAAGAGCGACGATGCACATTATCGCTATCACACAAAGATTTGCAAAGCTGATGGAAGCAAAGAAACTGAAAGAGTAGGTGGAATCAACGTAGCGAAAAGAGGTCGTCATCAAGGACAAATTGGGGCCTTGGTTTAATGAGGCCTATGTGCTCTCCTCCACTATTGGGGAGAAGTTGGTCATCTTGCAGAATACACAACAGAAGATCTAGATAGATAGCGTAGGACTAGCAATGGAGCAGTTAGTAGAGTAGGTCAAGCAGGCAGCTATGTAGTGCACAACTGAAGTTGGAGTGGTGCAAGTGGAGTTGGAAGGTCTTCACAACAAGATCTTTGTGCTAGCTGAGTGACTCAGGGGTGAGTCACTATATTTGTGTTGGGGTCCTATTGGGATAGGGTCCCCTAGAGTCAATTTTTGGGTTAAAAGCTCAAGTTTTAGGGCAAAATTCCCAAGTTTTTATATGTAAAGTTTAAAGTCGCCACAATTTTTGGTCACGGAGTGTGTAGATGTAAAGTGTCATAAAGGGTTTCCGCCCTTATCTTATGTAAGTTGTGTTGGATTTAGAAGATTGGATTGTATAAAATGGAGAGTCTTAGAAGAGTCTAATGCCGTTCAAATTTTAGTAATTGATGATGAATGTAATGGGTCATTAGCAGAAAGAACGAAGAGTATTAGAGTAGAAGAGAGGCTTTGCAGCTGTTTGTGTAGAGGCCTAGGGCAGAAGTTGATAGTTGAGTGCACAGTCGCCTACAACTGAGTGCGCAGGGTAGTTAGAGTTTGTAAGTAGATCTGAAGCATTAATAAATAAGATTAGTCTGGAAATATTTGTGTTTGATCTATTTACTTTTGTTATGAATGAATGTGATTATGTTATGTTGAATAATGGGTCTATGATTTAATGCTCTATTGATGCATGAATCTGTATGTTTTACATTGTTATCTAAACACAAGTAATAATATTTGTTTATGTGAAGAAAAATTTAATGCATGTTGAAGTTATCAAATACTTAAGCCAGTCTGGAAAAATACAAAAGTAACAGTAATTATAGAGGCGCGTAAGGGGTTGATTCACCTATTTAGGGTCCGTGAAAGACAGTCGTAGACCTTCACGAAGGTTTAAGGGTTGATTAAAGGAAATATATCGATAAGCCCTAAAAGGCGTATCGATCTATGCAAAGGTAGAACTAGGGTAAAAAACAACATCACTACCATCTCTCGGTGTGGAAACTTGGTTCCACCATTCCCCCATACTGCTTCGGATGAGACATCGGTCCACGCTGCTTGGATTGATGTCGAAAGGACCAGTAGTGTAGGAATTTCTTTTGCTAATTCAAAGCTGAACCTGGGTCAAGGCCCACTAAGCTAACATGTTGTAATGACTCCTGTACTATTAAACTGGACCAAGAAATGACCATAATTTTGTGGAAATTCATGTAATGGGCCTCGTAAATTTAAAGGAGCATAATGAGCATCCATAAATGTGTGAAGTAGACTTGTGCTAATATTTTGGATCTGTAATGAGCATGAGTGAGATAAGGAGGCTATTGTTTGAATAGTTGATGAGGAGGAAGAGTGAAAACAACAAAAATAGCAAGAGAAAAATAAGATGAAATATTCAATGGAGCAAAAAATATTGGAGCAAAAACATGTTGAAATGTGGAGGGATTAGAAGTATCTTCTTGCATTTGATGCACAAGATGTTCTAATTTATGAAAATATACCCAAATATCCCTCTCCACCTCAGTTACACTCCCTTTCTGAAAAGAAATATAAGATTTTAGCTTACCGTGATCAAATACTATTTTTGTTAGGTGGGTTTCTAATTTAGATCTAAATAAACTATGTTCAAATTTTAAATCAAATTGAACCTCATCGACTGATTTTACTCTTTCAGGGAGGGACAAATATCTTTCTATGAAACTGGAATTCATTTCTTTTGTAGGCTTCTTTTTCCTAAATAACTTCTCAAGATTGGTCAAGACATTAGGTGGATTGGGATTTGAATGATGCCTAGTATGTATTCTACTTGAAGCCAATTTTTCCTAAAGAAAATGATTGCAGCTAGTTCTAGATACAGTAATACTTGGGTGAATATTCAAGTTGTTCCATTTCTATTTTGGGGAATTTCTCAAGCTTTTCATTCCCCAGTATGGTCGCCACTATGTTAGCACTTCATAATTCCTCTAGGATGAGGAGAGGAACCCAAAGTCAATGAGAAACGATTTTAAAACTTCAATCAAGTTGTTTTAGCTTCATAGAGGGAGGGATCTCTCTATATGGATATTCAGTCACTTGGATGATTGGTTGTCTTATATTTTAGACTAGGTGTTGAGATCAGAGAGAATTGGTCTTAACAGTTTGATGGCACGATAGAGGGAAAATACATTGGGTATGGAGTCATATGGAGTTGATGACTTTGTGTGATATGATGGGAAAATGAAGAATCCTTAGATAGAGGTGTTGTAGGGAAAAGTATCCGATTCGGATGACCCTATCCCACTCTAAGGGTGATAGTACCTCAGCAACAACTGTAAAGAAAACTACTTAAGGTTTACTTCTTTACGAAAGCAAGAGAGAATGAGGAAATGCACTAACCGTTGCCTTGCGCTTAATGTCGAATCCAAACTCTTCTCTTCGCTGCTTGCTCCCAACTCCTTGCTCTTTTGCTGGCCCAGCTACAATGAGATCCTGCAAAATAACAAAGAAGGAAACTACAAGAAGCATGCAATCATAACTGATTCACAGATTAGCATAAATGAAATATACAATTATCACAATACATAATTGAAACAAATGCATATAGAAGAACCTCAATAGCTTTTATTAATGAAGAAGTAAAGTTCTGAGAAGGTTACAACCATTGAAGGCCCCAATCCAGCAACACCTCCCAGCAGAAAGAATTTCTCCTCTTCACCTCCTTCAAGCAATCACCCAATAGCTCTATAGTGAAACCAACAGCATATCATTACTTTGCACAAAATTCCAGCCTCCTGAGCTCATAGGAGAGAGCTCAATATATAGATGAATTGAGAAAGGATGAGTTAGCTTGCAACTGATGTGTAGCTGCCTTGTGTCCTCTCTCTCTTCAGTTGATCTTCAGTTCTTGAGTCCACTTGGAGAACCTTGCTTCCACTTGGAGAAACAGAGCCTCTGACTCATCACAAGGCGAAATCCCTGATCCAAGTGTCAGTTTTGGAAGATTCCAGAGCAATGACTCAGTGTGCCACTTGTCCCATCTCGCTCAGCGCAGGTGGCCTTTGTCCCACTTGCTTTGCAACGCAGGTACACCATGGAGGAGTTGTGTTTCAGCGCAGAAGCCTAGTGGAGCACCTGCTTTGATTTCAGGATTGCTTGTTTTTGAGTGTTTTCAGGTGGAGAACTGATCTGAGAGCTGTTGGTTTGCTGACCTTGTTCCTCTAGGGGTAGGAACATCATGTTTAGGGAACTTTGGATTCCTTGGATTATTGACAATTCATGCCTGTTGCTGTAAGGCACAAAATTGTCTATAACAGATGCCCCCTAAAGTATGAGGTCGTTTATCGGGTGAAATGCTTTATTGAGAGGATCCGAAGTTCATTCAATCTGCTGAGAAGTGTCCTGTAGTAAGATACAATACAATACATTATTTTTCATACACTTTCATGATCTAGCTGAGGTGGGCATTCCCATGCTCAGCTTTATAAATACATTTTGGTACATAGAACAGACGATCGTCTGATTGTAGACCGATAATTCTCTGCTGAAATTATCATCCTTTGAGAAGGATGATCATCTGCTGTAATGATGTACATATCAAATGTCTTTATGTCCTGAATATATATCGCAGCCCGGAAGGATGAAACTAGATCCGGGGTCTTCGATCTCTTCCGATCTTCACTCGATGTACAAGTCGATCCATGTGAGAATTTCTTGAAGTCGAACATGGAAAGACATCGCTTGATTACCGGTCAATGATGTAAACCGTTAACAAGCGCGAGAGGAATCACCGATAAGGATGATGACCCTCAAGGTACGGCAGTACAATTCACATGGTGGGAATAAAGGACTTGGCGTCGACCACCATGCAAAATCTTCTGGTCGAAGGTCATTGATGTATACCTATCGCCGGAAGTGAGAAACTTGCCATTGAGGCATGCAAGCTTCAAAGTACTGATGGGGGTGTTCCTAGATCAACTCCTTGGATAATGAGATGATGTCGATAAGGGGTGATCCGTCAAAGGAGGGCCTTAATGAATCCCACATCAGTGACACGGAACGGAGCTAATGATTGTGATGAGGTGAAAACAAACTGTGATGTATGATTCAGGGTGGCGGTCATGAAATGGATGAAGGACAATGTATGGCAGTGGATGGGACACGGTTGACTCTTTGCAGAACCACATCTCTTGAACATATAACAACACTGATGTGATGGATTGGTAGCATTACCCCAAAATGTGGATGGTGTGGCGAGGACCATGGTTATGAGACCGGTGAATGAAACAACCCAACCCGATGTGATACGGAGCACAAAGTGTCATGTTCAAGAGCGACTTGCTACCATTAAAGCTTTGAGGTTCTCCCAATTTTTCCCCAGTCATTGCTGACCAGTACCTCTTTATTTTTGTCAAGCTTGAGGAGGATAACATATGCTTGTTCTATAACCTACCCTTCGGGCAAGCCCATCGCTATGTTTTAACGAGCCTAGCGATAGGGAAACTCGTTCTCGTCTAAAGACAAGTTTGTCGCTATTTAATCATTTTAACGAGTCTAACGACAAGGAAAACTCGGTCCTTTTCACTTTTAGAGAGTCTGAAAAGGTACGGAAAGTTAACTCCAAAATTCCTTTTTCGTCATTTAATCCCTTAAGTCCAAAAAAGTATAAAACAATACAGAAGGGATGAGTTTTCGATTGCTTTAACGAGCCGAACAAAACAAGCGCTCGATCTTTTTGTGCAATAATCCCTCAGGTCCAAAAAGATTAAAATTTAGAGGAGGGATAGCTTTCCGGTCGCTTTAACGAGCTAGAAGGCCAAAACTCGGCAAACTTTTCATATTTTACGAGTCAGTGAAAAGAGCTCAAAGAAGACTCGTCTTTTGAGGAACGAGTGATAAACAGGGATAGCAGCAGATTCCAGGTACAGGTTGGAATTTTCCAATCATGGCAGTGTCACAAGGATGGCTAAGTGAAATCACTCTTCGCAGCTGTTCCTCAAAATGGGTAAACAAACATATGGAGATGAACGATTGGCCAAATGAACGGATGGAGGTGATGGCATATAAACACGACCAAGGGCTTTTAATATGGCTGTCAAAGGCTACATTTCTCAAGGTTATTTACCGGTTCATTTTTTTTGGATGAGCTTGAACTGTAGGGAAAGATTGCTCACAATTTACGTTTATTTTTTAACGAGCATGAACTCTGTGCTAAAACTGCTCGGATCTTGCGTTTATTTTTTAACGAGCATGAACTGTGTGCTAAAACTGCTCGATTTTATGCATGCCCCCAGCATCATAATGACGCATGTCAAAGGAGGGTGCCCGCCAGGCTTCATTGCATTCAACTTGGTGGTTGGAATGAAGGTTTACCTTTGAATTTTGAAAAGGGGATTTGTTTCATTTTTTATTGAGGTTGACATAGTAAAAGAACTATCCTCATGACTCCTTGTTTCATTTTTTAATGAGGTTGACACGAGATAAGAACCGTCCTCGGAGCCCACTGTATTTACAGTATTTCCGTTAGGGCGATGATCCATGCTGACAAAATATTTAGGAATCTTCTGAATCCGTTGGATATAGAAGATTTCATATTGTAGGTTTCCACTGTGGCTACTTCCGCCAGATTACTTGCCGGCGGTAGGGCAAAAGTACCCATTAAGGCAGGGTCTTTTAGGAGACCTACTCCAATATTTTGGAGCGATTGATTACTTTCATGGATCATTGTGTTGCTTCCCGTAACTTGAGAACTGTTGGGGAGAAATGTTTGTTGGTCGACGATTGTAATTTTTCCTTGAAAAGGAAATACAATCCTCCTGAAGTAGGTCGACACAACTGCGGCCATGGCGTATATCCAGGGCCTTCCCAGTAGGATGTTGTAATCGAGATTTCCATCGATTACTTCAACATCAACTTCTACTATTTTGCCCCCCAGTTCGACTTGCAAGTTACTTAAAATCACGTATGGAGTGTATGATCGTCCATCAAATGCTTTTAAGGTCGTTGACGATTTCGACAAGGGTGGTGAGCCTAAATTTTTCCAGCAACTCATCGACATAAGACATGTAGATGCCCCCTCATCAATAATTGTTCGATGAATAGTTTTGTTGAGGGCTTTCACTTGAATAAGGAAAGCTAGTTGAGCTGGTATCTGAGGGTCATATCCTTTATGATTAAAGGCCACAAGGTTGGAATCCATTGGGCCAATCCCACCTATGGCTGATAATAAAGCTTGCTCTTGGGAGGTGCAATTTTGCGCTACCTCAAGTGTCGACATAGCGGACGACGATTGGGTCAGGTCCTCTATTATATTATAATCCTGTGTTATTTTTTCACGAGGATTAAATGTAGACTTGTGTACTACTCCCTTTGGCGACTTTATCATTGGTTTAGGAACGATGGGTGGCACAACTTCGTTCAAAGTTGTTGTCGAAATACTAGGTTGTTTATCAGCCTTGTTATTCGACCGCTGTGGATTCCGGTAACTTTTATTCCTTGTCAAAGCATTATTCTGCTGCTCTGAGGTGGACAACATAAGCACTTGGGATCGGGAAGCATTTTGATTCGCAACCAGATTTTGTCTTGGATTAGGAAACGGATCAGTCAATACTGCCGGGGTTTTTGAACTCTTGAAGAGTTTCTTAACTTCAGGTATATGTGGACAATCTTTTGTCCAATGATCCTCATCGCATATATGACACCCTGTCGGGGGTCTCCCTTTCCTTTTCTTTTTCTTCTTGCCCCCTGGTTGCTTCAGTTGTTTGCCCTTGTCGGTCGACATGGCATTTACTTCTGAGGCAAGAAGTTCCTCATTTGCATTTTGACTAGAAATTTTGCGTTTGCCAGTCACGCCATTACTGGCGTGAGAGTTAGTATTCGATTCAGGAGGGGGAGGAATTGACAATTCAGGTCTAGGGGCGTCAGGTATTTTGTCGTAGAGCGTGCCCGACTGAGTATATACTAAGTCTAAGTATTGAGCACGAGCAATGACTTGCTCCTCTGTTACGACTCCTCCCTTGGCCACATCTTCCGTTATAGCCGGAAGTAACGACTTTATAAACCATTCAGCTAACAGCTGATCGGGAACGTAAGTTTTCACCATCCTACGACGACGTCGCCACTCATGTATATGATCAGATATGTGAGTGGCCGTTGTCTGTTTGAAGTTGGTAAGGAGTTCTGTTCTCGTTTCATACCTTATCGGTAATTGAAAATGAGTTAAGAAAGTCGTGGCTAAGGAGCTGAAATTGTCGAAAGAGGCTCTTGGCAATTCAATGTACCATTTAGCCGCTGGACCTGTCAATGTCCTCTGGAAGAGGCGAAGTCTTATCGAATCATCATTCAGGGTGTTTGATGAACACCATAGGTGGAATGTCATCACATGATTCGACGGATCTTCGCCTGGATTTCCATTGAATTTAGGGATGTCCGATGGAAGTTTATGCGGAATCGCTGGCCACCAAGGGGCATAAGCAATTGGATCATTCGTCAGCCGGTTTAGATCTGGCAATTCTAGAGTCGCTACAAAGGGCAACTATTGGTTCAGGTTCGGTGAAGCATATCCAAGATAAGATGGTATCGCCTGAGCAATGGGTCTTTGCAGACCAGCATAATGCTGACAACTTTGACAAAGTTGATGGGCATAACCATTATAGCATGGTTTCCCATTACTCACAAAGACTTGTTGCTCAGGTCCTTGATATGATTGCTGGAATGGCGGTTGTTGAGATCGAACCAGCTCTGGTTGTTGGACCATTTGCTGTTGACCAATACTGGATGGTTGACCAAGATGAGGAGTCACAGTACTTGTTTGAGCCTGAGTCGCTCCAGATAAGGAGGCACCACCCTGAGATTGTGATTGAGCCGCTGAGACAAGAGGTTGTTGTATTACAACAGGTAGCGCTTGTACTTGCGACGCATTCGCCATAGCAGGTGTGGTGGGAATATTCGACAGAGGGTGTACTGGTTGCATTGAATATGCAACTCCTGATTGTTGAGGGAGTATTGGTACCCAACCGCTAGATGTGATTCCAGTTTGACCTGAACTTTGTTGTAAACTCCCACATGGTTGTTCTCCGGGAGGGAACAATGAAAGAGCGTACTGCCCTCCACATGGTGGAAATCCAGTACTTAAAGGGTAAATTGGCCTTTGAAGACACATTGGATCAATTTGTTGAGTTTCAACATAAGAAGTACCAGATGATAATCCAGATGAAGAAATAGGAACTAACCATGTCATTGTCCCTGATTAGACTCCGGCTTGTTGTTGACAATTCGCCGGGACAGATGGTATACCAGCGAACATCGTTGGAATAGCAGCAGGAGGTTCTGCTGCTGCTGTGTCGGACAACACAATCCTAGATGTCGACGGTTGTTCAGACATATCTAGTCTATCCAAAAGATTTCTTAGCGATTCTACAGGAACTTCCACTTGTGGTGGACTAACTTCGAAGATCAACGAGGGAAGGGTGATGATTATTCCGCTTAAAATAAATTTTATAACGACGCTTTAGACACAACTTGCTTTTTCAGTTTTAAAGAGTCGAGAAAAAGCTAAAGATGACTCTAGTCTCCTTCGATGTTTTAATGAGCCCGAAGTGACAAATGCTCGGATGGACTTTTTCAGTTATAGAGTTTGAAAAAGGCCAAAAGAAACTGCTCTGGAGATCTAGGCAGAGGGTGTGCCAAACTTTTCGCAAAACCACGGAATACATTTTACGGTACGTGTGGTCAATCTTCGTGAATGCTGTGTTCACTGCATTGCGATCAGTAGGGCGGTCGACACGGCTTCCTAAGGATAAAGGATATATGCCTATAGGGTCTCCCAATATATACTCGACGGTACGTGGGAGCACAAGTCCGTATTAGTGCCACCGACTCTCAGGAGGAATCACCCACCTTCTTCGAGATCGACAGTCACTACGTTTAACGACGCCGGAACACGTCTCTAGCTTAGACCTCTATCTGTTTGAGTTATGTTTCAAAGCGTTGTTAGGTTCATTCAGTATATTTTAAGTTGATCTTTTTAAAGTTTTCCTTTCAAGGTTCACCACGAGATGTATGTGACAAATTCCTAAATGCAGCCTAAGATGAGAAGCAAGCTTTTTCAAATCTTTTTGACTGATGAAATTCTTAACTACTGAGGGAGAAGAAAGGCATATCTTTTCACACAGTTCATACAGCACAAACTAATGCACTTTCCCCTAAATCAACATGCAAACTTTTCAGATGCAAAATGCACAATGCAAGTATTTCTTTTCTCTTTCTTAATGTTGATGTATTACAGAAAGAAAGCTGTTATATAACTTTGAGTTCAATTTCGAGTGAAAACAAACAAGCTTGTCCAAAATCAAAAGACACCTTAAGATTCACTTGTTTCGATACTAGAAATATATGAAATCAAACCATATGACGAAAGCAAAAGACCAATCAGCTATGAACAACAAACAAACTAACTCTTAAGATCAGCAAGACACCTATCACAGGTTTAGATCTAAGAGGTCACAGCAAGACTAGTTCACTTTTCGTTATGGGAAACCGTAAATGATGTAAGAAATACAAAAGAACAAGTACAGTTTCTTTATATAACCGAGGTGGAATAATGGCAAGTAAAGTTGGTTTCAGATAGGTACATGGACTGGTAACTGGCTGCAAAAACAATAGTGAAAACAGGGCAAGAAACAGGAGGAAACCCCAGCAGCACTAGGCAAAACTGGATCAAAGCAGGTAGTACACTGTCAGTTTGACATTCAGTGCAGGTCCCGAAGGGGCTACCTGCGTTGCAAAGCAGGTAGCCTGTGTACTGCCTGCTTTGGAAAACGAAAGTTGCGTTTTCACAGTTTCCGGGTCACAATTTTCTCAAAAATTCACGGTTTTTGCTCAAATCAGAAGCTATCAGTCAAGTACACACTAAGGGATGACAAGGACGATGAAAAGCTATCACTAAGAGCTTACAAGGATCCTTGTAGATCAGCTCTTCAAATCATGAACATGCTCAGAAATGAGCTAGAGTAGCTGCCCTCTACTTCGCTTTTGATATAGTCAAAATCTTTTCGATTTGGTACTCTTTTGTTCAGGAAATGAATAGAAAAATACTACAAACAATCAAACAGATACGATCCCCAGTGGAGTCGCCAGTTTGTTGTAGGGAAAAGTATCCGATTCGAATGACCCTATCCCACTCTAAGGGTGATAGTACCTCAGCAACAACTGTAAAGAAAACTACTTAAGGTTTACTTCTTTACGAAAGCAAGAGAGAATGAGGAAATGCACTAACCGTTGCCTTGCGCTTAATGTCGAATCCAAACTCTTCTCTTCGCTGCTTGCTCCCAACTCCTTGCTCTTTTGCTGGCCCAGCTACAATGAGATCCTGCAAAATAACAAAGAAGGAAACTACAAGAAGCATGCAATCATAACTGATTCACGGATTAGCATAAATCAAATATACAATTATCACAATACATAATTGAAACAAATGCATATAGAAGAACCTCAATAGCTTTTATTAATGAAGAAGTAAAGTTCTGAGAAGGTTACAACCATTGAAGGCCCCAATCCAGCAACACCTCCCAGCAGAAAGAATTTCTCCTCTTCACCTCCTTCAAGCAATCACCCAATAGCTCTATAGTGAAACCAACAACATATCATTACTTTGCACAAAATTCCAGCCTCCTGAGCTCATAGGAGAGAGCTCAATATATAGATGAATTGAGAAAGGATGAGTCAGCTTGCAACTGATATGTAGCTGCCTTGTGTCCTCTCTCTCTTCAGTTGATCTTCAGTTCTTGAGTCCACTTGGAGAACCTTGCTTCCACTTGGAGAAACAGAGCCTCTGACTCATCACAAGGCGAAATCCCTGATCCAAGTGTTAGTTTTGGAAGATTCCAGAGCAATGACTCAGTGTGCCACTTGTCCCATCTCGCTCAGCGCAGGTGGCCTTTGTCCCACTTGCTTTGCAACGCAGGTACACCATGGAGGAGTTGTGCTTCAACGCAGAAGCCTAGTGGAGCACCTGCTTTGATTTCAGGATTGCTTGTTTTTGAGTGTTTTCAGGTGGAGAACTGATCTGAGAGCTGTTGGTTTGCTGACCTTGTTCCTCTAGGGGTAGGAACATCATGTTTAGGGAACTTTGGATTCCTTGGATTATTGACAATTCATGCCTGTTGCTGTAAGGCACAAAATTGTCTATAACAAGAGGAAAGGTATGCAATACTTACAGATTTTTTTTCAAATTTCATTGTAGAGAGGTGAGTAGAGGAGTAGTGGAATTCATAACATCTAAAGGATCTAGCCGAGGATGTAATTTTAGATATTACAATGGGAGAAAAATAGTGAAATATTTAGTGAGCCATAACAGAGCAGTTAAAAGTGAACTATGAAATAATTTTTTCTTAACTAAGCATTGAATACATGACATTTAAATCATGGAAATAACATAATATAAAGGAAAATACCTCAAGATAAACATCACCATAAGAGATTGACACATAAATCCATGAAAAGGTAGACTTCATCCTTCATAATGCACTCAAAGTTAATGAAAATGTACAATGCACAATTTATTCTCTATCAAACCCTGACAAACTCTTTATTACTAGTAAAATACATCATATATACATAAAAAATAATTATTTCCTTCCTTTACGAACCGAATTCCCAAAAAAAATTAGTTTATGCTTGCAACAATGAATATAGATCTACTTTCAAGAAACTAGGAAATTGTTTTGACTAAAAAATTCTTAAACAAATTACATTGAATACATGCATAAAAATGAGGGTCAAACCTCAAAAACTCTTCAGTACAATTATCATAACCATGATAGTAGATTACAGGAGGTTTCGATTTGAATTTCATGCTCAAAATGTTGATTGTGTGCCAGGAAGAAAAGCACATTCACTATGCTACTTCAACAAGTTGATGATTTTCAAGTTTTCGGTCATGCCCTGTACTTCTTGATGTGAGAAAAAGGTATAAAAAAGCTCCTAAATTATCAAAAACCCACTAGAAATACCTATCTAGACTTTAAACTTACACCCATAAAAATTATCACCTACAACAGAAGCGTAGCGACTGAACATAACGAATTTCCACCTACATATGTTTGACTAAGCGTTGGGATCTCTTGTTGAGAAAAAAATATTTTTGATGATCCTAACATTCTAAAAATCCTCCTTAACCCTCAATACACAAAAAATAGAACCAAAACCCTTATCCTTTATCAAAATTTAATACTTTAGCAGTAGTGCAACAAATTTTTTGCATTACTTTGTCACCTACCTCTTTTACAAAAAGATAAAAAAAAAGCAAAGGATATGATTTACATAGACTAATGCACTTCAAACAAATAGGAAAAGAGAAAAAATTGTTTTAGTTCCCTATCCAAATTCAAATTTTTTATACCTCAACCAACAAGTCTAGGCTTTCTCTTTCTTAGTGCTACTTTTCCTACAATGCCTCCTGTAACTGTTGTCTCTTGGTTTCTTTTTCAAAGTGAGGTTTTTCTTGTAAATGTTCTTGACTTTTCTATGTAGGGGAAGATTTATCTTCAACATATTCGTAGCTTCAAACAATGCGAGCTCAAAAATTTTCAAGTGGTCATGTATCTTCTCTTTGTCCCTCTCGTCGTGTTGTCTAAGCCTAGTAATTTTATTTTGAGCTTTCCTGAATTGTTTCCTCAGACATTTACAAGAAATTATTAAGTTGCTTGTCATATTTAAACTATTAGAAAATTATATATTACGGAGCAATGGAACACATAAAATATTGCAGAAATATAAACACAGAAAACACATAAAACAAGAGGGACACAGATATACGCGGTTCACCTAATTTGGGCTATGTCCACCCTGAACAGCCAGTCCTTCCTTTCTATTATCCAGAAAAATGAAGAGACACAAACTACAACAGATCCGATGTAATACCCTCTGTTTTCTCTCACGGTCTCACCTCTCTGTTTCTTTCTCATGAAATACACATCTATTACACAGCCTCAAATACCATGCCCTCATACAAAGAGAGGGGTTTCCTTCTAGGGAAAAAACCCTAAATTAAACATAAGTTCTATCGTCAGATCATCTGACTAATGAACAACCCAGATTGACAAGAAATTACTATACTTTTACGAGGCAATTTGACATCTATTTTTAGCTTCGGGGGTGCTACCCCAGAGCCCCCACCGAGGGACCGATGGCCCTCAAGCCCCCCAGCTGGGGGGATCGGCCCACCAGGACCCCCGGGAGGGGGACAAGGCCCCCCCGGACGCCCCCGCGTGGGGGCGTGTCCAAACTTCCTGGGGTATACATCCAATTGAAGTAAAGACCTCTGATCAATCATGCTCCACACAACAATCTCCCACTTGGAGAATGATTGTAGCAACTCCATTGATGCTTCATTTGTTGGACAATGACTCCTCTTTGGACCTAGTTGTTTCTCATCTTCATCGTCATCCTTGAAAACCAATTGAAAATGAGCATGTTCTCAGTTTCTCCCTGGTTACAACTTTTGTTAGCATATCTACAGGATTCTGGCTAGTGTGTATCTTTTCCAGCTTCAACACTCCATCTTCCAACATTGATCGTATGAAATGGTACTTGAGCTATATGTTTTTAGTCCTGGAATGAAATGTTGAGTTCTTTGCAAGATGAATGGCACTTTGGCTATCACTCTATAACGTGTCGATATCATGCTCCTTACCCAATTCACCCATAAACCTTTGTAACCAAATCATTTCTTTACTAGCCTATGTAGAGACAACATACTTTGCTTCTGTTGTTGAAAGTGCAACAACACTTTGGATTTTTGAAACCCAACTGACAGCTATTCCACCAATAGTAAATACATATCCTGTAGTGCTCCTCCTATTATCTCTGTCACCTGCCATATCTGCATCAACATATCCCTGTAGGGAAATTTTTGAACCACCAAAGCATAATGCTTGATTTGTGGTACCTTTCATATATCTAAGAATCCATTTTACTGTCATCCAATGTTCCTTTCCTAGATTGTTCATGTACCTGCTTACAACTCCCATTGCATGTGCAATATTAGGCCTTGTGCAAACCTTTGCATACATTAAGCTTCCAATTGCTGATGCATATGGAGCTTTAGACATATAATCCATGTCTTCTTGGGTCTTTGGGCACATTTCCTTACTAAGTTTGAAATGGCTAGCAAAAGTTGTACTAACTGGTTTTGCATTGTGTATGTTAAATCTTTGCAACACCTTCTGTATGTACTCATTCTGAGACAATGTTAATTTGCAATTTTTCCTATCTCTAGTTATTCTCATACCAAGGATTTGTTTTGCAGCTCCCAAATCCTTCATTGCAAATGAATTTGCCAATTTTCTTTTGAGCACATTTATTTCCTACATGTTAGATCCTACAACAAGCATGTCATCTACATACAATAACAATATAATATAACTTCCATCATTTTTCTTTTTTAGATAAACACAATGATCAGAGTGACATCTAGTATAACCTTGCTCAGGCATAAACTTGTCAAATTTTAGATACCATTGCCTTGGAGCCTATTTTAAGCCATGAAAGCTCTTCTTCAACCTGCACACTAGTTTCTCCTTCCCTTTCACTTCATATCCTTGTGGCTATTGCATATATATCTCTTCCTCCAAATCCCCTTGGAGAAAGGTTGTCTTTACATCTAACTACTCAAGATGCAAATCTTCAACTGCCACTAGACATAAAATAGTTCTGATTTAAGTCATTTTAACGACAGGAGAAAATATTTCATCAAAATCAATACCTTTCTTCTGTGCAAACCCCTTCACCACAAGTCTAGCTTTGTACCTCTGTTTTCCTCCATCTTCTTCCTTCAGCCTGTAAACCCATTTATTCTGCAATGTAGTTTTACCTGCAGGCAAATTGACTAAGTCCCAGTCTGGTTATGCATTAAGGAGTCCATCTCTTCTTCCATGGCTACCTCCCACTTCTTCCTGCTTTCAACCTGCATTGCTTCTTCATAACATTCGGGTTCACCGGAATCAGTCAACAATAAATAATATAATGAAGTAGAGTATCGTTCAGGGGGTCTACTTATCCTGGGAGATCTTCCAACACCACTTTCGGGTGTTTGGGCTGCCTGTTGCTATTGTGATGGTTGCTACTATTGTGGTTGTTGATTATTATTATTTTTAGGCACCTTTACTTTTTCATTGATTTCATCAAGAACTGTGTATTTTTTGTTTTCTTTTTCCTATTTATTTTCCTGCAACTAATTCTTATACAAGACCTTTTCATTGAATATTACATCTCTGCTCCTAATGGTTTTGTGATTTTCATAATCATATAAGCAATAACCAAAATCATTAACACCATATCCAATAAACGTACATTTATTTGACTTTGCCTCAAGATTTTTTCTATTTTCTTTATCAATATGGACAAATGCGTCACAACCAAAAGGCTTTAAAAAAGAGTAGTTTACCTTTTTACCTGTCCATGCTTCCTACGGAACACCACCATCCAAGGAACTTGAAGGCCCTATGTTTATTAGATAAACAATAGTATCTACAGCATTTGCCCAAAACTGTAAAGACAATCCTCTATGCAATCTCATACACCTTGCATGCTCCATGATTGTTCTATTCATCCTTTGTTGGTACTATTTTATTGCCATCGTTTCCTTCTAAAAATCCATCATTCATCTATCATTTTCTCCCATAAACCCCTCAAGTCCATTGGAATTGATCATTTAAGCATTATACTTGTTATTTTACATTAAATTTAATTTGTGGATTTTTATGTTAAAAATTAGAGATTTTCAACAAAATTACGGGATGTCATGACTTCCTGTAATTGGTTTATGTTGTGACACGTGGCATGGCAGGAAAATCAAAACAGAGGATAGCGACGTGATCACTAATGTACATACATGGTGAAAGATCTATTTAGCATCGCATCTGGAGCTCCTAGATACATGGTCAATGCTGGTCAAACCCAGCTGTTTTGGTCATAAAAGCAGCAAAAATCCAAAGTTACCTAAACTGATTTCGTTTTGTTTTAGAAATCAATTAAGATTAGAAAAAAACAAAAATCGCCTTTTTGACTATAAAAGCATAAAAATTTGCGTGATAATGTATTTACATTTGATTGTAAACCTTAAGGAATGTTAGTGAACGAAGGATAATAAACATTGAGAAGACTTAAGACTGCATATTGTGTTGTTACCAGAACTCTGTTCTTGCATGTAATTGATTTCCAGACTTTAATCACAGGTAGTGTTTCATCATTCCAGTGTTTTATGTGTTAACGGTTTCATCATCTGAAGTTTTCTAAGTGTACCATCAACACGTGGACAGGCCGTACGTGGGGACTGATATACTTTCATTTCCTTTTCATAGCATTTAGAATTCAGATCTGAATAGCATCTGATGCCATTTCTTTGCTTGTGAATTAATTAATTCGATTAGAAGTTCTTGCAAGTGTTATTGTATGATTCATGGTGATAGCTTGAAACTCCAATTGCTAAATTATTGAACAAGATCTTGTAAAAGATTTAATTGAGCATTGAATTTCGAAGTATCTCTGTGGACTCCTTTTTCATGCATTTGAGTTTTAGTATCGTTAAAAGAGTCTTTAGCTTTCATGAATTTGATTTTTAGGATGCTTAGTGTGTTACCGAGAAAGAGTTTTTGTGAATGATATCCTTGTAAGAGGATTGAAAACTCAGACTAGTAACACACTATGTTTTTAGGACAGTTAATTAAATTAGATGATTTGAATGTTTAAAGTGTGAAAGGAAACATATTCCAATCTCTTGTAAAAGATTGTTGTAGCCTGTCATAGTAGACACTTATCTAGGTAGATGAGATCCTTTTAGGTCTATGGATAATAGACACGTGCCTCTATGTTTACCTACCTTGGTTGACATTAAATTTAGTCTAATCTAGACCTATGGATTGGTCACTACATTTTGGAACCATTGCCGGGGAAGGCACAACTAGAGGATTTCTAAAAAATAAAAAAAATAAAAATAAACAAAAACAAACAAAAGCATAGATTTAATTATGATTCATCATTTTAGAAGTCATGTTTACTTATCTCTAGATCTAGAGATGATAAAGGTAGATTCATAAAAACTCCCTATCCAAAAACTAATTCACCACTAGGAGCAGACCCTTTAGGAAACGTTGAACACACAACACCAGCTGGGAAAGTCACCATACAAAAATTAGAGGATAAAATGAAATCATGGAAAAGACTCACACTCATTGAGATGAATATTCTATTGGAACACGAATCATAGAAGAAACATCTCCCTGAATCCTCTATAACAAGAGAAAGTAGCACAATAACTCAACAATCTCTCCTTTAACCTACTGACTTTGAAAAATCTCAAGAAGGAGAAAAATCACTAGAACAACTTCTCTTCGAAACAAGTGACACTGAACAAGAAATTAAATCAACAGAGGAACATATCAAAATGGTTTAGGAAGGAGATGGATCAGCAAGAGGACCACAAAATCAAGGTCGAAGAGAGGAGGAAGAGTCAACCTTTAAATTTCCTATTCAAGAACCAGGAGAAAATTATCATGAGGAAATAAAAATGAAAAACATACCTCCATCTGTGCTACCAAACTTTTATGGCATGGCTTCAGAAGATCCAGATTCATTCTTGTTTGAATTGTCATAGTATGTCGAACATACGGTTACACAGATGATGCCTACAGGCTTAGACTCTTCCCAACAACATTTAAAGCATCAGCATTAAGATGGTTCATGGGACTTGGTGAACATGCAATAACTAAGTGGGATGGCATGAGAAGAATATTCCTAAAGAAATACCAACCTTGATGCAGATCGAAAGATTCTAAAGATGATATCTTTAGGATGAATCAACAAGAGGATGAAAATTTAGAGTAGTATTTGGAATGATTTGTTTACAATTTGCAAAAATCAAAATATAGGACCATGTCTCTTGATATGATTCGAACAATATTTTTTACGGTCATTCGAGAGGAATACTTAGATGATCTTAATTTGATGGGAAAAGGTGATATTTCCATTTTAACTTTCGAATAAATTGCTGATTTATGTGAAACGTATTCAAGGAGAAAAGTCAGATATGGAAAAAGAGCTCTATCATCTAAAGCCACAAAATCTGCTTCAGCAAGTGTCACAAGGGATGAAATAGGAAACCTGTTAGAGAATTCAAAACAGATCTATTAAGTACCTTAGGAACTCAAATTGACACTCTGAAAGCCAAGAAAATACAAGAGGAAGATCAAATAATGGCTGTCTTTTGTCCAAAATGCTGGAAGAAACATGCCTTGAAAGACTGCCCATTAGAAAACATTCAAGTTTGTGCCTTTTGTACTGAAAATAATGATATATTTCATTGCTCTAAAGTAAAGATTTTGCAGAATTGTAATGTGGAAGCAGCTAACACAGATATGGAGAATGTGTATTTCATGGGCGCTAAGAGACCGTGGCAACCTCGACCTCCCCCTCCAGGTATGTTTCCAAACCAAAATTTGCAATTTCCTGCACAAGATCAGATGTATGGTTAGAATTCTTGGAATGTTCCCATGCCATGGCAACACCGAAATTACCCACAGAACAATGGAGACCATTTCAACAGTACTCTCAACAATATCAACCATATCCTCAACCATACCAACAGTATTCTCAGCCATATCAACAACATCATCAGCCACATTCACAATATCCTCAAACATATCAACAATATCCTCAACAGCAAGTTGTTTATCAACCCTAAAACACTCAACAAGCATCACCTGCTCCTCAACCAATAATTCCACCTCACTGACAACTCCCATCTAACCAACAACCTCCTAGACCCACTCAGATTCCTGCTCAGCCTGTACCAAATCCAAATAACAAAGCAGAGAGACCAGCTTATGATGTACATGAGGGACCATCATATCCCACATTACCTTTACAAAATATCTATTTGAGGTCTGGTAAGGTACTTCAAAAAGAACCTCCAATAGTTGAAAAATAAGAAGAAAACGAAGAAAATGAAAATGAAACTCCAACTCAAAGGAAACAAAATGATGACATCAAAAATAAACAAATGCAACCATTGCATCCACCACCTTTTCCAGAATGATTGGTTTAAGAAAAACTTCCCATGTCTATACCACAGTTTTATGTTTTAGATGAGCTAAATAATGTCTATATAAAAATTCCACTATTGCAAGCCATAAAAGACATTCCCATATATACTAAAGCAATCAAAGAACTATGCCTCAAGAAGCCTACTAGGAAAAGAATTGATCCACAAACTGTTCATGTTATTGGACATTTAGCTGGCTTTATGAAGAACACCATTTCAATGGAAAAGTATGTTGATCCTGGTATTCCCAGAGTCACTACAATCATTAACAACATACATATTACAAACACCTTAATTGACCTTGGGGCCACAATAAATGTGATGACTCTTGAAATAATGAAGACATTGCAGCTCACAAACTTGCAGCACACAACAATTGTTCTAAACTAGCTGATAGGTCTAAAGTGATTCCTGAAGGGATTTTGGAGGACATAATTGTTTCATTGGACTCTTGGTAGTATCCAGTGGACTTTCTAGTTCTTCAGCCAAAATCTAATTTAGGAGGACACCCCATCATCCTTGGTAGACCCTGGTTAGCAACTGTTGATGCATTCATAGAAGAAGCATCAGAGATGGTTCTTCATCCATGGAGGATGAGGAAAATTGTGCCTTAGCGAGTAAGGTGAAGAAGGGGAAGGAGAAGGTTTCTATTTCCAAATCTAGTTCTTCCCATGGTGGGAAGAAGTATGACAAATCGAAAGTGTGATGCTTTCATTGTCATGAGGTGGGCCATTTTGCTACAACTTTTCCACAAAGGAAATCCAAGAAGGGATCTGTTATATAGATATTTGGGCACTGCAACCCCAATCATTTATGTCAATAAAACAAGGGCTCTTTAACCCCTAAAAGTGTTGTTTCATACCCTAAAATATCAAGGTCAATTGATTACATCATTTCCCAGAAGTTCCACTTGAAAACCACTCAGAACTGGCCAAAACTAGACCATTCTAACTGCTCCTTGGTCAAGGTGAGATGCATACTGGCTCCTACACTCGCTAGGTGCGATGCATACTGAATAAGCCTTCTATGGGGTGTGATGACCGAGAATGGAAAAATTTCTGAGGCCGTTTGCTAAGTGGATGCTCATGGAATCTTATGGAAACTTCCTCTATGACACTTGCCTCTCTGAATTCGCCTAGGGATGAGTAAGAGATCCAAGAAATCTCCAAGTGGAACTAAGAACTACAAGTGGAATGACACTAATCAAAAACCTAGAGATGACTCACACCTCTGCAAACATCTATAAATGGATCCCTCATCTGATAGATTTGAAAGGCTGGAATTTTTTAATTTGTAAGGAAGTGTTGATAGTTTGTCCTTGAGAAGAAGCATTGTATTGTTGAGTGATCTTGCTTTTCATGAGGTGAAGAGGGCTTTGATGCTGGGAGGATGATGCTGGATCAGACAACTAGGTTGTAATTCTCCCTTCTATTTTAATAAAGTTCTTTGAGTTTTCCTCCATACAATCGTGTATTTGTGAATCTTGTTATTTGTGAATGCAATTGTATGTTCAATATATTTCTGATTTTGCGTTGTTTATGATATTATAGATAAAGATGCTTTGATGTTGTTCTGTTACTTTGTCTGTACAGTTATTCTCTAAAGTGGGACAAGTAGGAGAGGACATGCAAGCTTTATCAAGGGAGAGAGAAATCAAGCAAGGACTCAAGCGGAAGATCCAGGTTGGTTTTTTGCTTGTCTCTTATGATTCTATCATACATAGAGGAAATCACAAATTGCTTTGATTGTTTGTTTCTAAGATAGCTACCAATATTAGTGGGACTAGCAGATCGAAAAGACATTAGTTTTCTTTGAAACAAAATGGTGACTCCACCAGGGAGTGAATATTTTGTTTCTTTGTTATTGTTGTTTGCTTTGCAAACTACAGACGGAGCCTGAAGTTAGCCAGATAGCCTTCGAACTACTCTTGCTATGCAATTGCAAAGTAGATGAATGATGCTTCAGTCAATCTCTGGGTTGGTTTATGAACTGAACATCTGATTTACAAGTGTTCTAAATTCCCTTGTGGTAGCTCAATAATCTCTTAAGATCATACCCCTATACTTTGTTTTTACTATCCATCGTAGCTTAGTTTAAATCATTGAACTTAGTTGCAAATTTTGAGCAAAAACCCAACTCAGTTTTGCTCCCTGGCCCATCAAACTGTCCATACCTGGAAGGAAGTATGCATCACACTTCCCGTGTGTAGCAGGTGAGATGCATCCCTATTTTTGTGAAGGATAGGAGCGATGATTGAGTGATACTATTTCTCTCCTTGAAATCTAGGCTTTTCCTCCTTGTTTTGAGCTCTATTCAGTTGTTTTTACTGCTCATGATTAGTATCTCACTGTTGAAGCCTCCTTCCTTTACATTGTTCAGCCTCCATTGATTAGGATTAGTAAATTTTTTATGTATTTGTCCATCATTTACGATCCTTAATAAAAAAGTAGCCTAAATTGAACTATCGTTTTGATGCAAAAAAGTGTCGTAACTGTCATTTTGAGTCAAAAAGAATAGTGTCGTAAAGTCTTCCTCCTCTAGATAGTCGATTGTACTTTTGTCATTGTATTTGATTTGAATTGTTAATATTTGAAGTGTCAAAAGTAGTTTTTCTCTTAGAAATCGAAAAGTGTCATTTATTCTTCCTTTCATTTTGAAAATAAATTGTCGAAATGTCGCTTTGAAGGAAATAGTTCAGATCTATACTTAGTTTTCCTTTTTGGCATTCTCACATTAAGGAAATGAAAAAAAATACATCCATTTGCATTTAGATTGTATGCGGAAAATGAGTTAGGAAAAGTGCATTTAGTGTGTGCTCTTTGCTCTCTGTTTGAAAGAATCGTAATCTTCTTTCCTTAGTAGCTATGGTTTTCGTTGCTAAAAGAAAAGCAACAATTGTTTATCATTTTAGGTTGCATATTTAGGAATTTTACATCTGCATCACATTATGAACCTTGAAAGGAAAACATCTAAACATGATCCACTCTAAAATAAATCTCAATTAACATAACAACACTTTGGAACCTAATGCAACACATCTAGAGGTCTATGCTAGAGACGTATTCCAGCGTTGTAAAACCTAGTAACTATCATTTTCATCGAAGGTTGGGTGGTTCCTCCTCTTTGAAACGACAAGTGCTAGTATAGACTTGTGCTCCTGTTGTGCTCTACAACAACCCCCCATTTCATATCATTTTATTCACAAAACTATAATATGAAATGGGTCCCTTTTTATTTTAATTGGTATCAACTTTGTATTATTCAAAAAGGTCCGAAAACAAAATGAAAACATTATAAAACCTTTTTGATAAACCAATTATTTGGTCTTATAATATAAATGATTAATCTTTTATCATTGCGATAAAGCGATCGCAAGATCGCATGTCGCAATGAGAAAGGAGGCATAATTTAAAGACCCATTGGTTTTCTCCGACGCGACAACATGCAATAGGCTATCAGATATCGGCAATTATAAGTTACCATAACAAAAGTTCCTTTCGCTCTGATGTGATGTGATAAAGTCCCTTTCACTCTGATGCGATGCGATAAAGTCCCTTTCGCTCCGATGCGATGCGATATCACTATCGGTGATCGGGGTTGTACCATGCATGCTTTTCAAAGTGCTCAATTAATACTCGCGATGTGACGCGATAGTGCTATCGGTGATCAGGGATTCCAAAAGGAACCAATATAACGATTTAAGTTTTCCCCCGATGCCCAATTGCGATAAAGCCAAAAGCACAAACTTAAAAAATTGTTAAAGTGGGGATATTACGATTAATTCGTATTAAAGGCCTTATCTTCCAAACAGTGATTCACCCGCGCTCAACCGCCAAAACATCCAAGGCACGCTTAAACAAATAATTCGACCAATAAAATGATATGATTGACATTTAAAGGATTGGCAGGTTTTAACGTCCATTTAATGAAATAGTAAGCTTAAAAATCTTTTCACAGATTGTATTCGCGGCCACTTTAAGTTAATCCTTCATCGTGCATTGATCAATATATCTCGCTCGTATTTGGTTTTCGCTACCAATTCTCTGTATTACGTTCATTTTCACTCATGTGCAGAACTCTTCCGAAGTAATAGATTCAAGCAAAATGGGGATGAAGTCTAAGAAAACTGCAATTGCTTCCGCTTCACCAGTCCCAGGACAACCCGTCACTGATCCAGGAACAAAAAAGAAAGGGTTGATATCTGATACTACATGTTCAGGACTCGGCATAACTACTTGGCAAAGTACCTATAATTTGATTGAGGCCGAAGAACCAGAGGTGACAGCAGTACAAGCCACAGTAGATACCAATCGAAAATATGATGCTACTTTAAAGGACTTAGCTGACTCTTTCCTTCATCGGATAGCAGCTCGGGAACAAATTCTCCCATATACGGATGTAGTGAGGTGGGCAATTGAGGAAATTCCAATCACAGACAAAACCTTCTGCACCAGAGATGGGAGAATCTTCGGTTCATTTCAGGCTAATGATTTGAGGCAAATGTATCATTTGCCTGTGCCAGAGAAGAAGTACAACAAAGCATTTCTAGAGAAATTCTGAAATGAGAACGAAACTGAATCCGAACCCATTCGGGATTGGAGGCAAAATCTGGAAAAACAAAAGCATGAATCTTCCGGTAAGTACTCTGTTGATTCCCTATGTTCTCCTTATTGTTATGCTGGGATAATGATGTGTAGATTGTGGGGTTTCACGATTCCGCTAATTTCACTATAGAAATGGTTCCCTTGATGGAAGCAGCGTGTAATAGTGAAATAATGGATTGGGAAACTATACTGTCAGATAAGCTAGCAAAAGCAGTTCTTGATTTTAGAACCAAAACCTGTGTCACTGAAAGGCTTATCCTCCCATTCTACTACAGTGCTTATATACTAGACACCCTGTGTTTCAATTCTGAATTTCCCGTGCTCGGCTGGAGGTGGACTTCACAAGACTCCATGCCTATTCACATATACCATCAGAAATTGTGGAAAACTTCCTATAAGCACCATTTATACCAAGTTTGCAACGACTTTATGTTATCCATTCATTACTCTATTTTTGATAAACCTGCTCCCAAGATTTCTTACCAAGTAGGGATTGATTTGAAATCAATAGGAAGATGGTTCAGAAAGGAAAAATTTACTTATATAAGAATTTTCAGCAGCCAAGCCGAACCTCATGTCCTTCCTTTGTACATACCTGATAAACTACTGGCGAGGGAAATAGCCTATCAGATTATCTTTGAAGGAGTTACACAAACTCTAAAGAAAAATAAGAAGCAGGTCTGGCCCTCTTTTCCTCTGAGATGTGGTGTCTACACTTTGCATGATTTCAAACATGCAGAGAAAGAATCTACAAAGATGAAGTCATTAACTCTAAAAACTCTCCCTAATAGGCGATTTCATCCCAACAAAGTCACCTATAATGCACTTGAACAGGCCAAACTGACAAAGTTTGACCATAAAAAAGATAAGTTTGATGACCTGTTCTCCTTAGCTGAGTCGATGTCCCAAGTTAGATCGTTGGCCATAATGGAATACAAAGATGAAGGGTTAGTTGAATTCAACAGATCTAGAGAACAAAGGTTGCAAACTCTGCCTCTAGATCTGTTAGCGACAACCCCAACAACAGAATCAAGCGAGCCTGAACAACGACATACTAAGGAACCTCTGGTTACATCAAAAGAACAGGAGGAAGTGCATATGAAAAGACAAGAGGAAACCCAAATGAAAGAGCAGGAACAGAGCAGTGTTGAGGTGAATGTAGATACTCAAATTGACCCGAAATTGCTTCAGGAATTGTAGCAATTCGATTCAATTATCAATAATCTTGAATGCTCAAAAGATGCCGAGAAATCAAAAGCAGTAGATACATAGGAGACCACTTCAAAATAGGTTCCAAGTAGAACCAGCGGCCTGCCTAGTTCGAAAGAAGTAGAGATAATCCCAAAGGATACCTCTGATCAGATTATTTTGCAAATAGAAGAATTTCCTCCCTTGGATGTCTTCTATAGCCCAAGACACAAAGCAGTGGTAAAACGACAGAGGAAGAGGAGAAGGACTGATCAACCTTCCCTATTCCCAGAACAAACAGTGATGGGCAACGTGGTTTGGAAGGAGGAATTTGACCCCTCTGACGACCTAACAAAACTATCACAATATGTTGGAGCCTATTCGGCAGCGACAATAGATAAGGCATCAGAGGTGAGTCTTTTATTAAAAACAAAAGACCAGGAGATCTTTTCATTGCAAGTGCAACTATCAGGAGCACAATAGAAGGCGGAACAGGTAGAGCGACAATTGTTAACACAACAACAAATAAATAATCAATTAACTCAACAATTGCAGGAAGAGAAAAAGAGGATTGATCACAGTGCAGTCCAAAAGCAGAAAGAGCTGTCTGAGGCATTGGCACAACTGAAAGCAGCGAATGAACAAATGCTGAAGTCAAGAGATGAGAAAATTGCTCAACTATCAACACAACTAGAGAAAACCAAGAATCTTCCACAGATAGTCGAATTTGAAGTAGAGGCATTACAAATAAATAAGGCATTAATAACACAGATCAAGCTTTTATGTCAACAAATCGCCCAGGCGGAACCATTATGCGATTTGACAACATCAATAAGTGTAAAATCAGAAAACACTAGAACATACTTGGATCAAGCCGATGAAACATTAACTAATTTTCTTGAGTGGCAACATACCGATCAGGGATAGGCGGCTAATTTACCAAAGATTTTATAATCACATAAGGAAATATTATTTACAGAATGGCAGTCCCAGTTAATGAAAGCAGAGAGAGAAATTTCAAGATGCAAATCAACCACAAGTAATTTGGTTGAATAAGTCAATAATACTCTCTACTTGTCTAACATGATTTCCCAATCTACTCCAGGTAAATTGACAGCGGCGAAAACATTGGAGCAGTCATGTTATCCAGAAATAGAGAAAAATGGGAGATTAATCATAGGAATTAACAGTTTGACATGGGACGCCTATTGGTTATTCTTAGTCAAACCACACATCCAGAGAGCTGCCCTCTAATGCCTTACAGATGCAATCGGGTATATCATTCCCGATATTCAGGATGCCACCTATGCCGCCCAACTCAACTCTCGCCTCAACAGACCACCCGAAGTGGAGCCAATGCTTTCGATATGTCAGCTCAGGTTTAAAGGCAAACAGCCTAAATGATGATTCATCCCGCCGACTGCTAGATTGTTGTGAAGGAGATATTCAAGATCAAATTGATACCAGTTAAGTAGGATTTCAGTTTCATAGATAGTTAGCTTAATTAAGTATTTATAGACCCTTTCATTGTATTTGGAAAGGGTCGTAAGTTTTGTACATGACTTAAAGCCTGAAGTCGCACTACTGTACTTCATGCATATTCTTTTATAAAATTGGACCAATTATTCTGATTTTGACAAAGAAGCTTTTATGTGAATGTGCACTATTGTCTTTTTTTGAAAGTATTTCTGCGTTGGAAGAAGAATTTCAAATCGCGATTGATATTGGGAGTGCTAAGCAGCTCATATGGTACTATAATCTATGTCTGAATTCATTCTTTTTATATGAATTGTCATTTGATCGCTTTTGCTATCATCAAATATATGTATGTGTTTTAACAACATTCTTTATTCTTTCCACTATTGGATGTTTATATTATGCCTTTCTTTTGATCATATATGTATCGATGATATAAATGATAAGTGTAGCAATATTGTGTTAATCACTTTGTTTAACTATTTAAACAAAGTAATCATTGAATGAATAAATGTCTATGTTTATTAGATAGAGTCATCTATATGTCTGTCAATAGACATAGATCATCAAGCGCTACATTTAAAAGTACAATAGTTCCCGGGATTAGTAGTAATTCTTTTATTCTGCTGATAGATTAATTTATTCACCTATCATAAGATTAGATAATCAATCATTCATCCACCCCTTTTTCATTACTGGGAAACTGGTCCCATTATCCCCAGTCGGAGCCACCATTCCAAACGGAAAAGGAGTTGTTTTAAGGTCTGGACCAGGTGGTTATACCCCAATGTTGTTGCAGTGATTTTCGAGGCATCAACATTTTTGGCGCTAGAAGGAGGGCCATCAACTGTGAATGGCAAGAAAACCAAAATCCACAGACCATTCAAAGAGTAATTCTCCCTCCGCATCGCCTCGTACTTCCCAATTGCATGTTGGTTCTCCAGTATCCAAACAAGAAGAAGAGGAATCAAATACCACTGCTCAAACCCATCATACTCCAGAACAACTAAGTCTTGAATCTCATGTAGTCCAGTCTCTTATCCAAAAACTTCAGAGTTTCTCGATATCACCAGAGAAATCTGAGGTATCTCAAAGCACTGCGACTTCGCAGTTCAATTTACCTCACCCTCTCACCAGATTTCAGAGCAGAAAGCTCGGTATTGAACCGACTGAGTTCCCTTTACCAAAAAGGAAAAAGGTGAAGAAAAACACTGAAGGATCTGATAGTGAAGAAATTTCATCCACATCCTCCATCTCACCTTCCCTAGTGCGAAGTCAACCATCCACTCACTCATCACACATCGTTGTTCATCAGGGATTAGCAACTTCAACATCCCAACCTGCACAATCCTTAATATCAACTCCTTCCGAGACTTCTGTAAGTTCAACAGTAATATCATCCACTACTGCGGTTACAATGGCAGATCCATGGACCAGGCCTGGTGCAGTCAATATGCCTGCTCCATTGCATGCATTACCTGATGCACCTGAGAAATGGTTACCTAAGTTTAATCCAGATGATGGGGCACAAGCTGAGGAACATATTAATAACTTCATGTTGGCAGTTAATTTGAAGGGAGTAATAGAGAAAGATGTTGTCGTTAGGCTTTTCCCTTATACTTTGCAAGGATCAGCAGAATCCTGGTATTTTTCCTTACCTTCTGGTTCCATTACCAGTTGGACGACTTGCCAAGAACAGTTTCTTACTAAGTATGGTGATGATAGGTCTTTGGCTACACTAATAAATGATCTCTCCAATCTTAGGATAGAGCATAGGGAACCAATTAAAGAATTTAATGTGCGATTCAATAAACTCTTGAATAAAATCTCAACGGCCTCCAAACCAAGTGAGAAAATCTGAAGCGAATGGTATATAACTACCCTACCTACCAATATAGCTATTTTTGTAGACAGGACTGGAAAACCAAATTTAGCTGAAAACATGGAAAGAAGCACTTGCTGTGGAGAAACGTATTAATGCTCTAGAGAAGAAAGCTGCTCTTGAAGATAGAAAAACCAAAAAAGTTTCTTTTAAAGATGATTCAAAGAAGAAAACCCCTAAATATCCATATGACATGGAGGGTCTACAAAAGGTCCTAAAGACTATGTCAAATGAAATGGTTGAAATTAAAAAACAGGTAGCTGAAACCTCAACCAAAAGACCCTTTAGGAATTACAAGAAAACTGAATCAAAACCACCAAATGTTATATCTAATGCTGATTCAGATCTTGAAGAAGGAGAAGAAGAAACAACTTCACCAACTGATGAAGAAGAGGAAGTTGTTGAATGTCATGGAATGTGGGATTTTATATTGCCTAACTCTGATACACAAAATGAAGAAGAAGTGTTTCCTGTCACTACCAGGATTAAAGGAACCTCTGAACCTATTTAGACAGCTTTGAAGAAAAGGAGTGCAGGTGATACTACAACAAAGGAAAAGGTACCCTCGAAGAAGCCACCTGTAAGAGTTCCACAAAACCAACCTTAAACCTCAACTATCCCATCAACATCTAAGACATTGGTAGTGTCTGATTCAATGGATTACAATATTGTTGATGACATGAAAAGGACTAAGGAAAATATTACCGTGTTTGAACTTAGTAAATTGAAACATCAGCAAAAATTTCTTCTCAAAGAATTAAATGTTGTTCCTACTTCACCCCTTCCCAGTGCTAAAGCTGCAAATGATACAGGTCAACCACCTTCTGGTATGGTCGAAGCCACTGGTGCAGTTCTGATAGGAGATAGATCAAATTCTCATACTCCACCTTTCCTTCTAACCTACGAGATCTACAATAGAAACCTTGTTATGCTCTTAACCTGCAAAATAATACCCGGATACAGAATATGCGAAGGAAAGTTACCCAGAACATAGAATATGCGAAGAAAAGATAACCAGAACACAGAATAGCAATGATTTTATTATTCAAGAGCAATGTTCACATGCCTCTTCGAGGGGGCAACCTCAAATAGAGCAGAGCTCGATTACCAAATAACACATGATGCCCCTCGCAGGGAGTCTCTATCCTTTATATATGACTCATACATGCAATACCACAGGCCAATATCGTGGGTTTTATTAATACCACCTATCTAATACTACGGCCCATTTGCAACTAACTGTGGTCCCGTAATTAATTGCGGGTTAACCACTTACAAATATTAATATGGGATTTATTGACTCTTCACTATAACGTGATCCCCATGACATAAATAAGGGGGTTAGGGTGGGACCCTAACATGCCCTCCCCCTTAAGACTAGCCTTGTCCTCAACGCTGAAGCTGCGGAAACTGCTGAAGAATAGTGGCTGGTTCCCAAGTTGCATCTTCCGAAGAGGTGTCTTTCCATTTGACGAGGACTTCCTTAATCATGCTGCTGCATAGGCACTTGTCTCGTGTGTCTAGAACCTGTTCGGGTTGAAGCCAGATTGACCCTTCTTCGTCCAATTCAGGTAGACTGGTTTGAACTCGGCAATTGTTCCCAATCACTTTCTTGAGGCACGATACATGGAAAACTGGATGGATTTTTGCCATAGGTGGCAAAGCCAACTTGTAAGCCACTTCTCCAATGCGCTGAAGTACTTGGTATGGTCCGTAGAATTTTGGAGTGAGCTTTTGACAACCCTTGTCTTTGAGTGAGGTTTGCTTATATGGTTGCAGCCTCTAAAAAACCTGATCCCCTTCTTGAAATTGGTGCTCTGAGCGATGTTGGTCGGCCTGTTGCTTCATGCGGTTCTGAGCTTGATGAAGATTCTCGTGAAGATGGGTGATCATGGTTGCGTGATGTTAAAGGAGTTGATCCACTGCTTGTACTTTGGAGCACCCCTTGAGATAAGAAGTAGGGGAAGGTGGAAGTTGACCATAGACTGCTGCATAGGGAGTCATTTTGGTGGTGGCATGATATTTGGTGTTATACCACCATTCAACCAAAGGTAACCACTGTGCCCAAAGGTGTTTCTTTTCTGAAGTGAAACACCTAAGGTAAGTTTCTAGACATTTGTTGACGGCTTCGGTTTGACCATCTGTTTGCGGATGATATGAAGTAATGAGTTTGAGTTGAGTGCCTTGGATTCTGAAGAGTTCCTGCCAAAAATTGCTGGTGAAGATCGGGTCGCGGTCGGACACTATAGAAGTGGGCATGCCATGTAATTTGAAGATCTGATCCATGAAAGATTGAGCAACCAAAGTTGGTGTAAACGGGTGGGGTAGGGCGTAGAAATGAGCACACTTCTACAGTCGGTCCACAACCACCATGATGACTGGCTTGTTCCCTGACTTTGGAAGACCTGTTATGAAATCCATAGAAACCTCCATCCAAATTGATGCCGGAATGGGCAATGGTTGTAATGTGCCTGGTGTGTTGACAGTTTCCCCTTTGTGGCGTTGACAGACATCACATTCTGCTACAAAAGTAAGGATGTCATTTTTCATGCTTGTCCAAAAGAATGATCTTCTGGTACGAGCATACGTCTTCTGAAAGCCCGAATGTCCTGCAATGGGAGATGAGTGAAATTCTGCCAAAATACGACTTTTGAGGGTGGATTTTGGTGATATTACGACTCTGTCCTTGTAGCTAAGAATATCATTCTGCCACGAGTAGCCCTTCATGGAATTAGGATCTACCTACAATTGAGAAATGAGTTGGGAGAGCCCTGGGTGTGAAAACCATTCCCTGCGAGCCTCTTCAATCCAATCTGGAATGGGAAGGGAAATTGCGAGTAGAGTACTTTCCTCCTCAAATTGGCGCGATAATGCATCTGCTACATTGTTTTCTTTCCTTTTCTTGTAAATGATCTCATAATCATATCCCATCATTTTGGCTAACCATTTATTTTGTTGTGGGGAGGATAGGCATTGCTCCAAAAAATATTTAAGACTGTAATGATCTGTGCAGATTTGGAAACGTCGCCCCAATAAGTAAGGTCGCCAGGTCTCGACTGCATGTAAGATGGCCATCATTTCCTTCTCGTAGGTAGATTGGCCCAGATTCCTCCCACTGAGTTGTTGGCTTGTGAAGGCCAATGGTCGCCCTTCCTGCATTAAGACCGCCCCAATACCTGTACCCGAAGCATCACAATCAATGAAAAAGGATTTGGTGAAGTCAGGTAGTGCTAAGACTGGAGTGGAACACATGGCGTTTTTGAGAGAGGTAAATGCCTGTTGTGCTTCCTCGTTCCAGAAGAAGGAATTTTTCTTTAGGAGTTGAGTGAGGGTCTTCGCTATGTGGCCATAGTTGTGGACAAATTTACGATAATAGCTTGTGAGACCCAAAAATCCTCTCAAGCTCTTCAAGGTCTTAGGTTGAGGCCATTCTTGCATTGCCTGGATCTTTTTGGGGTCCACCTTGACACCTTCACGCCCCACAATGTGGCCCAAATACTCAACTTCTTCCATGCCAAACGAACACTTAGACATCATGACAAATAATTTATGTTTGCGGAGCAGTTGCAAGAGTAGATCTACATACTGAAGATGTTCCGCCCAAGTGCCACTATAGATGAGAATGTCATCGAAGAAGACAAGGACAAATTTTCTGAGATATGGTTTGAGGATGTGATTCATAAGACTCTGAAAAGTAGAATGGGCATTGCAGAGATCAAATGCATGAACAGGAACTCATAATGGCCTTCATGAGTTCTGAAAGCCGTCTTGGGAATGTCGACTTCCTTCATGCGAATTTGGTGGTAGCCGGAGCGAAGATCCAACTTAGTGAAGAATTGAGCCCCATTGAGTTTGTCCAGCAAATCGTCAACCACCGGGATGGGAAATTTATCTTTGACTGTCAACTTGTTGAGGGCCTTGAAGTCGGGACACATCCACCACTCCCCATATTTCTTGAGGACCATGACCACTGGGGATGAATAAGGACTAATGCTGGGACGAATGACACCTGCTTCCAACAATTCCTTGATGATTTCTTCTATTTCATTCTTTTGGGTGAATGGATATCTGTATGGCCGCACATTTGGGGGTTGGGCCCCTGGAACCAAGGTGATGCTATGATCATGTTCCCCTCGCAAGGGTGGAAGCTCATGAGGCTTGTCAAAGACCGTCCGATGGTTATTTAATATCTGCTACATCTCAAGATGAATTGGCAGAGACATGGTTTCGACTACTTGGATGGCATTAAATTGAGCTACCACTCCATCATGGCCCTTTTTAAATAATTTTTCCATCCTATGCGAGCTGATGATAGAGGGGGCCCCCACCTGGAGTCCACGGAGGGTATGTGTGGAGTTGTTCTACTTAAAACTCATATATAACTCATGGAAATCCATTGTGATTGGCCCAAGAGTGCGGAGCCATTCAGCGCCTAGGACAATGTCGCAACCCCTCATGTGTATGGCAAACATGTGGGTTTTCAACTGATAATTCCCCATTTGAAGTTTGACATTTTCACAGCGGCCTTCACATTTCATTGTGCCCCCATCTGCAATTTGGACTTGGAAGTTAGAAACTGCCCGTACAAAACAATGTGCTTCTTCGGCGATTTTTTGATGGATGAAATTATGGGTACTTCCACTATCAATCAAGACTACTACTGGGCGATGTTTAAGAAAACCCCTGATTTTGAGAGTTTGAGGGGAAGAAATTCCTGCCAACGCATTTGGCGAAATAACTGGTTCATCAGATACAATCTCCTTTTGGTTGTCTTCTTTGATTGCCTTTGGTTCCTCAAGTGGTGGATCTTCCTCGGTGGAGCTGTAGTCAGTGGCATCTATTTGAAAAAACTTGGGCTCCTTGCATTTATGACCCGGGGAATATTTTTCATCACAGTAGTAACATAGTCCTTGCTTCCTTCTTTCGTCCATTTCCGCAGGTGACACCTTTTGGATCTTAAGTGTCTGAGTCGTGTTGTGAGCTTGTGGGGAACACCCTTTAGTGGGGAAATTTGGGCCGCTGTATTGGGCTGCTATTGCACGTTCCACCTTACGAGCTACCTGGCAAGCCTCCGTCCACATGGGAGGGTGGTGGAGTAGAACTTGAGCTTTGATGGCTTCTTTAAGACCGCTGATAAAACATTCCGTGTAGAACTCATCTGTGAGACCCTTAGTGCGGAAGGCTAAGGCTTCGAAAGCGGTAATATATTCATCCACTGTACCCGTCTGTCGGAGCTTAGCGAGACGCCCCAAAAAAGAGTCTTCCTATTCAAAGAGATCTCGAAGAGCTTTGGTAAACTGGGCCCAATTCTGAAAAGGTCCATTGCAACGTTGATGCCATTCCCCCCATTTCCATCGTTCATTGTCCAAATACATGGTTCCCACCATCAGCTTAGTCCCCTCATCTAGGATACGATTCAATTTGAAATACTGCTCCATTTGTGCTAGCCATGCGGACGTGTGAGAACCGTCAAATTTATGCATATCCAACTTGGGAGGTCGCTGACTGGGTGGTGGATGGGTGTGCCAGACATGAGGAGAATGGCTACACTCACCCTCATGGTATTCATGGCCATTAGACTCCTCCACTTGGGCTACCTCCTTGCCCTTCTCGAGTACTTTCTCTACCTGGATACTTAGTCCGCCAATCAGACGGTTGAGGTTGTTTAGATCTTCTTCAATTTTGTCTAGCCTTTCATTGGCCATCGCTTGAGCTCTAGTTTCTACCATACACCAACTTGATGAACAATTGGGACCGCCAATTTTTTTTTTTTACTAATAAATTGAATGGTACCACCTTGCTCAGCTCGTCGTCCTGATGCTGATGGGCTAGATCACCAATAAGCGCCTCGGAAGATCTCAAACTTTTTTTTTTTTTGGAAAACTCCTAACGGAGTTTTACTCCTTCTTGATCAATACTGCAGTCGCCAAATCCTCAAAATGTCAATGCTGCCAAACGTCCTGAAAAAAGTATACCCCGGTACAGGAACCCTTCACAACAACTCCGATCTGGTGGATCTGAGAGATCTGAATGGTGGAACAATGGCTACTGCTGATCTGATGGAGCTGCGGGACTGATGTCTGCTACTGCAGCACGTCTTTGCACACGCGGATCTGATGTGTGATCCCCGATAGAAAAAGGAACTATGGTCTAGAGGAGTGTCAGGTGCTACAGATCGCAATATACATAAGGGTCTGACAGTAGTACTCGGCCCAATGTTTTAGGGCTCTAACTAAGGAGGATCACCTGTACCCTTAGCTGTACAACCCGACTACCCTATCGTATGGGCGAGTAATCTCTCCGAGTGTTGTTCTCGGTGTACTGTAGCCACAAGACGAACGAAGGTTTATCTATGGCGAGGTTTCAAGGGAGCCTAAGGGGCTTCCTATATACCCAGAGGGTACGTGGAAGACAGTCCGTGCGCGGTTCTGTCTAATGCGCTACTACTCAAAGGGGTACCCACAGGGGTTACAAGGGAGTCCAACAGACATGACCACCTCTTGTATTTCCTGCGTGCATGCCTCCCGAAATCCGCAGGTTTATGCGCTTAACAGTAAATCCTGTGGTTTAAAGACGCCGGAACACGTCTCTAGCCAAAAAAAAATTGCTAAAAATTGGAGATCCCACCGAGCCCTGGAAAGTGCTCTGATACCACTTGTTATGCTCTTAACCTGCAAAATAATACCCAGATACAGAATATGCGAAGAAAAGATACCCAAAACACAGAATATGCGAAGAAAAGATACCCAGAACACAGAATAGCAATGATTTTATTATTCAAGAGCAATGTTCACATGCCTCTTCGAGGGGGCAACCTCCAATAGAGCAGAACTCGATTACCAAATAAGACACGATGCCCCTCGCAGGGAGTCTCTATCCTTTATATATGACTCATACATGCAATACCACGGGCCAATACCGTGGGTTTTATTAATACCATCTATCTAATACTACGGCCCATTTGCAACTAACTGTGGTCCCGTCATTAATTGCAGGTTAACCACTTACAAATATTAATATGGGCTTTATTGACTCTTGACTATGACGTGATCCCCATGACATAAATAAGGGGATTAGGGTGGGACCCTAAAAAACCTGCACAACTGTTTGATTGACTCAGGGGCGTCCTCTAATATAATTCCAGCTTCAATTTGTTCCAAAGTGAACATTGAACCCCAAAAGTGAGCTATTCATATTGTGCAGTTGGATAGGACTAAAGTACAGGTTTTAGGAGAAATCAACTTAGTAACTATCAGGCTATCGGCTGATCCTAGAGTAGTACAAAGAATTGATATCTTGATCGCCGATATACCTGAATTTTATGGTTTGATCTTGAGTAGGGATTGGTCTAAAAAACTACATGGGTATATTTCTACCGATTGGTCCCATATGTGGCTTCCCTATAAGGGTAAGCTGAATCAAATAAAAATCGATCGGGAAAAACACATGACCCATACAGTTAAATAATTTGAATAGGAAAACCAACCAATAGCATTTAATAACAACATTTTGGGGAATTATTCATCAGAGTCATTCTTTGGTAACTTCGCTTCCCAACCATCTCCTTTCTCAGTAAACCATTCTACATCTCAGATCGAAAATTATTCACAAACAGATAGGTCAAGATGTTTTAATGATGTTGAGGAAACTGTAAATAAAATTGTTAATACTTCTTTATTTTGGTCATTATATTTCGATGGGTCCAAGTCTAGTGAGGGCTCAGGAGCAAGATGTATTTTGATTAGCCCGCAGGGAGAAAAAACAATGTTGTCCTGTAGGTTAGAGTTTGAATGCACAAATAATAAAGATGAGTACGAAGCCTTAGTCCAAGGACTATATAAAGCTATTGGCCTCAAGGTCCAATATTTGAAAGTGTTTGGATATTCTGAAATTATTATTAAACAGGTAAGGAATAGAATTCATTGTCTTTCTAGCCATCTCAAACATTATCAGTCACTGGTACAAGAACTCACCTCCCACTTTTCGGCATTCAATATTTCTTCCATTCCCAGGTCTCAAAATTCAGCAGCCGACCTGCTAGCCAATGTTGCTTCCAAGCTCCTACCTTTCGAAGATTATAGCCCAGATAGATTTGCAGTAGAATTACTTTTTAGACCATCCATTCCTGACAATATCACTAATTGGAGAGTATTCAACCACGATGAAGACATTTCACAGTTTTTAACTTCCGAAAAGTCCTATGATGATCAAATCATTGAGGCAAACGAACATGACCTTCAAATGAGAGGTAAACGTGAGGAAAATTCAATCCCAAAGCCTGTGGTGAAGCTTGAAGATATTTATGATATTGAAGACAGGTTTAAACTTGTGACCAACATAAATCTCCAAAGCTCTACCTTAAGGTTTGAATTGATAAACCTTGGCACTAAGCAAAATCCTCAAAACATTAATTTAGGATTAGGACTTTCCATGGAAGAGAAGGAAGAATTCATTAGATTGTTACGGAAAAATAAATATGTTTTTGCTTGGAAATATGACGATTTAAAGACATATGATACATCCATCATCCAACATACCATTCCAATGATTCCTGAACAGAAACCAATTCAGCAGAAGTTGAGGAAAATACATCTGAACTTAGAGAGTCAAATAAAATCTGAACTCAATAAACTCTTGAAAGCTAAGATTATTTTTCCCGTTCGGCACTCAAACTGGGTCTACAATATGGTGCCAGTCAGAAAGAAAAATGGAGACATTAGGATTTGTATAGATTTCAGAAATTTAAATAAGGCGAGCCTAAAAGATAATTTCCCATTACCTACTATGGAGCAGATACTCCAATCAGTGGCAGGCTCTGAGTTAATGTCCTTTTTAGACGGTTTTTCAGGATATAACCAACTTTGGGTCCATCCTGATGACCAACTCAAAACCACATTCAGAACAAAATGGGGAACATATTCGTATCAGAAAATGCCTTTCATACTTATTAATGTAGGAGCCACTTTCCAAAGAGCGATGGATATAGCTTTTAAAGGGTTGATTAACAAAATAGTAGTCGTCTACTTAGACGATATTACTGTATTTTCTAAAGAGAAATCCAATCATTTGCTTGATTTAAATCAAATCTTTCAACGCTGCAAAAGGTACGATATTTCACTTAACCCTAAAAAATCCTTCTTCGCTCTTGACCAAGGAAAGCTCTTAGGCTTTATTGTTTCTAAAGATGGAATTTATATTGATCCCGACAGGATCAAAGAAATCTCTGAAATCCCTTTCCCTCATAATAAAAAATCCATGCAGTCATTTTTAGGCCAAATCAATTTTGTCAAAAGATTCATTCCAGACCTTTATCAAATCATTTTGCCACTTCAAACTATGATTAAGAAAAATTCAGTCTTTAAATGGGGATCAGCAGAAAAGGTAGCGTTTGATTTAATCAAACAACCAATAATTAATGCCCCTGCCTTAAATACTCCTAATTTTTCTAATCATTTCACATTGTATACTATCGCATCCGATTTGTCTTATGCAGCAGGACTCACGCAGATTAACAATCACAATTTGGAAGCACCCATTTCATTATATAGGTCAAATCTTCAAGGTGTTGAATTGAATTACTCCGAAGTAGAAAAAAAAGCCTTTGTTGTATATAAAGTTGTCAAACATTACAGACCCTTCCTTTTAAAATCCCATACAAAAGTTATAGTTCCTTTCCCTGCAGTAAGGCAACTATTAATCCAAAGGGAACTAGGTGAAAAAAGGGCAAATTGGGTTACAACACTTCAAGAATATGACTTAGAAATTAAACCAGCAAAGATTGTTAGAGGCCAAGGTTTTGCAGGTTATTGGCAGGAGCATCCAACATTCTAGAATCAGGTGATACAGATCAAACCGAAGAAATAAACCAGATAAGTATTACTGATTCTAAATCACAATATGCTCACTTAATCTTTTATTTGAAAAATGGATATGCACCTCCTAACCTGTCTTATAAAAACAAAAGGGCCATTAGATTAAAAGCAAAAAATTTCACAATTATTGATGATGTGTTTTTTAGGCAAAATTATGATTCAATCTTATTAAGATGCGTAGAAAAACATGAAGCACAAAAGGTTTTGCAGGAATTACATGATGGACCAGCAGGAGGACATTTTGGAGCTGATACAACAGCCCACAAAATCATTCATGTTGGATATTATTGGCCCACTCTGTTTAGAGATACTCATATATATGTAAGGAAATGCCGAAATTGTCAAAATTCTGGTGGAAGACAAAGAAGATCAGCTTTCCCTTTGCAACCAGTTAACATTGAACAACCATTTGAGCAATGGGGATTGGATGTCATTGGAGAAATTACTCCACATTCTTCCAAACAGCATAAGTATATCCTTACTGCTACTGATTATTTTACTAAGTGGGTTGAAGCAATTCCTTTAAAGACAACAAATTCTGAGGAAATTTATTGAATTCATAGATCAATTCACCATTACCAGGTTTGGTGTCCCAAATGCTCTTGTTTTTGATAATGCATCTTATTTCTCAGGCAATGCTATGATTGATTTTGCTATTAAAAGAGGATTTAAATTAAAATATTCTGCTAATTACTATCCCCAGGGTAATGCTTTAGCAAAGTCTACAAATAAAAATCTAATTAAAATTATTAAACGAACTATCGAACAAAATCATAAAAAATGGCATAAATCCTTAATATTTGCACTATGGGCTGATAGTATAACACAGAAAGCTTCCATAGGTTCTTCTCCGTTCAACCTCGTATATGGAAAAGAAGCAGTGCTACCAACAAATCTTGTCCTTCCTTCTCTAGCCCTAGTTCAGTTTATTGAGGAAAGCCCTTCTTCTTCTATTCAACTTAGACATGACCAAATTTTAAAATTAGAAGAGGAAAGAGAAAAATCCAAGGTTATTCATGCAAAAAATCAGCAAATCATCAAGTCATCCTTTGATTCAGTCTCATCCGGTTCAAAACAATTTCAAGTCGGTGATTTAGTTCTGAAATGGGACAAAGCCCGTGAGGAAAAGGGAAAACACACCAAGTTCCAGAAGATGTGGCTTGGGCCATTTCAGATCTGTGAGAAGATAGGCCATTCAACCTTCATAATACAAGATTTATCAGGTCTGAGAGATTCTCTCCCTGTTAATGGCCTTCTCTTAAAAGAATTCTTCAATTGAGGAGGTAACCCCTTCTCCTTTTTTTAATATAGAATTTTGTAGTTTGTAGGATCATTAGAAAATAAACTTGTAAGGTATCTTCCGTTGACCTTTGCTGTACTTAAAAGTTGCTCAAAAGGGAAGTTGTACTTAAACGTTGCTTAAAAGTTGATATTTTCTTTTAAAATAATAGAACTCTTAAACAAAAGGGATAATTTCTAGGAAATTAGGTGTAATTGCATTCTGAAACCACACTTCAATTTTTGTGAACGTTTCTCAAAGTTTAGAAATATTGTAAATCATTTTATGTTTTCAGATTGGTCACAAAAAAGGTTATCAATATCAAAATAGGAACTAATCCAACTTCAGCATCTTTAACTCTTACCTTATCATCCATTTACTCTAAAGGAGAAAAATTGTCCATCCCACTCACCAAAGCTTATGATTACTCAGATTGTAATTCCAAAATATTTGATATAAAAGATAAGAGGTCTTATTACAAGCCTGCTTACCATGATCATAAGGAAATAGTTTAACCGAAATTACCAATACTGCATACCAAAACAGGGCAATGGCTTAGAATTATAACACAAGGGGTCTCATCACGAGCCAGCTTGTTCGGTTAAATTACTACTAGTGAATGGCATTGTCACTCAGCTAGTCACGAAACCAGGAAAATGGCTTTTTATCTTGCAAAATAACAGAAAAGTAGAAAATAAATGCAAAATATGAAAAGCAAGTTTTGAATTCATTCTATTAATCATACTCTGAAATGAATGGGACAATGGACAAAAATATGGTTAAAAGGTATCCCTGTCGAAACTATGAACGTTTGCTGGCAGCAGAGGCTCTACCTATGACAAAGGAGTCAATTCTAAAAGCTGATTTGGAAAGGTTTTCTGTTTTATCATTATCAACCAATAAAGGCCTATTTAAAACTTAGAATGTATCTAATTTTAAACAAGAGAGGAAATTAGAAAGGATAGTTTTATTTTATTTGGAATGCATATATACCTAGTTATATTAGAATTTTCCCCTTAGATCAAAACTCTATTTTGAAAAGTTTAGGTATTTCCGTACTTTTTAGAGATAATTGTTTCTTCCAATGAATCGCCAATTGCTTTTCTCTACAACAACCCCCCATTTCATATCATTTTATTCACAAAACTATAATATGAAATGTGTCCCTTTTTATTTTAATTGGTATCAACTTTGTATTATTCAAAAAGGTCCGAAAACAAAATGAAAACATTATAAAACCTTTTTGATAAACCAATTATTTGGTCTTATAATATAAATGATTAATCTTTTATCATTACGATAAAGCGATCGCAAGATCGCATGTCGGAATGACAAAGGAGGCATAATTTGAAGACCCATTGGTTTTCTCCAACGTGACAACATGCAATAGGCTATCGGATATCGGCAATTATAAGTTACCATAACAAAAGTGCCTTTCGCTCCGATGTGATGTGATAAAGTCCCTTTCACTCCGATGCGATGCGATATTGCTATCGGCGATCGGGGATGTACCATGCATGCTTTTCAAAGTGCTCAATTAATACTCCTGATGCGATGTGATATCACTATCGGTGATCGGGGATTCCAAAAGGAACCAATATGACGATTTAAGTTTTCCCTCGATGCCCGATTGTGATAAAGCCAAAAGCACAAACTTCGAAAATTGTTAAAGTGGGGATATTACGATTAATTCGTATTAAAGGCCTTATCTTCCAAACAGTGATTCACCTGCGCTCAACCGCCAAGACATCCAAGGCACGCTTAAACAAATCATTCGGCCAATAAAACGATATGATGGGCATTTAAATGATTGGCAGGTTTTAACGACCATTTAATGAAATAGTAAGCTTTAAAATCTTTTCACAAATTGTATCCGCGGCCACTTTAAGTTAATCATTCATCGTGCATTGATCAATATATCTCACTCGTATTTGGTTTTTGCTACCAATTCTCTGTATTATGTTCATTTTCACTCCTGTGCAGAACTCTTCTGAAGTAATAGATTCAAGCAGAATGGGGAAGAAGTCTAAGAAAACTGCAATTTCTTCCACTTCACCAGCCCCAGGACAACCCGTCGCTGATCCAGGAACAAAAAAGAAAGGGTTGATATCTGATACTACATGTTCAGGACTCGGCAGAACTGCTTGGCAAAGTACATATAATTTGATTGAGGCCGAAGAACCAGAGGTGACATCAGTACAAGCCACAGCAGATACCAATCGAAAATCTAATGCTATTTTAAAGGACTTAGCCAACTCTTTCCTTCATCGGATAGCAGCTCGGGAACAAATTCTCCCATATACGGATGTAGTGAGGTGGGCAATTCAAGAACTTCCAATCACAGACAGAACCTTCTGCACCAGAGATGGGAGAATCTTCAGTTCATTTCAGGCTAATGATTTGAGGCAACTCTATCATTTTCCTGTGCCAGAGAAGAAGTACAACAAAGCATTTCTGGAGAAATTCTGAAATGAGAATGAAACTGAATCCGAACCCATTCAGGATTTGAGGCAAAATCTGGCAAAACACAAGCATGAATCTTTCGGTAAGTACTCTGTTGATTCCCTATGTTCTCCTTATTGTTATGTTGGGATAATGATGTGTAGATTGTGGGGGTTGCACGATTCGGCTAATTTCACTATAGAAATGGTTCCCTTGATGGAAGTGGCATGTAATAGTGAGATAATGGATTGGGAAACTATACTGTCAGATAAGCTAGCAAAAACAGTTCTTGATTTTAGAACCAAAACCCGCGTCACTGAAAGGCGTATTCCCCCATTCTACTACAATGCTTATATACTAGACACCCTGTGTTTTAATTCTGAATTTCCCATGCTCGGCTAGAGGTGGACTTCACAAGACTCGATGCCTATTCACATATACCATGAGAAATTGTGGAAAACTTCCTATAAGCACCATTTATACCAAGTCTGCAACGACTTTATGTTACCCATTCATTACTCTATTTTTGATAAACCTGCTCCCAAGATTTCTTACCAAGCAGGGATTGATTTGACATCAATAGGAAGATGGTTCGGAGAGGAAAAATTTACTTATATAAGAATTTTCGGCAGCCAAGCCGAACCTCATGTCCTTCCTTTGTACATACCTGATAAACTACTGGCGAGGGAAATAACCTATCAGATTATCTTCGAAGGAGTTACACAAACTCTAAAGAAAAATAAGAAGCAGGTTTGGCCCTCTTTTCCTCTGAGATGTGGTGTCTACACTTTGCATGATTTCAAACATGCAGAGAAAGAATCTACAAATATGAAGTCATTAACTCTAGCAACTCTCCCTAATAGAAGATTTGATCCCAACAAAGTCGCCTATAATGCACTTGAACAGGCCAAATTGACAAAGTTTGACCATAAAGAAGATAAGTTTGATGACCTGTTCTCCTCAGTTGAGTCAACGTCCCAAGTTAGATCGCTGGCCATAATGGAATACAAAGATGAAGGGTTAGTTGAATTCAACAGACTTAGAGAACAGAGGTTGCAAACTCTGCCTCTAGATCTGTTAGCGACAACCCCAAAAACAGAATCAAGCGAGCCTGAATAGCGACATACTAAGGAACCTCCGGTTACATCAAAAGAATAGGAGGAAGTGCATATGAAAAGACAAGAGGAAACTCAGACGAAAGAGCAAGAACAGAGTAGCATTGAGGTGAATGTAGATACTCAAATTGACCCGAAATTTCTCCAGGAATGGCAGTAATTTGATTCAATTATCAGTAATATTGAATGCTCAAAAGATGCCGAGACATCAAAAGCAGCAGATACACAGGAGACCACTTCAAAACAAGTTCCAAGTGGAACCAGCGGCCTACCCAGTTCGAAAGAAGTGGAGATAATCCCAAAGGATCCCTCCGATCAGATTATTTTGCAGATAGAAGAAATTCCTCCCTTGGATGTCTTCTATAGCCCAAGACACAAAGCTAAGGTAAAGTGACAGAGCAAGAGGATAAGGACTGATCAACCTTCCCTATTCCTAGAACAAATGGTGACAGGAAACGTGGTTTGGAAGGAGGAATTTGACCCCTTTGACGACCTAACAAAACTATTACAATATACTGGAGCCTATTCGGTAGCAACAATAGATAAGGCATCAGAGGTGAGTCTCTTATTAAAAACAAAAGACCAGGAGATATTTTCATTGCAAGCGCAACTATCAGGAGCACAGTAGAAGGCGGAACAAGCAGAGTGACAATTGTTAACACAAAAACAAATAAATAATCAATTAACTCAATAATTGCAGGAACAGAAAAAGAGGATTGATCACAGTGTAGTCCAAAAGCAGAAAGAGTTGTCTGAGGCATTGGCACAACTGAAAGTAGCGAATGAACAAATGCTGAAGTCAAAAGATGAGAAAATTGCTCAACTATCAGCCCAGCTAGAGAAAACCAAGAATCTTCCACAAATAGTCGAATTCAAAGTACAAGCATTACAAATAAATAAGGCATTAATAACACAGATCAAAATTTTATGTCAACAAATCACCCAGGCGGAGCCATTATGCGATTTGACGACATCAATAAGTGTAAAATCAGAAAAAGCTAGAACAAACTTGGATCAAGCCGATGAAACATTAACTAATTTTCTTGAGTGGCAAGATACCGATCAGGGAAGACGGCTAATTTACCAAAGATTTTAGAATCACATAAGGAAATATTATTTACAGAATGGAGTCCCAGTTAATGAAAGCAGAGAGAGCAATTTCAAGATGCAAATCAACCACAAGTAATTTGGTTGAATTAGTCAATAATACTCTCTACTCGTCTAACATGATTTCCCAATGTACTCCAGGTAAATTGACAGCGGCGAAAACATTGGAGCAGTCATGTTATCCAGAAATAGAGAAAAATGTTAGATTAATCGCAGGAATTAACAGTTTGACATGGGAGGCCTATTGGTTCTTCTTAGTCAAACCACACAGCCAGAGAGCTGCCCTCAAATGCCTTACAGATGCAATCGGGTATATCGTTCCTGATATTCAGGATTCCACCTATGCCGCCCAACTCAACTCTCGCCTCAACAAACTGCCCAAAGTGGAGCCAATGCTTGCGATATGTCAGTTTAGGTTTAAAGGCAAACAACCTAAATGATGATTCATCCCACCGACTGCCAGATTGCTATGAAGGAGGTATTCAAGATCAAATTGATACCAATTAAGTAGGATTTCAGTTTCATAGATAATTAGCTTAATTAAGTATTTATAGACCCTTTCATTTTATTTGGAAAGGGTGGTAAGTTTTGTACATGACTTAAAGCCTGAAGTTGCACTACTGTACCTCAGGCATATTCTTTTATAAAACTGGACCAATTATTCTGATTTTGACAAAGAAGCTTTTATGCGAATGTGCACTATTGTCTTTGTTTGAAAGTATTTCTACGTTGGAAGAAGAATTTCAAATAGCGATTGATATTGGGAGTGCTAAGAAGCTCATATGGTACTATTATCTATGTCTGAATTCATTCTTTTTATATGAATTGTGATTTGATCGCTTTTTCTATCATCAAATATATGTATGTGTTTTAGCAACATTCTTTATTCTTTCCATTATTGGATGTTTATATTATGCTTTTCTTTTGATCATATATGTATCAATGATATAAATGATAAGTGTAGCAATATTGTGTTAATCACTTTGTTTAACTATTTAAAAAATGTAATCATTGAATGAATAAATGTCTATGTTTATTAGATAGAGTCATCTATATGCCTGTCAATAGACATAGATCATGAAGCACTACATTTCAAAGTACAATAGTTCCCGGGATTAGTAGTAATCCTTTTATTCTGCTGATAGATTAAGTTATTTTCCTATCATAATATTAGATAATAAATCATTCATCCACCCCTTTTTCATTACGGGGAACTGGTCCCATTATCCCCAGTCGGAGCCACCATTCCAAACGGAAAAGGAGTTGTATTAAGGTCCGAACTGGGTGGTTATCCCCCGATGTTGTTGCAGCGATTTTTGAGGCATCAACAGCTCCCCATACGGTCGAGTATATATTGGGAGACCACAATAGGCTGATAACATTTATCCATAGGAAGCTGTGTCTGTTGTGCTATCGCTCGTAATGCACTGAACATAGCATTTTGGAAGATTGACTGCCGTACATAAGTCCTTGGTAACTTCTCTTTAATTTACCACCAAGGTGTATATTGCAGTTTTGCTATTGGTTTGGTAATCCCTCTTTCAATATTTCCGGAGTAGTCACTTTCATTCCTTTTCGAACACTTAAAAGAAAAGGTCCATCTAAGCACTTGTCACTTCAGGCTAATTAAAAATTGAAGGCGACTAGAGTCATCTTTAGCTTTTTCTTGACTCTTAAAACTTGAAAAAGCAAAGTTGTGTCAAAGTGTCATTAAAATTTATTTAATTCAGAATAACATCCCTATTCCTTTGTTGATCTTGGTTTGAGATAATGGAGTCCACCAATCAAGGAATCCCTCTTGGGGGGGATCCTAGTCCTTTCTCTTCTTGGGGAGATATTAATGCTCCGTATATGGCCACATTTTCCCTTCTAGGAATCACAATTGGCCTCCCAGTATGGCTATTCTCAACCTTTGTCATTCAAAATACCATGATTCCTCGACAATCAAATCAGCAACCAAATGATACTGAGGTTTCCTCTTCACCTTCTACTTTGTTTATTTCTCCCTCCCCTTCTTCCTATTTGTTTGGTGAAAATAGTGATGCTAGTAACCAAGTAGCTGAGAAGAAGAAGAAAGGGAAGGAGAAGAAGAAGAAGTCAGTTAAGCAAGGGGGAAACCCTCCAACATCTACTGAAAATCCACACATCCAACTTTCCAAACCCAAATATCCATGCATAATTCGCAAAGGGGACCACCTTCATCGAGAATGTCCATGCATCCCTTGGATCTTAATAGAATGGTCTCCCCATTCGCACTTTCCGGTGTCATCAACCTCTGGTGATCATGTTGACAACACACCATCAACTAGTGAAAATGGAGTCAATAGACAAAATGGAAAGGTTAGATTTCCATGTCGGTTATGTGAAGGTAATCATGCTCTTCACCATTGTCCTTTTTTGGATGAAGCCAAAAGAGTCTTGGATAACCATCTTGCTTCACCACAACAACTTCCACCTAGATACAAGAAACTCTTACCAAGTCCTTCACTAGTTGAAAACCCGACTGACATAACTTAATCATTGGTCGAAATGCTTATCATTGAGAGTGAACCTTCTATGTCCATACCGGACCAAAGTCAACAGGTCGAGATGGTGGTTGACCCAATCTTGCCTTCAGAAGGTCCACCTTCAGTTGATAATATTTCCAAAGAGAATGAGAACAATATTGTTCATATTCTTTTTGTTAATACAGAGTCTGATGAACTTGGCGGCAATCTGCCCATTCCTTCACAACGGGAGGAAAATTCCCCTATTCAAGGGGTTCATCTAGATATTTATCCGGTACCCCCTCCATGCAGTCTAGTTGTTTCCTTCAATTGGAATCAACTAGCAAGACCCTGCCTTCCATCTAATGTACCATTCTGAATCATAAAACAAGTTTAAAAATGATCGTGTCTGGCACTATCATAGATGAAGGGGCTTCAGTGAGTATCCTTTCCTCAATTGCTTGGAAAGCACTTGATTCAACATCACTTATGCCTATGACACAAAATTTGTTAGGCTTTAAAAAATGAACCAGTCGACCGTTAGGGATTCTTCTAAAGTTTCCGATAACCTTGAGAAAGAAAACCGTTCACTTGAATGTGATGGTAGTCCAAGGACCATTAGATTATAATCTACTTCTTGGATATAGGATGGAAGCAATTGTTTCCACACTCTTTTGAGTGATGTTTTTCCCACATGACGCCAAAATGGTATAGCTTATCGACCATCTTTCATTTCCTGGTTCAAACATAGCTACAAGTAAAAAATCATCCCTAAATGGTCTCTTTGCTTCAAGAATGTCTCCTCAACCTTGATTTCATCCACCTAATTAACGTGAGTACTCTGGTGAATGTAACGAGGTTTGGGGGCATGCACCCTAGTCTGCTGTGGTAGACAAACCCAATTGAAAAGATAGGTTTCCCGATAGGTTATGTGATTGGAAGTGTTATCTCACACCATTGACCTTTGACTATTAGATGGACAAAGCCAAGGAAGTTTTTTTGTCTAACCGCTGATAGAAACAATCTTTCCTAACTGCGGGGACTTCCATATGGTGACCTGGAGACTCTCCTTTTCTCGATACCTAGGGGCATGCAAACCTTTTTATGCAAGCAAAAAACAACCAGTTTCATTTTTTAGCATTTTAGTGGTTTTATATTTTTAGCTTTTTAGTGTCAAATTCTTAGGTTAGGTGATTGGCATGACCCACCATTCACCTTTGTCTGCAGTGCACAAATGAAGCAAAGTTAGTGTTTTGTCTAGATGAAAGACAAAACTATCCTACCTAACCTCAGTAGTTCCTTAGCTTTTACTGTAGTTAGCTTTGTAGTTTGGTCGTTTCTAGCCTATATAAAAGGGCAATGAGCATATGTTATTGTAGAGTTCAAACTCACTAAAAAATAAACCTACTAATGAGAGACATCTTTAGACTACTGGTATGATTAATGTTTCCGCAAGTTTCAAGCTCATTAAAAATTAAACCCGCTACTGAGCATATGTTAACGCAATTTTCAAGCTCATTAAAAAATAAACACACCTTCAGTAAACAACCTCTGCAATTTCCATGCTATTAGCATTTTGAGCCTTGGTTGTGTTCCTACCATCACCTCCATTATTTTGACTGATCATGCTTCCACTTGATTGTTTACCCTTTTGAGGAATAGCTGTGACAAGGGATTTTGTTAGCCGCCCAATTCACACTGCCATGTTTCGATAGGTTCCAAACTTACCTAAAACCATTTTCTACCCAAAAATACCACTCGTTCCTCAAAAACGAGTCTCTTTTAAGCTCTTTTTAGACAGGTTAAATATGAAAAGATTACCGAGCTACTGGCCTTTCCAGCTCGTTAAATTAAAGGAAAGCACGATCCCTCCTCTACATTTTAATCTTTTTGGACCTGAGGGATCATCCCATAAAAAGATTGAGTGCTTGTCTTTTTTGGCTTGCTAAAGTGATCAAAAAGTCATTCCTTTCGTATTATTTTATACTTTTTCAGACTTAAGGGATTATGCTATGAAAAACGACTACTGGGGTTTCCTTTTCATCCCTTTTCAAACTCTCCAAACATGAAAAGGACCGAGTTATCCTTGTTGTTAAATTTGTTGAAACACTAGCGACAAACTTGTGCACCCAGAAAATAATGAGTTTCATTGTCACTAGGCTCGCTAAAACATACCAACAGATCTGCCTGAAGGGAAAATTATAGAACAAGCATATGTTATCCTCCTCAAGCTTGAAAAAAATAAAAAGGTACTGGTCAGCAATGACTTTGGAAAAAAGGGAAGAAAACTTGAAGAACTTCATTGGTAGCAAGTCACTCTTGAACATGACACTTTCACTCCATCACCATGATTGAGTTAGGTTGGGTTATTCTGTTCACCGATCATATCACCATTGGTACTCCTTACCATCCATATTTTGGGGTTAATGCTACCAATCCATCTCAGTGTCACTGATATGTTCAAGATATGTCATTCAGAGAATTCACCACCCAACTAACACCTTATCCACTACAATACCTTCACCCTCCACTTTTTATGACCACCATTCCTGAACCTTGTATCATCAGTTCGTATTCACCTCTAGAAAATCATTTGCTTCATTTCATGTCATAGATGACATTAAGGCCCTCCTATGACAGGTCACTTCTTGTTGACATCAGCTCATTATCCAAGAAGTTGACTTAGAAACAACCCTTTTAGTACTTTAAATCGTGCATGCCTCAATGGGAAGTTTCTCACTTCCGACGATAGGTTTACATCAATGGCCTTCAACCAAATGATTTTACATGGTGTTCAACATCAGATCATGTATTCACATCATGTGAATTGTACGGCAGTACCTTGAGGATCATTATCATTATTGTTGATTCCTCTCACGCCTATTAACAGTTTACATTATTGGCTGGTAATCAGGCGATGTCTTTCCATGTTCGACTTCAGGACAACTTTTCACATGGATCGAATTTTACATTGGGTGAAGATTGAATGAGTTTGAAGACCTCGGTTCTAGTTTCATCCATTAGGGTTGTGATATATTCAGGAATATAAAGAGATCAAATGTACACAAAAGCTACACATATGATCATCCAAGCTAAGGGATGATGCCTCTACATATAAGGAATCGTCAGTCTGCAACAGTGGATGATTATCTGTCCTATGTATATGAAAATGAATTTATAAAGCTGAGCATGGGAATCCCTACCTTAGCTAGATCATGGAAATAATATGATGATGATGTATTGTATTGTATCTTATATAGGTAACCATCTAGCTCGAATACCTCAAATCCTCATGATAAAGCATTTCACCCGACATCAAAATATTTACAACCTTACGCTTTAAGGGGCAACTATTATATACATATTTGGGCATTGCAACCCCAATCATATATGTCGATAAACCAAGGGCTATTTAACCCCTAAAAGTGTTGTTTCATACCCTAAAAGATCATGGTCAACTGATTACATCATTTCCCAGAAGTTCCACCTGAAAAACCACTCAGCACTGGCCAAAACTGGACCATACTGACTACTCCTTAGTTAGGGTGTGGTGCATACTAGCTCCTACACTAGCCAGGTGCGATGCATACAGAAAAATCCTTCTATGGGGTGTGATGAGCAAGAATGGACAAATGTCTGAGGCAGTTTGCTAACTGGATGCTCATGTAATATTCTAGAAACATCCTTTATGACACTTGCCTCTTTGAACTTGCCCAAGGATGAGTAAGAGATCCAAGAAATCTCCAAGTGGAACTAAGAACTACAAGTGGAATGAGACTAATCAAAATCTAGAGATGAATCACACCTCTGCAAACATCTATAAATGGATCCCTCATCTGAGAGATCTGAAAGGCTGGAATTTTGTAATTTGTAAGGAAGTGCTGATAGTTTGCCTTTGAGAAGAAGCATTGTATTGTTGGGTGATCTTTCTTTTCATGAGGTGAAGAGGGTTTTGATGCTGGGAGGATGATGCTAGATTAGAAAGTTGGGTTGTAATTATCCTTTCTATTTTAATAAATTTCTTTGAGTTTTCCTCCATATAATCGTGTATTTGTGAATCTTGTTATTTGTTAATGCAATTGTATGTTCAATGTTTTTCTAATTCTATTATGTATGATATTATAGATCGAGATGCTTTGATGGTGTTTTGTTACTTTGTCTCTACAGGTATTCTCTAAAGTGGGACAAGTAGGAGAGGAGTTGCAAGCTCTATCAAGGAAGACAGAAATCAATCAAGGAGTCAAGCGAAAGATCTAGGTTGGTCCTTTGCTTCTCTCTTATCTATCATACATATAGGAAATCACAAATTTCTTTGATTGTTTGTTTCTACAATAGCTACCAATATTAGTGGGACTAGTAGATCGAAAATACACTAGTTTTCTCGGAAACAAGATCCACGGAAGGATCTGAAGGTGAGGCACTTGCTTCATAGTTCGAGTTGGATTTCACACTCTTCGCATGCATGGTTTCATCCATGGTGGGAAGTTCTTGGTTTCTTGACAGTGGAGCTTCTTTCTGCATGACCGGCAATAAGAGTTTGTTCAGTACTTTGAAGGAGAAAGATCTCCAAATACTAATAGTGATGGGTAATGATGAATAGTATAATGTCTTAGATGTAGGCACGGTTATTTTCCAGATGGAGCATGGAGGTTGCCTTACCTTGACCGATGTCAAGTATGTACTAGGATGGAAGAGAAACTTGGTGTCGATCGTGATTCTGGAAGACACAGGCTATGATGTAGTCTTCAAAAAGGGAAAGTGTTTCCTTAGACACATCATCACTAGACAAGTGAAGCCGATCGGTTCATTGTCAAGAACCTGCATACTCTTGAGGTTCAAGATGAATGCAAAGTCTTGAGAAGCAAGGCAATTGATGGAGACTTGGTGGTTGAGAGGGAGAGTATATTACATATCAACATGTAGCACCAGAAGAAGTCTTAGACAATTATGGAGGCGCCACGATTGGTGCAACAACTTTAAGAGGTTATGGAGCAGCCACAACAGGGGAAGATGAGAGGAGATTGAGTAGATACATATACTCATGCAGAGAACTCCAGTAGGGGGAAACATCGAGTGAAGTGGGCTAAGGGATCACATGCAAACATACCTCCAGGTAGGAGGTGGGGTGATGTGGATTGATCGTCCCAAGGAGGAGGGGAAGGATCCTTGAGGTACCCAACTTCTTTGATTTGACTTTGCTACAAAATCCTTGATGAGGAGTAGCAGGACTGACTGATTGGGTAGAGATAGATTGAGATGGAGAGGAAGAGAGAGCTACAATGCAAGAATCCCAACACAGCGTAGAGCTAGCAGGCTGCAACAATGCGAGAGGCACAAGTGTGTTGCACTAGTGCAGGATGGCACAGAGAGGTGTGCAATGGTGCGAGATGCATGGAGATGTTGCAGTAGTGCAGAGGTAAGAGAGGGATCACTTGTTAGCAGCAGGTAGAGCTTTAGCATCAAAGTATGTTTGTAGCCCAAAATAGATGTCAGTTGGGAGTTTTTTTTTTCTCCGAGAGTTGTTGGAGAAACCACACTTGGTAGAAGTGTTTCATGCAGAACATTCCGAAGGTATAGGATCAGGTTCAAGAGGAAGCCTTTCTTGTTGAGAGGGAGTGTTGAAAATGGCAACAAGAAATGCTAAAAATAAAAGTTCTAAAAATAGCACTTCTAAAAATGCTAGTTTGAGTACCAATGCTAGATTGGGCAACATGGAATGAAAAATGGAAGTGCTAAAAATAGCATTCTATTTTTAGCATTTCAGGATGGATTCCTAGTTTTAGTCAATCCCTAAAATAAAATAAGAAGTAAAGTTTGAATTTGAAATTAATAGTAGTTTTAAAATTAATTAATTAATTCATCTAGAGTTAATTAGTTAAGGAAAATCAAACTTGAAGTCTATGTGAGGACATGCAACAATTTATCTATTAATTGAGGAATTTATCCATCAATTAAAGAGATAAGGATCAATTGTAATATTGAGTTGTAATTAGTTGGCTCAGTTAACTAAGTCAAGTCAAGTTAGATTAATTTAACAGTTTGTTAAATTAATGAGAGTTCAGTTAGTTAATGTTTTCATGCATGTAACTACTGTATCTCAGATAACTAAGTATTCACTCATGGATAACGCATGCATGTCAGTTTAGATAGAGACGTAGTTGAGATCAGAGAAGGGATAATGTACTATCAGTTGGATGCATATTTTTCCTATAAAGGAATCTCATTCATGATGAGGATTTATCTCCTTCAAGACTGCGTAGTTGGATCAGAGGTTAGTGAGCGTGTGAAGAGGCCAATTCACACAAGTGGCTGCACTAGACCTAAATCAGAATTGCGCAAAGAAATAGGATGCTTGGAGGGCAGACCAGAGGTTAGATAGAGGCCTTTGACTATCTATGAGCAGCAGAGGTATTATAGAGGGAGAAAGATAGCTTTTGAGTTGATCCTTTTTGTAATAATGGCTATATTTCCACTTGTATGGTAATACAGAGTTGGGGTTTTAGGCTAAGGCTTTCCTCGGGTAAATTCTTCTGTGTTATGTGTGATTGATTCCCTCTTATCAGCTATATGCATTCTTATTGATGTTGCTCATTTTCGATTAAGATTCCGCTAAATTGTTTGTAGAAGTAGATCAAGTGTTTTTCTTTAGTACATTGCATTACCAAGTGATCTACACGTGGGAATTTCTACAATGATAACCTTTGGCATTAGTTTATGTGATGCACCTGAGTCTAAAATTTCATTATGTAGGATTAAACCATGTACATTCAAGCTAACATAGAAAGGTGGAACATCCCCCTCTTGCGAATATCCTTCAACTTTTGTAGAAAATAGAAGTTTAGGATGATCATCATTCAAATTTAAAATATCTTAAACATCTCCTATCTTTATTGTCTTGAAAATTTAACTCATGTATTTATCATTCTTGATTAGTTTGTTAAATGGAAAATATATTTTGATTTTAAATATTTCATTTTCTAAAATGAAATAAGATTGAGTTTTCTCTACCTCTTTGATGATTGTGTCTTTCTATTTTGAAATCTACTTTGTAGGATCAACTTTCTTCTGGCTAGAAGCAGGTGTGTGAGCATGGCCCTTCTTTCAAGGATTTATTGGAATCTTTGTGTTTCTCAAGTTATACTATCCTTTTACTTCCCTGATTTCATTTTGGTACCCTTTCTTGTTATCTTCTGATTCCATGAGCATGATATCTTCTTGGCTGAAAGAAAAAGTCATGTTCTTATTTTTTCAAAAATATTGTTTCCTCCTCTTCACCAATTTAATGTATTTGATGTTGATCTTATGTTGGTTTTCATCTCCTACAAAATTCTCTTGGAAAGGAGGCCTGATTTGCTATTGATCTCCTTGATTTCTTTTTTCTCTTTGTTTTATTTGAACTTGAGGTCTTCAGACATTTAGATTTATTACTTGATGAGGTGTCTGTTATTCTCGAACAACAACTTCATTTTCGAAAGTCAAACTCTTCGCCTTTTTTTCCACTATTTTCACCATGACATTGAACTTGGTATTTGATGAAGATGAAGGCTTTTCTCTAACCACTTCCCTATTTTCTGCTTACATTTTGGCCTTTTTGTTCAGTTTATTTTCTTCCATTCCAATAGCATTTCTTTACATATCCTCCATTGTGGTTGGATTCATTTATATGAGATGAAAATAAAGCTTAGCATTGAAACCATTAGGGTAATGAGGCAAAACCAGCCATGGGGGGCGGGGGGTTATTTCAGTAGGTATTGAGTTATACATCTTACCAAATCTGGTTGAAAAACCTTGAAATGATTCTCTCAAGCCTCTCTTTAGGTTTTCATACTCAACTAATATTTGTAGGGGGTTATTCTTTACTTCCCATCTGGCAAGGAAACTTTTCTCAAGATGTTGGAAATTGGCATTTCTTCCAGCTCCCATGGTTCTAAACCATTTCATGACATCACCTGAAAACCTTTGAGTAAAGAGTTGAAAATTAACATATTCATGGTCTACCCCTTCTAGGTATATAAATTCATTCAACTTGTCAAGAATTTTTTATGTTGTGTTGGGACAAGGTCCCCTAGAGTCAATTTTGGGGTTAAAAGACCAAGTTTTGGGGCAAAAAGCCTAAGTTTTTGTATGTAAAGTGTAAATTCTCCACAATTTGTGGTCATGGGGCGCGTAGATGTAAAGGGTGATAAAGGGTTTCCACCCTTATTTATGTAAGCTGTGTCGGCTTTAGAAGATCTACCCATGGTCTGCGGAGCATGGGATTGTATAAAAAGGAGAGAATTAGAAGTTTCTAAGGCAGTTCAAAGTTCAGTAATTAATGATGAATGTAATGGGCCATTAGCAAAAAGAGTGGAGAGTCTTAGAGTAGAAGAGAGGCTCTGCAGCTATGTGCACAGAGCCCTAGGGTAGAAGTCCGTAGCTAAATGCGCGGACCCCTGCAGTTGAGTCCGCAGGGTAGCTAGAGTTTGTAAGAATAAGATTACTCTGGAAATATTTGTGTTTGATCTATTTAATTATGTTATGAATGAATGTGATTATGTTATGTTAAATAATTGATTTATGATCTAATTGTATATTAATGCATGAATCTATGTGTTTTACATTTTTCTCTAAATGCAAGTAATAATATATGTTTACGTGAAGAAAATATTAATGCATGTTGAAGTTATTAGATACTAAAGCTGATCTGGGTAAACACAGAAGTAAGAGTAATTACAGAGGCACGTAAGTGGTTGATTCACCTATTTAGGGACCGCGAAATACAGTCATAGACCTTCCCAAAGGTCTAAGGGTTGATTAAAGGAAATATATTGATAAGCCCTAAAAGGCTTATCAATCTGCGCCAAGGCAAAACTAGGGTATAAAATGACATCACTACCATCTCTAGGTGTAGAAACTTGGTTCCAGCATCCCCCCTTACTGCTTCGGGCGAGACTTTAGTCTGCACTCCGCAAATTGATGTCGAAAGGGCCAATTAGGTAGGGATTTGTTTGGATAATTCGATGCTAAACCTGGGTCAGGGCCCACTGAGACAATAAATGGTTTCGTTTCCGGGCCCGGGATCTGCATAAAGAGATGTCTGATGTTGCATCACTGGAATCCAACTAAGAAGTAAATTGAAGACTAGTTGGATAGAAAAATCCATGAATTCGAGACGCAAGAAGATAGAATTCCACGATTGACAAAAGAAAAGTGGTTGAACAGATATCTATACATAGAGATACACGAAATATTCTTATGTTCCTTCCCGGTTGATTTATATGAGTGGATCGCTAAATTGGCATAAGGCAAAGGAAGGAGGAGGCTCGACGGTCTGATAATGTGGACCCCAGAGTTAGTGCAGAGATGGGAAGCCTTTGAAGATAAGATCTCATGCGCTGTCGATCACTGGCTCGATCACATCATAGGAGGATTTGTGACATAGTTCGCGTTCAATACTTCGGTTAGTTACAATGAAGCAGAGCGATGCTTCTTCAAGGGACCATGAGGTAAACATTTAGGGTCTTTAAATGCTTGGATTAAGATGCTCTTGTGTGAAAAAAATGTTATGAAACTACCTTAACGTTTGGAGCTACGTGAAGTGGAAAGATCTTCAGGGATAGAGGGAGAACATATCTTGAATATAGTTGGTTGATTGAATCTCCTCTTTGTGACGATGACGAAGCACCACGGGATTCACCACAGAGTGATGCTAAGTTGATAATATAATGGTTCCTGTGAATACCGCATCCACCCACTCCACCTCCATCTTCACCTTCGGCCACATACACCTTTGGCCACATTGCCAACACCTCCGCCACCATTCAATATGTGAAATGCAGTGAAGTTGCCCATTTTCAATGATTTGGTAAGTGAGGATATAGACTAGTTTTGGTTCATTGTGAAGGTTGTATGGGAAGCTCATGGTATTACAGATGATCAGATGAAGAAAGAAACGTTGGTTACTTCTTTACAAGAATGCACGCTAATGTGGTACATTAAGTACTGCACTGATAACCCGACAACTACGTTGGCATATATTTAGACCAAGCTGAATAAAGAATTTAGTAGGCCTAAGTATGAAGAGAACCAATTATTGGATTAAAAGAGATCATGATAAGGCTTGGCGAGACACCCTGGGAGTTGGATCAGAGATTCAAATGTAAGATCCATGAAGCTAACATGAATCTTATGGATGGGTAGCACCAAAAATGGTTTGTGGCTTTGCTCTTGCCTCATCTAAGGGTTGCTTTACCACAACAAAATATTGGGACCTTGGCAGAAGCCCTGGTGATTGAGATGAGATTACATGAGACAATGATGTAGGATGCTACTCTAAGAGTTCAACAGATTGACACGGGGTTGTAGAACCTTTGCCTAGAGTTTCAAAGCTTGAAGAAGGATAGAGCAGTTCGGCCAGAGGTGGGTGAAGAAGTATGGTGCCTGAAAAGAAAAAGTTAGGGAAATGACAAAGATCATTGTACAGTCTTCATGAATTATGATGTAGCAAAAGGGTTGATGCCTCTGAGGTTGGAAGCTAAAATAGGACCAGGTGTAGGACTTGTGGTGTGGTGTGCTATCTGTTAAGTAATTGGAAAACATGTGACAAACAATTGTCACTTGTTGTAGAAATTTGTACAAATATTGCAACAACTCTTCTACAACTTTTGTAAATCGATGGGTCATGAGGAACATAATTGTTGTAGCTATGAGCTAATGATGGATAGAACTCCGATATATAAAGTGCAAGTAGAAATTCAACCTTTGGATCAAGAAGATGGGTGAGCGCAAGGAGGATATCAGGGGTGTGGAGGATGCAAAGGTGGAGGACCTATTAGAGGTCCGAGACAGGTTATTTTCTATAATTATGGGGGATCAAGACATTACGCATGGGAATGTATGAACTTGATGCGCCTATCATGTTGATACTCTACTCAGATTGACCATGCGACAGAAGACTTCCCTTGTTTACTAGCTAAGATACGTGAAAAGGGGGCGCAGCCTGAGCAGCTGATCCGAACCTGCAAATGATGAGGGTTGAACCCCACAAAGAGGATCTTAATGTGAATATAGTTCTGCGAGGTGGAGTGACGACTAGCGAAGATAAAGGAAAGAAACCTAAAGAAAGTGAGTGCGTCTCCAAAGCTCTAGAAAAGGAGGTTGGGTTTGATCTGGAGCGCGTGAGGGAAACATTTATGGAAGAAAAGAAAAGCTTCACTAAGGCATCTACCTTAGGAAGTCAGGATAAGCTAGCTAAAGATATGTACCCTTCTATGCTTACTACTTTCTTGGAGACCTGTATGAAGCTCCTGCATGATAGCAAGGCTATAAATGGATTACAGGAGCTAATAAATAAATGTGCTGGAAAAGAAAACACTCCTAACGAATGCACATATTCAGGAAGATTGGTAAGCATAAGACAAGAACAGAGCATGAGATGAGGCTCATTACAAAGATAGGAGAGTATGAGATGGATCAAATTATTTTGTATCTAGGGTTAGACGTAAATATTTTGCCTAAAAAGATGTGGGAGAGAATTGGGAGACCTATGTTGCAGTGGTCTCTGATTCAACTAAGGATGGAAAATCAAAAAAGATCATCCCCATGGGAAGATTCGAGGGAGTGTTAATAGATATTGAAGGTACGAGTGCGTTGTCTAATTTTGAAGTGATTGAAATTGTGGATGACAATAATCCCTACCTTGCACTCCTATGGGTTGATTGGACCACTGACATGAATGGGATGATCAATTTGAAGAAGCGGATGATGACATTTGTGAATAAATCTCTCCGCATAGTAGTACTACTGGACCTTGCAGAAGGATAGTGCTATACTGAACGGTCTGCGATTATCAAAGTGATGATGATGTGCACCAAATTTATAACATAACAGTGCAAGATCGAGATTGGGTGAATCTGATAGCTGATGGACGTATTGCATGGGATCGTGAAAGCTCCTACACATTAGATTCAAACAAGGAGTTGGAACACTGGCATAATTGATTGCATGAATTGTCTACGCTGCACTGTAATATGATGACTAAATTGTTTTGTTGTGTGTCATCAGAGGTAAGAAGTATGCCTTATTAGGATGCATTTGAAATGGAAGTTCCATAAAATCATCGCTTCCAAGCCTTGGATTTGGTGCTGCACGCTACGCCCGCAAGATGGTGGGGTATGCACAAAGACAACTGTGATGATTGGCATGTGTATAGGAGGATGATAAAATTGCAGTTTGGTCACTCGAAAGTTTGATTAACAAAGAAATATGATGGAGGAAATGAGCTACGTGACCAATTGGCAAAATGGATTGAAGTTTATGGATCAGAGCCTTAGCCTGAATGGGTGCATTTGTTCTGTCATACTTTGGATGTAATACCAATGAACTGGTACTTGGAAACAGAGCTCTGCCATGGCACTAATGAATGGGATGCTATGCAACAAGTATCTTTTATGACATTTAGCTTTGAGGATGGAATTGAATGTATTGATGAGGCATTGCAGGAGGTCGAGGCAGTGATCTTTAGGATACCACAGGATCCCTTGGATTCAATTCAACCAGATTGGACCACCCAACTGCACCATGTGTTGGAGTGCTACAATGTGACTACCAAAGAAGAAGATTGTTGGGTATATGACTAAAGTCCCACATTGAATAGAGGTGGGGAGGATCATGGGTATATAAGGATGGACAAATATCTCCATTGGTATGAGGCCTTTTGTGGTAAGTCCAAAAGCAAATCCATGAGGGCTTAGGCCCAAAGTGGACAATATCATACCATTGCGGAGATATGTGGTGTCCAGAACCCTTACAAGTGGTATCAGAGCCGAAGGTCTATTTGGCTGATAAACTCGCAGGAAAGAAGGGTTCCTGGTTCGAGTGGGAGAAATGGCGAAAGATGGTAAGTTTAGGGTCGAGAAATGTAATGGCCAAAACTTCTCACTGTGGAAGATGCAGATGGAAGATTATCTGTATCAGAAAGATCTATACCTACCATTGGGTGGAAAAACAAAGATGCTGACGGGTATGAAAGACGAAGAATGGAACCTTCTCGATAGAAAGGCACTCGGAACAATACGGTTGTGCCTTGCTGCGTCAGTCACCTTCAACATTTCGAAGAAAACCACGACAGAGGGTTTGATGTAGGCGTTGTCGAAACTATATGAAAAACCCTCGGCCTCAAACAAGGTATTTCTTATGAAACGGTCATTTAATATGAATATGTCAGAAGGTGGATCTGTTGCAAACCATTTAAATGATTTTAATACAGTTACAAGTCAGTTAAGTTCTGTAGGGGTAAACTTTGATGATGAAGTTAGAGCTCTGTTATTCTTGTTCTCATTACCAGAAAGTTGGAATGGTTTGGTAATGGCCATCAGTAACTTTGTTTCTCGATCTAGTACTTTAAAGTTTGATGATGTTGTCGGTGCTATCCTTAGCGAGGAAATGCGATGGAAAAGCTCCGGTGAGACATCGGGAAATGCTTTAAGTGTAGAGTCTAGAGGAAGAAAAATGTAAAGAGGAAAGAGCTCAGGATATCGCAGTAAATCAAGGAAAGGCAGATGCAAGTCCATATCAGGAATAATGTGCTGGAAATGTGGAAAGAAAGGACACCTAAAGAAAGACTGTAGATCTCAGAAGGGAAAAGGAGGAGATGCACAGCAAGAAAACAATCATGAAGCAAATGTGACAGGTGAGGTGTTACAAGATGCTTTCATTCTTTCTTTTGAAAATATTACTGATCCCTAGGTGGTAGATTCAGGGGCTTCATTCCATGCCACACCTGATAAGAAATAATTTCATGACTATGTTCAAGGAGATTTTGGACAAGTTCGTGTGGGTGATGATAAACCCTGTAAAATCATTGGAATGGGTAAGGTTCTTGTAAAACAGCAGAATGGAAACCAATGGCTATTAAAGGAGGTAAGGCATGTTCCAGATCTAAAGAAAAATCTAATTTCAACAGGGCAGTTAGGCGGTGAAGGTTGTGTGACAACTTTCACAGATAAAGCTTGGAAGGTCACCAAAGGAGCCCTGGTAATAGCAAAAGGCGAAAAGGTTGGTACATTGTATTTATGCAATGGTATTTCTAACTCTATTAATGCTTTAACTTCCAAAGGAGCAGATGCAGCATTATGGCATCATAGGCTTGGACACATGAGCGAAAATGGGATGAAGATTCTTCACTCAAGGAATTTGTTGCCGAGTTTGAAGAATGTTGATTTGGACTTTTGTGAGAACTGCATTTATGGAAAACAGAAGAGATTTAGATTTCTCAGAGTTGGGAAAAAAAAGAAGAACGAAAAATTAGAGCTTGTGCATACAGACGTATGGGGACCTGCTCAGGTATCATCTCTTGGTGGCTCTCGTTATTATGTTACCTTTATTGATGATGCAACTAGAAAAACTTGGATTTATTATATTAAGAATAAATCTGATGTATTTGATACTTTCAAGAAATGGAAAGCTTTGGTTGAGATTGAGACAAGAAAGAAATTGAAGTGTCTTAGATCAGACAATGGAGGTGAATATTGCATCAAAGAGTTTCATATGTACTGTTCAGAACATGGAATTCGCAGAGAGAAGACAGTTCCAAGAACACCACAAGAAAATGATGTGTCAAAAAGGATGAACAGAACAATCATGGAGCATGCAAGGTGCATGAGATTACATGCAGGATTGCCTTTACAGTTTTGGGTAGATGTTGTAGATATTGTTGTTTATCTAATAAACAGAGGGCCTTCAAGTTCCTTGCATGGTGGTGTTCCGGAGGAAGAATGGACAAGTAAAAAGGTAAACTAATCTTTTTTAAAGCCTTTTGGTTGTGAGGCATTTGTCCATATTGATAAAGAAAATATAACAAAGCTTGAGGAAAAGTCAAAGAGATGTACCTTTATTGGATATGGTGTTAATGATTTTGGTTATCGCTTATATGATTATGAAAATCAAAAAATCATTAGGAGAAGAGATGTAATATTCAATGAAAGGGTCTTGTATAAGAATCAATTGCAGGAAAAGTAGAAAGAAAACGAAAACAAGGAATACGCAATTCTTGATGACATCACTGAAAAGGTAAAGGTGCCTGAAAATAATAATAATCAACAACATCAACCACCACAACAGCAACAGGCACCCCAAACACCTGAAAGTGGTGTTAGAAGATGTACCAGGATAAGTAGACCCCCTGAACGATACTCTCCTTCATTATATTATTTATTGTTGACTGATTCTGGTGAGCCTGAATGTTATGAAGAGGCAGTGCAGGTAGAAACTAGGAAGAAGTGGGAGAAAGTCATGAAAGAAGAGATGGACTCCTTAGCACATAACCAGACTTGGGACTTAGTCAGGTTGCCTGTAGGTAAAACAACATTGCAGAATAAATGGGTTTACAGGCTGAAGGAAGAAGATGGAGGAAAACAGAGGTATAAAGCTAGACTTGTGGTGAAGGGGTTTGCACAGAAGAAAGGTATTGGTTTTGATGAAATATTTTCTCCTGTTGTTAAAATGACTTCAATCAGAACTATTTTAAGTCTTGTAGTAGCTGAAGATTTGCATCTTGAGCAGTTAGATGTAAAGACAACCTTTCTCCATGGGGATTTGGAGGAAGAGATATATATGCAGCAGCCACAAGGATATGAGGTGAAAGGGAAGGAGAAACTAGTGTGTAGGTTGAAGAAGAGCTTATATGGCTTAAAACAAGCTCCAAGGCAGTGGTATCTAAAATTTGACAAGTTTATGTCTGAACAAGGTTATACTAGATGTCACTCTGATCATTGTGTTTATTTGAAAAAGCAAAATGATGGCAGCTATATTATATTGTTATTGTATGTAGATGACATGCTTGTTGCAGGATCTAACATGCAGGAAATAAATGTGCTCAAAAGAAAATTGGAAAATTCATTTGCGATGAAGGATTTGGGAGCTGCAAAACAAATCCTTGGTATGAGAATAACTAGAGATAGGAAAAATCGTAAATTAACATTGTCACGGAATGAGTACATACAAAAGGTGTTGAAAAGATTTAACATGCACAATGCAAAACCAGTTAGTACACCTTTTGCTAGCCATTTCAAACTTAGCAAGGAAATGTGCCCAAAGACCCAAGAAGACATGGATTATATGTCTAAAGTTCCATATGCATCAGTACTTGGAAGCTTAATGTATGCAATGGTCTGCACAAGGCCTGATATTGCACATGCAGTAGGAGTTGTAAGTAGGTACATGAACAATCCAAGAAAGGAACATTGGATGGCAGTGAAATGGATTCTCAGATATTTGAAAGGTACCACAAATCAAGCATTATGTTTTTGTGGTTCAAACATCTCCCTACAAGGATATGTTGATGCAGATATGGCAGGTGACAGAGATAATAGGAGGAGCACTACAGGATATGTATTTACTATTGGAGGAACAACTTTCAGTTGGATTTCAAAAATCCAAAGTGTTGTTGCACTTTCAACAACAGAAGCAGAGTATGTTGTTGCTACAGAGGCTAGTAAAGAAATGATTTGGTTACAAAGGTTTATGGGTGAGTTGGGTAAGAAGCATTATATGGGCACGTTATACAGTGATAGCCAAAGCGCCATTCATCTTTCAAAGAACTCAGAATTTCATTCCAGGACTAAACACATACAGCTCAAGTATCATTTCATACGATCAGTGTTGGAAGATGGAGAGTTGAAGCTAGAAAAGATACACACTAGCTAGAATCCTGTAGATATGCTAACAAAAGTTGTAACCAGGGAGAAACTGAGAACATGATTAGTTTCAATTGGTATTCAAGGATGACGATGAATATGAGAAACAACTAGGTCCAAAGAGGAGCCATTGTCCAGCAAATGAAGCAGCAGTTGAGTTGCTACAATCATTCTCCAAGTGGGATATTGTTGTGTGTGGAGCATGATTGTTTAGAGGTATTTGTTTCAGCCGGATGTATACCCCAGGAAGTTTCGTACACCACTCCACGCGGGGGGGTGCAGTGCCCCCGAAGCCAAAAATAAATGTAAAATTGCGTTGTAAAAGTATAGTAATTTCTACTCAATCTGGGCCGTTCATTAGGCGGATGATCTCACGGTAGAACTTATGTTTGTTTAGGGTTTTTTTCCCTAGAAGGCAACCCCTCTCTTTGTATGAGGGTATTGTATTTGAGGTTGTGTGATAGATGTGTATTCTCTGTGAGCAAGAAACAGAGAGGTGAGACTGTAAGAGAAAACAGAGGATATTACAGCGGATTTGCTGTAGGTTTTGTCTCTTCATTTTGCTGGATAATAGAAAGGAAGGACTGGCTGGTCTGATACCAATTGTTAAGAAATTTACTGCATAACATAAATAATTACTAAGAGGAATAAATATAAAAATAACCAGCAACAACCATAAACACATAAACACAAATGATTATCCGAGAAAACCACAAATCCTGGGAAAAACCCAACTTAATAAGATCTTATTAGCGTTGGCCAAAACCCTGGCCAATTCGACCAAGTGAGCCTTCATCGCTCACCTCCAGGTCTTGCATTACAATGAAGTCCTTCCAACCCTTTATAAGCTCCATTACATATAATACCACGGGCAGAATATTATGGGTGCACAATACCATGTGCCCCAAAACCATCACTGTTTAACCTGGTCAACTTTGACTCTATCCCGAGTCAAGTTTACCTAACAAAGACAAATATCCAAGGAACGTTAATATCCCAAAGACTAAGGGCCACCAAAAAGTTGAGGGACACAAATAGAGAATCCAGATATCACCATGCCACTGAAGACTAGACAAGTGAATATTGGCATGGAAGTGGAGCCTAAATTTGCAAGTATTGGAGACTACTGGAATGATGCCACAATAGATAAGGTCGTTGAATTGCTCCGTGAATATCAGGATTTTTTCGCTATGAAGTTTTCAGACTTGAAAAGGATAATAGAGAACCTGGGTGCTATGAAAATTACGTTGAAGCTAGACGTGAATATGGTTAAGTAGAGGCCTTACCACCCCAATCAAAAGTATAAAGAAAAGGTCCACTTAGAGTTGGATAAAATACTTGCAGCATGTATTATTGAACCACTGAAGGAATCTGATTGGGTAAGCCTAGTGGTAGTCCAAGAAAAGAAGTAGAAGGATGAGATAAGGATATGCATAGATCTTAGGAAGTTGAATGACACCTGCGTACATGTTCCCTTTCCAGCTCCATTCACTGATGAAGTGTTGGATAACGTTGGTGGTGAGGAAGAATATTCATTCACTGATGGGTTCTCTCGGTACCATCAAATCGAGATCACATCAAAAGATATACAGTAAGAATACCTTCCCAACCAAATGGGGATGATTTCAATACACTATAATTCCTTTTGGACTGAAGAACACGCAGATGATATTTTTGTACATAGCCATCATGGCCTTCAACAAATTCATTCACAAGTTTCTAGAAGTATACTTTGATGATTGGATGGTGTTTGGGCTGGTGAAGTGCCATGTAGATAGTCCATGCTTGATACTAGATACATGCTAGAGGTATCAGATCACGCTCAATTTGAAGAAGTGTCTGTTCTGTTTTCCTTTTGGAATCTTCCTGGGTCATGTGGTATGTAGACATGGCTTAATGGCAGACCCTCCTAAGATCAATGTCATAATCAATTTGGAGGTGCCACGAAGTGTGAAACATTTGCGTGCAATGCTAGGGTATACTGGATATTATAGGAAGTTCATCAAGATCTATGCCCAGATCATCGTGCCAATGGAAAAATTGTTGAAGAAGGATGCTACATTCCACTGGAATGAGGAATGTCAGTGGAGCCTGGATGTGTTAATGTTTAAAATGGTCACCACGTTGATCCTAGTCTTCCCAGATTGGAAGAAGGAATTTCATGTGCATGTGGATGAGTTATGTATTCCACTGGGAGCAGTACTAACACAGGCCAATGATGGAGAGTTGGATCAACCCATCGCGTTTTCAAGTAGGAAGTTGTCTAAAGCTGAGAAGAACTATTCAACAACAGAGCACGAAGGTTTGCATATGGTGTGTGCACTCTAGAAGTTCCAGCACTACTTGCTAGGTGGACACTTTAAGATGTATACAAACCATTTTGCATTGAATTACCTGGTTAACAAACTTGTGTTGGGGGGGAAGATATCCAGATGGCTGTTGATGTTTCAGGAATACAATTTCGAAGTAATTTTGAAGCAAAGACGATTAAATGTAGGGCCAAATCATCCATTGTGCATTAAAACAGGAGAGTCACCTACCAATTTGGAGGAGGGGTTGTCAGATGCACATATTTTTGCAGTGCACATTGCGGACAATCACTTTGTAGATATTATACACTTTCTTACTACAGGAATGACTCCTAAAGGGTATAGTACTCAACAAAAGAAGGAATTGGTGGTGAGCGTGGTAGACTTTTCTATCATTGTAAGACATTTGTATAAATGGGATCAGATGAAATACTGTGACACTATGTACCTAAGTTTTAATGGAACAACATCCTCAATGAAGCTCATGGAGGAACCACGAGAGGACATTATGCAGGAAAAGAAACAGGGTAGAATATTTTACGTGCTGGGTTGTGGTGGTCGACATTGGATAAGGATTTCAAAGCTTATTGTAGGGCATGTGATGCATGTGAGAGAACTGGTAGGTTGTCACAGAGGGATGAGCTACCTCTAAATCCACAGATGTCATTGCAACCATTTGAAAAATGGGCAATTGATTTTGTAGGACCGATTTGGCCTCCAAGGAAGAGGACGTGCATGGTATATCATCACCACAACTGAGTATTTGACCAAATAGGTGGAGGCACAACCCATGAAGCACTTTACAAGGGAAACAATAATGAAGTTCCTATTTGAATATGTACTGACCAAGCTTGGTTGCTCGAAGATTTTGATGAGTGATCATGGTACACATTCGCTTAATGAAACGATCAGTGCGCTGCTAGAGGAATTCCAATTTCATCATCATAAGAGTACACCATATCACCTACACGCTACTGGGATGGTGGAAGAATTTAATAAATTATTGGAGAATGTACTGATAAAGGTTTGCAATGCACAGAAGAATGATTGGGATGTGCATGGACCCATAGTGTTATGCACTTACAGAACTACTTACAATAAGCTAACTAGATAGGCGCCTTTCAGGCTGGTCTATTTCGTAGAAGTTGTGATGTCGATGGAGTAAATTGCACCTAGTCTACGCATAGTGGTGTTCATAGGAATGGCAGACTGTGGAGCCCTAGAAGAGTGGCTCGAGTAGCTGACAGAACTTGAATAAGTTAGAGTTTTGGGAGGATTTCATCAGCAAGTTCAGAAGGAGCGTGAAAAGGCAAGGCACGACCAACACATCAAACTACACACTTTCAAGATAAATGATCTAGTTTTATTATATGACAACAAGTTTGATAAATTTCCAAGGAAATTTCAAATGCATTGGATGGGGCCATATGTCATCAAGGAGATTACTGATTGTGGAGAAGTTCAGCTGGTGAAATTGAATGGAGATCCATTTCTAGGGAAGGTAAATGGCAATTGATTGAATCCATACGATGAGGATCTGACTAGATGAATATATGATGGAATCATAGTCTTATCACTCCAAGAAGTTGAAAGGAGGCATGGGAATATAAAATACATTGCCCAGGTTGTAGAGTTGTGCGACTGGGGAACTACACAGAATGAAAAAATTTCATAGCATCAACAGAAGTGTGAAGGGAGCTGCACTATAGGAGGAGAGACTGCGTAGGGCATCTAGAAAGTGACCGTTACTGTAATTGTTCATGATTTGATAGTGAGAAAATGACTAAGAGAAGTGGGGAGCAGTATTTATGCTTGAAATTAAGAGCGCGATCTTTGAAAATTTACCGCAAATATAGCTTTTATGAGTAGATTTTGGGGGGATGGTTGGATTTGAATTTGAATCTTCTTATAAATTATGGATGGCTACCTAATGAAAACTAGTTCGCATTCTGAGAGTTGATGTGTAATGCTATCGGTTGTGTGTGAAACTTATGTTTTTTAGGTTTTGGTGGCCAGTTGAGTGTTTGACAGGTTATCTAAGGAAACCGAGGAGCTCCTTAATAGCCTCATGTCTGCACCCATAGAAAATGCAAGTGTTGGAGGGTCTATGGCCTTTGAGGGAATTTCCCCTGAGGTCATAGTATGGAGGTGCCCACAGCAGTGCCAAAATCGTAAAGGTCGCCTAGGTTGAAGCTTGCATTGCCAAGACAAGTTCCCAAGATGAAGAAAGACAAACACATGAAAACCTTGCTAGTGCACAAGTCACCGAGAAAGCATCAGAGAAAAAAGAATCCCGCTGCACAGGAGAAATGCAAGGTGGTAGACCTAGAGGCCGATAAGGGGCAGATGAGGGTGGAGAGGAAACTAATATTGAGTGAGTAGACCATATCTCGAAGCTTCCAGAATACATCCCTCCACGTCGGGGTAAGGTGAAGGTCCCGAAGGACCCAGATGAGGGAAAATTTCTGCTTAATACACCCATTCTACCAGAACATATCACATTCAAAGGACCGTGCTTGGCACGCATCCCACATCTAAAGTTAGAGGATTGCAAATTGGCAGATATTGAGTGGTTCCCCCACTTGGTGACTGATACAACCACGTGTTCTATGAGGAGTCTGGTATCACGGCGTTGGAGCCGGTGAAGTGGATTCTTTACGTGGAGAAGGTAGGTTTGTCGAATCAACTATGGGTGTTGTATTACGACCACGCTCCCAACAATTTGATTGTTATAAAATAGTTTCTATTCTTCGTACATGATGATTGCTTGTGGTCGGGAGAGCCAATCACTATAAATGACATGATGATCCATAGGATCACCTTACTACCACACTGAGGCCTGAATCCAGCCAAGGCATTTGGCGGAAAGACGGGCAAGCGCAACCTACCCAAAAGGATGAAGGAAAAGTTTAAGCTTGTCGAGAAACCATGTGGATATTCAATTTTGAGTATTACAGACCTCGCGGTGAAGGTGACCACCCATATCTTGGCTAGAAAGGTGATGAGGAATTGTCACATAGACGAGGTGCCGACACTAGCGGTTTCACTAGTAGCCCAATGCATGGAGGGCATACAATTCAACTGGCCGCACTACCTGTGCAGCGAGTTCCTCACGAACTCCAGGGAGGTAAAGGACCAGAGCAAGACATTTCACTATTCATGGCTCTTACTTTCAGTTATGCTAGTCACATGGCAATTGCTAGAGGACAGCCAATTTATTCCAATTGCGCCATATTTTCTAGAAACAATGAAGTTTTCTTCACTATGGGCCATGAAGGATGTTGAACGAGTATGGGAGAGCAAGGTTTTTTGGGTATTGATGGAAATGACAGTTAATATGGTCATCAATTGGAAGCCATAGTTGTCACCAACTATTTTTAAGTAGTTTTCCGAATACACGAAGTTCAAAGTAAACTTCCACCAAACTTCCATTCGGGCGTGAAAGGACCCAGAATAGAAGTGGTATGATTTACCATATCTCATGAAGGATGATGCAATTACAACGGTCCTCAAGCAATGGCCAGCAGATTGGTGTGCATCATCAGACTTGACTGTTGGGTCTACTAAGTCCATAGGAAAGAAGAAGAAGGAAGAGGCCCAGTCAAAAATTCAGCAGTTGGCTGAAAAATGGAAGAAGGAGGGTGAGGAAAAATCCTAAGCAGAAGCAGAGCGTATCATGAAGGAACGGGAGGAAGAGCATGACTCTAAAAAAAGTAAGAAGTCTCCTTCACCACAGACAGAGGAAGAAGAGAAATCCAAATAGGGTAGTGGAGATAAGGGGAGAACTCTCTTCTAGGTAAAGAGGAATAGGGAGCAGGAGAAGGAAGGGTCGCACAAAAATATGAAGGCCACTTAGTTATCCCTAAACCCGATCACCTTGATAGAAGGTGGCTTGGATGACATTAGTGACAAGGTAAGGACACGAAAATGGAACTATTGTAGCAGTTTGAGCAACAGTAGAATCAAGCTTTGGTCTCCATACAAATGTGTCTACTTGAGCTACACATTCAAACTACCCCACTGCAGACTAGTGTAGGGCAGAGCAGCACGACATCGAGTAGTTTGGAGATGGGGACCACTGAAGTGGCAGAGTTGGTTTGTTCTTTGGATCCTTGGGCCGTCGTGCTATCGGATAGAGCTCTGGCCGTAGAGGTAGTATCTAACAAGGATATTGTCAGTGCTGTAAAGAATATTGGTTTGAAGTTGGTCATGCTTCCTAATGATGTACTTCACACGTGCAACTAGGTGTGATCGCATAACTTAGGGCTTGAGTGGAGTGTGTGCTAACCGTGATCAACAGGCATAAGGTTAGAAAAGAAGATATTTTTGTTGAGAAAATGATGGTGATAGGCACATGGAAGAAGGTTCAGGAGAAGAATGAGTGCACTGTAGCAGTAGTAGTAGAAGCATGTAGAACCATTCTAGAACTGCACATCCTCGAAGAGGCACCATTTCAGGCCAAGATTCAAAAATTGGCTATAGGTTTGCGCGATACTAGGATAGAGATGGCCAAGGTTCAGTTTGAACTAAACCTTAAAATCGGAGAGATTGAGTTGAGGGCACAACCTTCAACTCCACCAGAGGTCAAAGAACAGCGTAAGGTAGCTACCAAAGATGCAATCGTTGTAGTAGATGTTGCGGTGGCAGAATGCACAATACTCTTCGAGAAATCACTCAAGGTACTCACAAGTCTGTAGGAAGATCCTAACCTATCGAGGCTAAATACCGAGACAAGGGAATTGTAGCAGTAGTACGACAAAGTAAGAGCGACGATGCACATTATCGCTATCACGCAAAGATTCGCAAAGCTACAAGAAGCAAAGAAACTGAAAGAGTAGGTGGAAGCAATGTAGCGAAAAGAGGTTTTCCTCAACGAAAAATTGGGGCCTTGGTTTAATGAGGCCTATGTGCTCTCCTCCACCATTGGGGAGAAGTTGGTCATCTTGCAGAATACACAACAGAAGATCCAGATAGATAGCGTAGGACTAGCAATGGAGCAGTTGGTAGAGTAGGTCGAGCAGGCAGCTATGCATTGCACAATTGAGGTTGGAGTGGTGCAAGCGGAGTTGGAAGGTCTTCACAACAAGATCTTTGTGCTAGCTGAGTGACTCAGGGGTGAGTCACTATATTTGTGTTGGGGTCCTATTGGGATAGGGTCCCCTAGAGTCAATTTTTGGGTTAAAAGCTCAAGTTTTAGGGCAAAATGCCCAAGTTTTTATATGTAAAGTGCAAAGTCTCCACAATTTTTGGTCACGGAGTGTGTAGATGTAAAGTGTCATAAAGGGTTTCTGCCCTTATGTTATGTAAGTTCTGTTGGCTTTAGAAGATTGGATTGTATAAAATGAAGAGTCTTAGAAGAGTCTAATGCAGTTCAAAGTTTAGTAATTGATGATGAATGTAATGGGTCATTAGTAGAAAGAACGAAGAGTCTTAGAGTAGAAGAGAGGCTTTGCAGCTGTTTGTGTAGAGGCCTAGGGCAGAAGTTGATAGTTGAGTGCACAGTCGCCTCCAGCTAAGTGCGCAGGGTAGTTAGAGTCTGTAAGTAGATCTGAAGCATTAATAAAGAAGATTAGTCTGGAAATATTTGTGTTTGATCTATTTAATTTTTTTATGAATGAATACGATTATGTTATGTTGAATAATGGGTTTATGATTTAATGCTCTATTGATGCACGAATCTATATGTTTTACATTGTTATCTAAACACAATTAATAATATTTGTTTATGTGAAGAAAATTTTAATGCATGTTGAAGTTATCAAATACTTAAGCCAGTCTGGAAAAATACAGAAGTAAGAGTAATTATAGAGGCGCGTAAGAGGTTGATTCACCTATTTAGGATCCGTGAAAGACATTCATAGACCTTCGCAAAGGTTTAAGGGTTGATTAAATGAAATATATCAATAAGCCCTAAAAGGCTTATCGATCTATGCAAATGTAGAACTAGGGCAAGAAACAACATCACCACCATCTCTCGGTGTGGAAACTTGGTTCCACCATTCCCCCATACTTCTTCGGATGAGACTTTGGTCCACGCTGCTTGGATTGATGCCAAAAGGAGTAGTAGTGTAGGAATTTGTTTTGCTAATTCGAATTTGAACCTGGGTCAAGGCCCACTAAACTAACATGTTGTAATGACTCCTATACTATTAATCTGGGACAAGAAATGACCATAATTTTGTGGAAATTCATGCAATGGGCCTCATAAATTTAAAGGAGCATAATGACCATCCATAAATGTTTGAAGTAGACTTGTGCTAATATTTTGGATCTGTAATGAGCATGAGTGAGATAAGGATTCTATTCTTTGAATAGTTGATGAGGAGGAAGAGTGAAAACAAAAAAAATAGCAAGAGAAAAATAAGATGGAATATTCAGTGGAGCAAAAAATATTGGAGCAGAAACATGTTGAAATGTGGAGGTATTAGAAGTATCTTCTTGTATTTGATGCACAAGATGTTCTAATTTATGAAAATGTACCCAAATATCCCTCTCAACCTTTGTTACACTCCCTTTCTGAAAACAAATATAAGATTTTAGCTTACCGTGGTCAAATACTATTTCTGTTAGGTGGGTTTCTAATTTAGATCTAAATAAACTATGTTCAAATTTTAAATCAAATTGAACCTCATCGATTGATTTTACTCTTTCAGGGAGGGACAAATATCTTTCTATGAAACTGGAATTCATTTCTTTTGTAGGCTTCTTTTTCCTAAATAACTTCTCAAGATTCATCAAGGTATTAGGTGGATTGGGATTTGAATGATGCCTAGTATGTATTCTACTTGAAGCCAAATTTTCCTAAAGAAAATGATTTCAGCTAGTTATAGATATAGTAATACTTGCGTGAATATTCAAGTTGTTCCATTTCTATCTCACAGTCACCCTCGAGAACCAGATTTGTTTTTAAGAGCATATTTCCCTAGGGAATTTCTCAAGCTTTTCGTTCCCCAGTATGGTTGCCACTATGTTAGCACTTCATAATTCCTCTAGGATGAGGAGAGGAACCCAAAGTCAATGAGAAACCATTTTAAAACTTGAATCAAGTTCTTTTAGCTTCATAGAGGGAGGGATCTCTCTATATGGATATTCAGTCACTTGGATGACTGGTTGTCTTATATTTTAGACTAGGTATTGAGATCAGAGAGAATTGGTCTTAACAGTTTGATGGCATGATAGAGGGAAAATCCATTGGGTATGGAGTCATATGGAGTTGATGACTTTGTGTGATATGATGGGAAAATGAGGAATCCTTAGATAGAGGAAAGGTATGCAATACTTACATATTTTTTTTCAAACTTCATTGTAGAGAGGTGAGTAGAGGAGTAGTGGAATTCATAACATCTAAAGAATGTAGCCGAGGATGTAATTTTAGATATTACAATGGAAGAAAAATAGTAAAATATTTAGTGAGCCAGAACAGAGAAATTAAAAGTGAATTATGAAATAATTTTTCCTTAACTAAGAATTGAATACATGACATTTAAATGATGGAAATAACATAAGATAAAGGAAAATACCTCAAGATAAACATCACCATAAGAGACTGACACATAAATCCCTGAAAAGGTAGACTTCATCCTTCCCCACTCAAAGTTAATGAAAATGTACAATGCACAATTTATTCTCTATCAAACCCTGGCAAACTCTTTATTACTAATAAAATACATCATATATAAATAAAAAATAATTATTTCCTCCCTTGAGGAACCGAATTCCCAAAAAAAATTAGTTTATGCTTGCAACAATGAATATAGAACTACTTTCAAGAAACTAGGAAATTGTTTTGACTAAGAAATTCTTAAACAAATTACATTGAATACATGCATAAAAATGAGGGTAAAACCTCACAAACTCCTCAGTACAATTATCATAACCATGATAGTAGACTACAGGAGGTTTAGATTTGAATTTCATGCTCAAAATGTTGATTGTGTGCCAGGAAGAAAAGCGCAATCACTGTGCTACTTCAACAAGTTGATGATTTTCAAGTTTCTGATCATGCCCTGTACTTCTTGATGTGAAAAAAAGGTATAAAAAAGCTCCTAAATTATCAAAAACCCACTAGAAATACCTATCTAGACTGTTAACTTACACCCATAAAAAGTATCACCTACAACAGAAGCGTAGCGACTGAACATAACGAATTTCCACCTACATATGTTTGACTAAGTCTTGGGATCTCTTGTTGAGAAAAAAATATTTTTGATGATCCTAACATTCTAAAAATCCTCCTTAACCCTCAATACACAAAAAATAGCACCAAAACGCTTATCCTTTATCAAATTTTAATACTTTAGCAGTAGCGCAACAAATTTTTTGCATTACTCTGTCACCTGCCTCTTTTTCAAAATTATAAAAAAAAAGCAAAGGATATGATTTACATAGACTAATGCACTTCAAACAAATAGGAAAAGAGAAAAAATTGTTTTAGTTCCCTATCCAAATTCAAAATTTTTATACCTCAACCAACAAGTCTAGGTGTTCTTGTAAATGTTCTTGAGTTGTCTATGTAGGGGAAGATTTATCTTCAACATATTCTTAGCTTCAAACAATGTTAGCTCAAAAATGTTCAAGTGGTCATGTATCTTCTCTTTGGCCCTCTCGTCATGTTGTCTAAGCCTAGTAATTTTATTTTGAGCTCTCTTGAATTGTTTCCTCAGATATTTGCAAGAAATTATTAAGTTTCTTGTCATATTTAAACTCTTAGAAAATTATATATTACGGAGAAATGGAACACATAAAATATTGCAGAAATATAAACACAGAAAACACATAAAACAAGAGGGACACAGATATACGTGGTTCACCCAGTTTGGGCTATGTCCACCCTGAACAGCCAGTCCTCCCTTTCTATTATCCAAAAAAATGAAGAGACAAAACCTACAGCAGATTCGCTGTAATATCCTCTGTTTTCTCTCACAGTCTCACCTCTCTGTTTCTTGCTCACGAAATACACATCTATTACACAGCCTCAAATACCATGCCCTCATACAAAGAGAGGGGTTTCCTTATAGGGCAAAAAACCCTAAACTAAACATAAGTTCTACCGTCAGATGATCTGCCTAATGAACAACCCTGATTGACTAGAAATTACTATACTTTTATGAGGCAATTTGACATCTATTTTTAGCTTCGGGGGAACTACCCCCGAGCCCCCGCCAAGCGACCACTGGCCCTCAAGCCCCCAGCTGGGGGGGATCGGCCCCCCACGACCCCCGCAGGGGGAAAAGGCCCCCCCTCACGCCCCCACGTGGGGGGCTATACAAACTTCCTGGGGTATACATCCGATTGAAATAAAGACCTCTGAACAATCATGCTCCACACACAACAATCTCCCACTTGGAGAATGATTGTAGGAACTCCACTACTACTTCATTTGCTGGAAAATGACTCCTCTTCGTACCTGGTTGTTTCTCATCTTCATCGTCATCCTTCAAGACCAATTGAAACTGAGCATGTTCTCAATTTCTCCCTGGTTACAACTTTTGTTAGCATATCTACAGGATTCTGGATAGTGTGTATCTTTTCCAGCTTCAACTCTCCATCTTCCAACATTGATTGTATGGAATGGTACTTGAGCTATATGTTTTTAGTCCTGGAATGAAATGTTGAGTTCTTTGCAAGATGAATGGCACTTTGGCTATCATTGTATAACGTTCTGATATCATGCTCCTTACCCAATTCACCCATAAACCTTTGTAACCAAATCATTTCTTTACTAGCCTATGTAACAACAACATACTCTGCTTCTGTTGTTGAAAGTGCAACAACACTTTGGATTTTTGAAACCCAACTGACAGTTGTTCCACCAATAATAAATACATATCCTTTAGTGCTCCTCCTATTATCTCTGTCACCTGCCATATCTGCATTAACATATCCCTGTAGGGAAATGTTTTAACCACCAAAGCATAATGCTTGATTTTTGGTACCTTTCATATATCTAAGAATCCATTTCACTGTCATCCAATGTCCCTTTCCTGGATTGTTCATGTACCTGGTTACAAATCCCATTGCATGTGAAATATTAGGCCTTGTGCAGACCATTGCATACATTAAGCTTCCAACTGTTGATGCATATGGAACTTTAGACATATAATCCATGTCTTCTTGGGTCTTTGGGCACATTTCCTTACTAAGTTTGAAATGGCTAGAAAAAGGTGTACTAACTGGTTTTGCATTGTGCATGTTTAATATTTGCAACACCTTCTGTATGTAGTCATTCTGAGACAATGTTAATTTGTGATTTTTCCTGTCTCTAGTAATTCTCATACCAAGGATTTGTTTTGTAGCTCCCAAATCCTTCATTGCAAATGAATTTTCCAATTTTCTTTTGAGCACATTTATTTCCTGCATGTTAGATCCTACAACTAGCATGTCATCTACATACAATAACAATATCATATAACTTCCATCATTTTGCTTTTTCAGATAAACACAATGATCAGAGTGACATCTAGTATAACCTTGCTCAGACATAAACTTGTCAAATTTTAGATACCACTGCCTTGGAGCCTATTTTAAGCCATACAAGCTCTTCTTCAACCTGCACACTAGCTTCTCCTTCCCTTTCACTTCATATCCTTGTGGCTACTACATATATATCTCTTCCTCCAAATCCCCATGGAGAAAGGTTGTATTTACATCTAACTGCTCAAGATGCAAATCTTCAACTGCCACTAGACTTAAAATAGTTCTGATTGAAGTCATTTTAACAACAAGGAGAAAATATTTTATCAAAATCAATACCTTTCTTCTGTGCAAACCCCTTCACCACAAGTCTAGCTTTGTACCTCTGTCTTCCTCCATCTTCTTCCTTCAGCCTGTAAACCCATTTATTCTGCAATGTAGTTTTACCTGCAGGAAACCTGACTAAGTCCCAAGTCTGGTTATGCATTAAGGAGTCCATCTCTTCTTCCATGGCTACCTCCCACTTCTTCCTCCTTTCATCCAGCATTGCTTCTTCATAACATTCGGGTTCACCGAAATCAGTCAACAATAAATAATATAATGAAGGAGAGTATTGTTCAGGGGGTCTACTTATCCTGACAGATCTTCTAACACCACTTTCAGGTGTTTGGGGTGCCTGTTGCTGTTGTGATGGTTGCTACTGTTGTGGTTGTTGATTATTATTATTTTTAGGCACCTTTACTTTTTCAGTGATTTCATCAAGAACTGTGTATTCTTTGTTTTCTTTTTCATATTTCTTTTCCTGCAACTAATTCTTATACAAGACCTTTTCATTGAATATTACATCTTTTCTTCTAATGATTTTGTGATTTTCATAATCATATAAGCGATAACCAAAATCATTAACACCATATCCAATAAAGGTACATTTATTTGACTTTATCTCAAAATTTTTTCTATTTTCGTTATCAATATGGACAATGGCCTCACAACCAAAATGCTTCAAAAAAGAGTAGTTTACCTTTTTACCTGCCCATGCTTCCTACGGAACACCACCATCCAAGGAACTTGAAGGCCCTCTATTTATTAGATAAACAATAGTATCTACAACATCTGCCCAAAACTGTAAAGGCAATCCTCTATGCAATCTCATACACCTTGCATGCTCCATGATTGTTTTGTTCATCCTTTGTTGGTACTATTTTATTGCCATCGTTTTCTTCTAAAAATCCATCATTCATCTATCATTTTCTCCCATAAACCCCTCAAGTCGATTGGAATTGATCAATTAAGCATTATAACTGTTATTTTACATTAAATTTAATTTGTGGATTTTTATGTTAAAAATTAGAGATTTTCAACAAAATTACGGGATGTCATGACTTCATGTAATTGGTTTATGTTGTGACACGTAGCGTGGCAGGAGAATCAAAACAGAGGATAGGGACGTGATCACTAATGTACATACATGGTGAAATATCTATTCAGCATCGCATCTGGAGCTCCTGGATACATGGTCAATGGTGGTCAAACCCAGCCATTTTGGTCATAAAAGCAAAAAAAAGCCAAAGTTATCCAAACTGATTTCGTTTTGTTTTAGAAATCAGTTAAGATTAGAAAAAAAACAAAAAAAGCCTTTTTGACTGTAAAAGAAGAAACATTTGCGTGATAATGTATGTACATTTGATTGTAAACCTTTAGGAATGTTAGTGAATGAAGGATAATAGACATTGAGTAGTCTTAAGACTGCATATTGTATTGTTACCAGAACTCTGTTCTTGCATGTAATTGATTTCCAGACTTTAACCACAGGCAGTGTTTCATCATTCCAGTGTTTTATGTGTTAACAATTTCATCATCTGAAGTTTTCTAAGTGTACCATCAATGCATGGACAGGCCCTACGTGGGGACTGGTATACTTTCATTTCCTTTTCATAGCATTTAGACTTCAGATCTGAATAGCATTTGATGCCATTTCTTTGCTTGTGAATTAATTAATTCAATTAGAAGTTCTTGCAAGTGTTATTGTATGATTCATGGTGATAGCTTGAAACTCCAATTGCTAAATTATTGAACAAGATCTTGTAAAAGATTTAATTGAGCATTGAATTTCGAAGTATCTATGTGGACTCTGTTTTCATGCATTTGAGTTTTAGTATCGTTAAAAGAGTCTTTAGCTTTCATGAATTTGATTGTTAGGATGCTTAGTGTGTTACCGAGAAAGCGTTTTGTGATTGATATCCTTGTAATAGGATTGAAAACTCAGACTAGTAACACGCTGTGTTTTTAGAACAGTTAATTAAATTAGATGATCTGAATGTTTAAAGTGTGAAAGGAAACATATTACAATCTCTATGGATTATAGACACGTGCCTCTATGTTTACCTACCCTGGTTGACATTAAATATAGTCTAATCTAGACCCCTGGATTGGTCACTAAGTTTTGGAACCGTTGCCGGGGAAGGCACAACTAGAGGATTTCTAAAAAATAAAAAAATTAAAAGTAAACAAAAACAAAAAAAACATAGATTTAATTTTGATTCATCATTTTAGAAGTCATTTTTACTTATCTCTAGATCTAGAGATGATAAAGTTAGATTCATAAAACCCCCCATCCAAAAACTAATTCACCACTAGGAGCAGACCCTTTAGGAAAAGTTGAACACACAACACCAACTGGGAAAGTCACCATACAAAAATTAGAGGATAAACTAAAATCAGGGCAAAGACTCACACTCATTGAGAGACAAATTCTATTGGCACACGAATCATAGAAGAAACATCTCCCTGAATCCTCTATAACAAGAGAAAGTAGCACAATAACTCAACAATCTCTCCTTTAACCTACTGACTTTGAAAAATCTCAAGAAGGAGAAAAATCACTAGAACAACTTCTCTTTGAAACAAGTGACACTGAACAAGAAATTAAATCAACAGAGGAACCCATCAAAATGGTTGAGGAAGGAGATGGATCAGCAAGAGGACCACAAAATCAAGGTCGGAGAGAGGAGGAAGAGTCAACCTTTAAATTTCCTATTCAAGAACCGGGAGAAAATTATGATGAGGAAATAAAAATGAAAAACATACCTCCATCTGTGCTACCAAACTTTTATGGCATGGCTTCAGAAGATCCAGATTCATTCTTGTTTGAATTTGACATAGTATGTCGAACACATGCTTACACAAATGATGCCCACAGGCTTAGACTCTTCCCAACAACATTAAAAGCATCAGCATTAAGATGGTTCATGGGACTTGGTGAACATGCAATAACTGATTGGGATGGCATGAGAAGAATATTCCTAAAGAAATACCAACCTTATTGCAGATCGAAAGATTCTAAAGATGATATCTTTAGGATGAATCAATAAGAGGATGAAAATTTAGAGTAGTATTTGGAACGATTTGTTTACAATTTGCAAAAATAAAAACATAGGACCATGTCCCTTGATCTGATTTGAACAATATTTTTGAAGGGAATTCGAGAGGAATACTTAGATGATCTTAATTTGACGGGAAAAGGTGATATTTCCACTTTACCTTTCGAAGAAATTGCTGATTTATATGAAAATTATTCAAGGAGAAAAGCCAGATATGGAAAAAGAGCTCTATCATCTAAAGCCACAAAATCTGCTTCAGCAAGTGTCACAAGGGATGAAATAGGAAACCTATTAGAAGAATTCAAAACAGATCTATTAAGTACCTTAGGAACTCAAATTGACACTCTGAAAGCCAAGAAAAGACAAGAAGAGGAAGATCAAATAATGGCTGTCTTTTGTCCAAAATGCCGGAAGAAACATGCCTTGAAAGACTGCCCATTAGAAAACATTCAAGTTTGTGCCTTTTGTATAGAAAATCATGATATATTTCATTGCTCTAAATTCAAGATTTTGCAAAATTGTAATGTGGAAGCAACTAACACAGATATGGAGAATGTGTATTTCATGGGCGCTAAGAGACCGTGGCAACCTAGACCTCCCCCTCCAGGTATGTTTCTAAACCAAAATTTGCAGTTTCCTGCACAAGATCAGATGTATGCTTAGAATTCTTGGAATGTGCCCATGCCATGGCAACACCAAAATTAACCACAACAACAATGGAGACCATTTCAGCAGTACTCTCAACAATATCAACCATATCCTCAACCATACCAACAGTATTCTCAACCATATCAACAGTATCATCAGCGACATTCGTAATATCCTCAAACATATCAACAATATCCTCTACAACAAGTTGTTTATCAACCCCAAAACACTCAACAAGCATTGCCTTCTCCTCCACCAATAAATCTGCCTCACTTAAAACTCCCATCTAACCAACAACCTCCTAGACCCACTCAGATTCCTGCTCAGGCTGTACCAAATACAAATAACAGAGCAGAGAGACTAGCTTATGATGTACATGAGGGACCATCATATCCCACATTAACTTTACAAAATATCAACTTGAGGTCTAGTAAGGTACTTCAAAAAGAACCTCCAATAACTAAAAAACAAGAAGAAAATTAAGAAAATGAAAATGAAACTCCAACTCAAAGGAAACAAAATGATGACATCAAAAATAAACAAATGCAACCATTGCATCCACCACCTTTTCCAGAATGATTAGTCTAAGCAAAACTTCCCATGTCTATACCACAGTTTGATGTTTTAGATGAGCTAAAGAATGTTTATATAAAAATTCCACTATTGCAAGCCATAAGAGACATTCCCATATATACTAAAGAAATCAAAGAACTGTGCCTCAAGAAGCCCACTAGGAAAAGAATTGATCCACAAACTATTCATGTTATTGGACATTTAGCTGGCCTTATGACAAACACCATTTCAATGGAAAAGTATGTTGATCCTGGTATTCCCAGAGTCACTACAATCATTAACAACATACATATTCCAAACACCTTAATTGACCTTGCGGCCGCAATAAATGTGATGACTCTTGAAACAATGAAGACATTGCAGCTCACAAACTTGCAGCACACAACAATTGTTCTAGAACTAGCTGATAGGTCTAAAGTGATTCCTGAAGGGATTTTGGAGGACATAATTGTTTCATTGGACTCTTGGGAGCCAGTGGACTTTTTAGTTCTTCAGTCAAAATCTAATTTAGGAGGACACCCCTTCATCCTTGGTAGACCATGGTTAGCAACTATTGATGCATTCATAGGATGTAGATCAGGTAATATGATTATCTCATGAGGAACTGAAAGGAAAAAACTCACTCTTTACCCATCAACACAATCACTAGAAGTAGCACACAATTTATGGCTTGATGATAAATACAACGATAAGGAAGAAGTTCAATCTGTTTTCAGCATTAATCAAATCTATGATTTTCAAGAACATAATAATGATGATTTGGTCTAATTGTTCCTTTCTCAACCTGATATTTTTGAAGAATTAAGAAATGACCAATACCATGTTGCAGATGAACTTTTGGCATAGAATTTTTAGGAAACATGTACCATTCATTCTTTGCAAACAACATTTCAGAACATTTTTCCCATTCAATCTATCACAAACACACAGAACAAGACCATAGAGATTAGTCTAGGAAAAACTTTTAATATTAGCACTCACCTAGACTCATCTCAGGAGGAAAAATTGATTCAATTATTGAGAAAATATCAGAAATCATTTTCTTGGGACTACACTGATATGCACAAAATTCACGCTGAAACATGTACTCACCATATTTACACGGATAGTAATATCAAACCAGTGAGGCAACTGCAAAGAAGAATGAATCCCATGCTTCAGGATATTATTAGAGATGAATTAAAAAACTACCGCAAGTCAATTTTATTTATCCTATCTCTCATAGTCAGTGGGTATCCCCATTGGTAGTAGTGCCCAAGAAACATGGCAAGTGGAGAATTTGTGTTGATTACAGACAGTTGAACAAAGCAACCCTCAAAGATTATTTCCCACTACCATTTATCGACCAAGTGCTAGACACATTAGCTGGGAAATCATCATTCTCTTTTCTTAATGGTTTCAGTGGCTATAACCAAATCAGGATAGCCTTAGAGGACCAGGACAAAACCACTTTTACTTGTCCCCGGGGAACTTATTCCTATAATGTTTTACCATTTGGACATTGCAATGCTCCAGCTACATTTCATAGAGATGTATTAGCTATTTTTGTTGATTTAGTTCATGAGTGTGTTGAAGCTTATATGGACGATTTTTCAGTGTATGGTAATTCATTCGAACATTCATTAGAAAATCTTGAAATTTTTTTGAAGAGATCTATTGAAGCTAATCTGTCCCTGAGCAATGAAAAGAGTTTTATGATGTTAAATAAAGGGATAGAATTATGTCACTATATTTCTTCTCAAGGAATTAAAGTTGATCCATAAAAAATCTAGACCATTGTCAATTTGCCAATTCCTAAGACTCAAAAAGAGGTAATATTTTTTCTTGGGTATGCAAGCTATTACAGAAGGTTTATTGAACATTTTAGTAAAATAGCTTCACCTATGTTTAAGCTTCTAGCAAAAGATACACCTTTCAACTGGAATGAGAATTGTCAGAAAGATTTTGAAACACTCAAAGAAAAGTTATCAACCTCACCAATCTTAAAAGGACCTAACTGGACCCTACCATTTTACATCTTTACAAATGCATTTGATACTGTAGTAGGTGCCTCATTAGGCCAAAAAGAAGAGTCTTTCAATTATGCCATCTATTTCATCTGATACTGTAGTGGTTGTGTAGTTTAATTCTGTAGATGTTAGAACTTAGTGCAATCATACATGCTGTGAATAAATTCCGACATTATATAACTAGTTATGAGGTTTTTGTACATACTGACCACTCTGCCATTAAGTATTTAATGAATAAACCAATCACTAATGGCAAAGTTACCAGATGGCTATTTTATTACAGGAATTTAATATTACAATGTTAGATAGACCAAGTAAGCAGAATGAGGTGGAAAATTTTCTTTCTAGACTGCAAAATTCAGGTGAGGTTGTTCCAGTTGAAGATTCTTTTCCAGATGAAAATTTGTTTGAAATTTCAATAGTTAATCCTTGGTATGCTGACTTAGCCAACTATTTTTCAACAGGATAAACACCTCCATATTTTACTCCAAAGGAAAAGAAGAGGTTGATCAAACAAAGTGCTAGATATTCAAGGGTTAATGGAGACTTATTTTACACCGGTTATGATATGTTTTTAGACGATGTGTAAGAAATGATGAAATAATTGATATTTCAAAATCTTGCCATGATGAACCGTGTGGTGGGAATTTTACAGCCAAAAAACAACATTCAAGACTCTCAGTCTTGGATACTATTGGCCATCTATTTTTAAGGATTCCAAGAAGTATGTGAAAAGTTGTGATAGCTGTCAAAGAATGGGCAGACCAACATCTACAAATGAAATGCCACTTTAGCGTCAAGTACATTTAGAGCCATTTGAAAAATGGGCTCTAGATTTTATAGGACCCGTCAATCCAACTTCAAGGGGTAAAAAGTACATCCTAGTATGTACTGATTACGTGACAAAATGGGCTGAAGCTAAAGCACTAGTCCGAGCAACTAAAAAAATAGTGGTAAACTTCCTTTTTGAAGAAATTTTCGTAAGGTATGGAGTACCAAGGGAGATAGTGACGGATCAAGGTACTCAATTTACCTCAAAGCTGGTCAAAGACATCACAGAAAAATAGAAAGTCATGCACAAGGAAAGTACACCTTACCATCCATAGGCCAATGGCGAGGTGGAATCTACCAATAAAACATTGGAAGGAATTATCACTAAGACAGTAGCAATGAAAAGAAAGAACTGGGAAGAGAAGCTCAAAGATGCACTCTGGGCTTACAGAATCACGTGGAAAAACACTACAGGATTTACACCGTATCAGTTGGTGCATGGAAAAGAGGTACTTCTTCCTACTGAATTTCAAATACATACTTATAAGGTGGTTGCAGATTTAGGAATTGATCTGAATGAAGCACAAAAAAAGAGAATTCAGAAATTGAACCAGTTAGATGAAATGAGGCAGCAAGCAAAAGAGACAGCAATCCTGATGCAGAAACAAAGGAAGCAGTGGCATGATGTACACATTAAAAAGAAATAGTTCAAAGAAGGAGACTGGGCTTTACTCTTTGACTCTAAATTCAGAGATCATAAATCCAAATTTACCACACATTGGATGGGCCCATATGAAATAGTTCAAGTATATGAAAATGGATCAATCAAGCTTACTACCATTGATGGAGAAGGCAACACCTTTCTTGTCAATGGCCATCGTTGAAACTCTATCACAAGCCCATCAGCAAGGAGGATTTTATTCAAATTGTCTCTTAGCAAAGGGAGGTTGAGGTATTGCAGCCTTCAGTTGTGATATCTCTACCTTAGCTCATTCAATTTCATTTTTGTTTTTAAATAAATATATATATATATATATATATATATATATATATATATATATATATATATATATATATATATATATATATATATAAACAGAAATATTTAAAAAATAAATAAATAAATAATAATAATAATAATAATAATAATGGTCTAGATGTGAAAACCAGACTCTGGCACACTCTAACCCAGAATTGTTACTCGAAAACCAATCCTTTGGCTGGTAAGAATTCCTTGTTCTATTTCTTTATTGTTTTGTTCATCACTTCAATAATGACTTGAGGAGAAGTCACAACTTTAGTGGGGGAGAGGAATCAGATGAATCAACATTTTGTTTTCCCTATCTCATCTCCTCATTTTTAAATCTTCAAAGAATTTGTTTCAATACTTCAGTATTTCAATAAAAGAGCTTTTTTTGTTTTTTGTTCTAATCAGAGGGGCCTGTTCAAGCAATATGCAGTGGGACCTGTTCAGAAGACTATGTTACCAGTACCAATATTAGAGGGACCTGTTCAACAAATTTTAGAGGGACCTGTTAAAGACTGCATTCAAGATACATCAAGCTACTTCAACAAAGTTTTCAAAGGTTGCTTATCATCAAGGCTACATCAACAACAAGGATAAAAGAAGTCGCACAGACATAGTTCTTCAGAGTTCTTCAGATTTTAAAGGGACCTGTTATTGACGCAGCCCAGGCCACTCCTAGGCCGCAGCTACCAGGATCGTCCCATCATCCATGCATACAAACCATGCATTCAACACACGACAGTGTACCATTACAGATAATTTATAAAAACCATCACCCAATTCAAAAATCAACAAAGGCTGCGTTATACTACCAATAAAATCTCATATACATTTGCTTGATTGCGCCCTTACGGTCATTTCAACCCACAACAGAACCCATATGACTGCCACTATCTTATCTTAACAACAAACAGTTCGAAGGTTTGTTAACAAAACAGCGCAGAGGTTTTTTTCAATTCAGCATCTTCACAATTTGGTTACCCAACATAATAACCATACTACGCCATGCTCCCAGTCCTGAGTCATATGGATGAAAATGTGATTTTACTCTATGGCAAAGACATATAATTCTGATCTCGGAATTGTATACATATACAGTTGTTCAAACTTTGGACTCTTATATCAGTTTCAAAGCCGCTCCTTAAAAGAATTCCTCAATACGCAATCATAAGAAAGGTATACATCTTCCCTTATATATTCGGTCAACTCATACATGTCCTCTAATGAACTCTTAAAAGAACCTTGTCATGCGCATACCATAGGGTCACCATAGATCGCCATTTAATATATATTTTCCCACGCTATATATGTATACGCTAATCAAACAGCATTAATCCTCCCTGCGCAACCATAGCTCTATATATGTGACAGTCATGGTTCATAAATCGCATCAACAGTTTTATAAAACATTGTTCCACCATTAAACTTTCACCGCAAGCAACATACAACAAGTGTATAACCCACGAATATTCATATAATAAGCAGAGAATAGAGAATTGGAGAATTCAACTTACGGTCGGCGTAGGCTGTCGATTTACTATCGGCAGGCTCTGATATATATATATATATATATATATATATATATATATATATATATATATCGGGTCTTATAACCACCAGTCGCATCTGCGCATATATACAATGAAATTTCAAACAGCTATTACACATAAGCATACCTCCTCCGCATGAAGTTCTGTCCCAGATAACACTCGCCGATCGATCAATCCAATTGGATACAAATTTATGCAGCCTTCGCACATGCGGTTCAGTGATCCACACTAATATATAATAGGCATATAAACCCAAGGAACCGTTCCTTGACCCTCTTGACGGCAATATCGTCAGCACATGGAGCCACCGCCACTTAAAAGCTTACAAGAGCTCTCGCTATACCTTCGAAAGGAAATCACTGGATTAATACACTGTAAATACGTATGGAATCATAACCAGAATCATCAATCACCGTGCCTTTCAACATTATATAACTGAATATATGTGCGAGTTCAACATGATATGACTGCGTATATGTGCGCCATATAAAATCAAGCATTTTTATATATCAAACGAAAAAGAAACCAATTCATCATGATTACACAGCAAATGCGCATACAAAATCGAATTCATCACTCTCATATATACATAAAAACAAACATCCACAAGAGCTTTACATTCATGGCCAGATATGCAAATCTATGGCCCTTTTACAAACTGCCCGAAGGCTCCAAGGAGAAACCTTCCTCTTTCTCACACTCACTCCTCACAATCTCTAATGTCTTTTCTCTCAAAAAGCCCTCCTATTTATACAATTTAAAAAAAATCATTAAATTAAATGCTCAATCCCTTAAAATCCTCAACAAACCCCTAAATCTCTCAACATCCCTAAAGGATAGGTTTTTATCCCTAAAATCCTTCAATTTATTAAATTTCCTCATATCCTTTTATTAATAAAAAGATATTTACATAAATCCTCACCTTCTCCTATCTAATTCAAATTAATTAATAAAATATTAAAAATCATCACACCCCATATTTACAAATTAATATTATCACACCCCATATTTACAAATGGAGAAAAAGGTATTGATGCTCCTGCATCAGACTCCCCATGTAAGAAAATTCAAGACCCCCTGGTCATAAGTCTGGATATCTCCTCCTGGATCCCAAATTTTATTTTGTAATCCTTCCGTGCTTGTTGATTGCTTCACTATTGTTGTCATCTGCTGTTGTCTTCCAGGTTTCCATATTTTTTGCTATAGTGCTCCACTTGCTCTACTCTTACAATCTTTCATTGTCATTCTCTTGTTGTCGCTCCTTTTCTTTCTTTCGGCTATCTCTCTCTGGGATGTCTTTATCATTAATCTCCTTATTATCTCAATTTCTTTGTCTAGTATTTCCTCTGTCCGCTGATTGTTTCCAACATCTTCAATAAAACATGTTGCTCTTGTTGTCACTATGAATGTTGCGGCCTCCCAAACTTCCTTTCCCTCTGCAACATTCCTTTTCTCGTCACCTGCAATTTCACCTTGATTATCATTTATGACAACTGCTTTGTCATCCTTCATCAGCAATCTATCATGGACATTCATGCTCTATTCTTCCAATTTCCTCCTTTGAAAGTCCATTTCTCTATATAACTCAATGATTTTACTTGGAGTGGATTTCTGAAATTTTACACAATCTTCCATTTCCTCACATGGTCTTTCTTCTGCTAAATCTTCCTTAACATCCTTCAGTAGATGTTCTTCTTCTTCTTCCAAACCTGCAATCACACACAAATCATTAGTTTTAAAATCACAAGACCTTACAGCCTTGTTTAAGGCTTCAGTCATCAAATCTTTTGACTGCTTCGAATCATTCATATGATTCAACTCCTCTAGCTCTTCATCAATTTCAAAAAGTAATGGTCCACTCTTTGGGTAACATATAGAAACTTCAACATCTTCTTCAACATCTTCCTTTTGCTGTAGGTCAACTCTTTCGAGCTTCTCTATCCTCTGCCTGCCATCTATAACCTGTTCAAGTTCCCTTAGTTCCTTTATCAACTGCAAATTCACCTGATGATTCTACTTCTCTTGTAGTCTCTGCCATCTCAACTTCTTTCTCATGACATAACCACGCTTCTGGTCTTCCTCATTTCTTTGCAACATCTCCATTAATAGCTCAAGCTGAACTGCTATCTCAGCCTTCTCCCCTTCATATTCCTCTTTGCTTAACTGTCTTTGTATGCCAACTGCCTTGGCACCCTTCTCCTTTTGTCCTCTACTGTGGTTTATTTCAGAACCTGTGTCATAACTGTCACTTTCAATTTCTATGAGTCCCCACTCACTTTACTATGAGTTGCACTAAGCCTTTTCAGCAGCAAGTCCTGTCCTGCCGCCACTTACCTCACCAAGCTCTCCTCACTCAGTCTTTTGGCAAGAAATTGGTTCTCAATCTCCGGAACCTCCTTTGAGCACTTCTCTTTGCTCTTCCTGGCTTCAACTCATCTCCCTATTCACAACTGTCTTCCTTATCCAATCTCTATTGGATTTCCTCAAGGTTCTGCCACCTCTATGTTTTTCACTTAGAAACTTTCACCAGCTTCCTTTATTTGTTAGTTGCAATAATATTTCAATGCAAAGACTACAATATTCTATTCTTCAAAAACATATCATCTTACCTCCAAGATCTCGTCTGATCTTGTCCTTCCATTCACCTGCACTTTAGTTACCTTCAGAACCTCACCACTTCTACAAATCTGTTTCAGCAAATCTTTATGCTTCCTCTGCGAAATTTCACTGTCAATCAGATTTTAAAATCTGATCCAATCTTCTGGCTTTATCCGGCAAACTTTAGATCAAAATAATTCGCAGAAACTATCCTCAACAAATGGTTCAAAACCCACAACCCAACCATCTTCTTTTCAACAGGTTCAATAGAATTAAAAATCCCTTGTTCATGTCTTATAAAGACTATTTTAAAAAAACCATCAGTTTCATTGTTCTATTTTAAAGCCCCAATGCTTCTCATTAAGAATGCATTTAACTCACTCCCCAATTAACATGGATTTTTAATACAATCAAAATCAACCAATGCGCCCTTGGTTTGTTTTTACAAACATTTCATGCCACAACTTTTAATACCATCCTCATAATGAACTCCAATTCATTGCAAATTAATACCACTATTTATATTTTAAAATGGAAATCTATATGTGCGCCTTATTCTGACAATTGTATCTGAATTTCATACCTAGATATCTGCATCTGTGACCAGGAATGAACTTCATTCCAGCATTGTACCATCTGCAATGATCTGCCATTCTATTCACCTCCTCGGACGCTGCAACCATCAATCCTCAATCTGTCTCTTGTCAGTAAAACCCAATTCAAAATTAAACAACCCAATACCTGCACGATTCTTCCTTCATTCAGCTGCATTCTGGTTGCTTGACTGTCAGATTAGAATCTGATCTCCTTTGCCTGCATTCTTTTCACTTGCAATTGTACATACTGCATTTCAGATTTAAAATCTGATCTTCATTATACATTTAGTTCAACAAACCTTCAAATAAACATTCTTCATTTCAACAGAGCCAAGCTCTGATACCAAAAATGACGCAGCCTAGGCCACTCCTAGGCCGCAGCTACCAGGATCATCCCATCATCCATGCATACAAACCATGCATTCAACACACGATAGTGTACCATTACAGATAATTTATAAAAACCATGACCCAATTCAAAAATCAACAAAGGTTGCGCTATACTACCAATAAAAATCTCATATACATTTGCTTGATTGCGCCCTTACGGTCATTTCGACCCACAACAGAACCCATATGACTGCCACTATCTTATCTTAACAACAAACAGTTCGAAGGTTTGTTAACAAAACAACGCGAAGGTTTTTTTCAATTCAGCATCTTCATAATTCGGTTACCCAGCATAATAACCATACTACGCCATGCTCCCAGTCCTGAGTCATATGGATGAAAATGTGATTTTACTCTATGGCGAAGACATATAATTCTGATCTTGGAATTGTATACATATACAACTGTTCAAACTTCGGACTTTTATATCAGTTTCAAAGCCACTCCTTAAAAGAAATCCTCAATACGCAATCATAAGAAAGGTATACATCTTCCCTTATATATTCGGTCAACTCATACATGTCCTCTAATGAACTCTTAAAAGAACCTTGTCATGCGCATACCATAGGGTCACCATAGATCGCCATTTAATATATATTTTCCCACGCTATATATGTATACGCTAATCAAACAACGTTACTCCTCCCTACGCAACCATAGCTCTATATATGTGACAATCATGGTTCATAAATCGCATCAACAGTTTTATAAAACATTGTTACACCATTAAACTTCCACCGCAAGCAACATATATTAAGTGTATAACCCACGAATATTCATATAATAAGCAGAGAATAGAGAATTGGAGAATTCAACTTACGGCTGGCGTAGGCTGTCGATTTACTATCGGTAGGCTCTGATATATATATATATATATATATATATATATATATATATATATATATATTGGGTCTTATAACCACCAGTCGCATCTGCGCATATATACAATGAAATTTCAAACGGCTATTACACATAAGCATACCTCCTCCGCATGAAGTTCTGTCCCAGATAACACTCGCCGATCGATCAATCCAATTGGATACAAATTTATGCAGTCTTCACACACGCGGTTCAGCGATCCACACTAATATATAACAGGTATATAAACCCAAGGAACCGTTCCTTGACCCTCTTGACGGCAATATCGTCAGCACACGGAGCCACCGCCACTTAAAAGCTTACAAGAGCTCTCGCTATACCTTCGAAAGGAAATCACTGGATTAATACACTGTAAATACGTATGGAATCATAACCAGAATCATCAATCACCGTGCCTTTCAACATTATATAACTGAATATATGTGCGAGTTCAACATGATATGATTGCGTATATGTGCGCCATATAAAATCAAGCATGTTTATATATCAAACGAAAAAGAAACCGATTCATCATGATTACACAGAAAATGCGCATACAAAATCGAATTCATCACTCTCATATATACATAAAAACAAACATCCACAAGAGCTTTACATTCATGGCCAGATATGCAAATCTATGGCCCTTTTACAAACTGCCCAAAGGCTCCAAGGAGAAACCTTCCTCTTTCTCACACTCACTCCTCACAATCTCTAATGTCTTTTCTCTCAAAAATCCCTCCTATTTATACAATTTAAAAAATCATTAAATTAAATGCTCAATCCCTTAAAATCCTCAACAAACCCCTAAATCTCTCAACATCCCTAAAGAATAGGTTTTTATCCCTAAAATCCTTCAATTTATTAAATTTCCTCATATCCTTTTATTAATAAAAAGATATTTACATAAATCCTCACCTTCTCCTATCTAATTCAAATTAATTAATAAATATTAAAAATCATCACACCCCATATTTACAAATTAATATTATCACACCCCATATTTACAAATGGAGAAAAAGGTCTTGATGCTCCTGCATCAGTTATATTCAATTTCATTTCAAAGGGACCTGTTTTGGATAGTGAAGAACAATCATATTTGGACAGTGAAGATCAGTCCTACCTGTGCACGCCAAATCAGCCATTGTCAACCAACAAGTGTAATGTATTGGTGAAATTTTTATTTTTAACACTTAAAATTCTTGAAATATTTTAGTGTTCAAAATGATGATTATGATTGCTTGTTATCAATTTCAAAAACCCCTATACCCATCACCCTTGTAACATTCCTAACTACTCAACTCTGCTATCACTCTGTTATCATTTTCCATCACACTTTATCCTATTGCCATATTCCTACTACGATTTTCAAACCTTTTCCCACACCACTCTTCAAACCTTGTCATCAACTCCTCTTTTTTAAATCGGCCATCAAACCTTGTCGTCGATCCATCATTTTTCAATCGGCCAAGTACCAACATGTAGTGGATAAGTCGTTCCATTGGAAATACAAGTGGTAATTCATTGGAAAGACAAGTGTTAAATGATTTCATTCATTTTGAATGTGGGAGTTATAAAACAGTCTTTTGACCCAAGTCGGCTCATGAAACATATATCCATTATCATCACTACATCACTCTTTATATGTATATGGTGTTCTCCTGATTGTACCTATCCAAATCAGTACCGCTCCTCTATCTTTATGATGTGAATGCGCCTTCAAATCTACATTATCATTATAGCAATTGGGTGAAGGTCGGCTGTTAAGTTTTCACTTTATAAAACTCTCAGCTCATAAAGTGCGTTACCATGTGAGCATTCAAACTCTGAGTTTTCAAAGAGGGCCGAGACAGCAGGCGCTACAAAGGGAGAGCATAGCAAACAGGCTTACCACAAGTTTCTACCACTGCCTAAGCAATTAAAGAAGGAAACCCTGAGAATCGAGGGCGTTACCAGGTCGCCTAAATGGAATGCAGGAAAAGAGGTAACACATTTAAAAAACCCTGATTGAATTGTTAAGCATAAACAAGAGGTTAGAACAGAGATATTGTTTAAAAAATGACCAATAGAGCAAAGCCTGAAACATTCAATAGTTCACAATATCATGATAACTGTGTCACGATTTTAAGGGAAAAAAAATGGTTGTCTTTTCTAGAGAAATTCAATGGAAACAATGAAGAAGTTACAAAGCAATTTGCATTTTCCTTCAATGGAGAGAAAGATTTAATAGGGAACTTCTCTTTTAGAATTTTAGAGGATACCATAGCACAAACATCGGGAATCAGTCCATAAGAGGAAAAGTATTTCAAAACTAAACAGTTTAAGGAAAAATCATGGACTCTGTTTATGTCTAGGTCAAGGGTTTCCTCTGTCAATTGGAAAAAGGGTGTTCCTAGAAGTTGGCTAATTCACCCTTGGGACGAAATGGTATACATTATTCAGAAATTTGTTACATGTGAAGGACGTTACAGTATGGTATACCTATATCACATAAAACTTCTGTTGCACTTAAAAGGTCAATGCACTATCAGTTTTCCCTACTTCCTCTTACAGAGTTTGACTAAAATGTCGAAGACCATTCATAAACAAAAAGGTAATGAAGGTAAGAGTTTGTGTCATTTTGGTTTGATCAAAATTCTAATTGAATTTGAGTTGCAGAGGAGAGGAAAAACATGGAAAGAATTTTAATTGCCAATCAAATTAAATAACATGAATACGAACAACAACAAGAACGCACAAAGTTTATGCTTCATATTGATGAGGAAATCCTTGAGCGTAAGTCAAGCAATGTCCCTCAACCCAGTGGTGGTGTAAGGACAAGAAGGATGAGGCAATAAATTGCCAGCGAAATTGAACAAGACAAAATATTCACTACTTATACGAGAAGATAAAGAAGAATACAAAAGAACCAAATGCAAATGCACCAATGGACATTGAAATCAGTGCTCATTCACAGCTAGAACAGGAAGCAAAAATGGAAATCGAGAGTAACAATGGAGAAGGGAAAGAGCCAACACCAACAAATAAGAAACAGAGAAGGTTAGAGAAACAAATTGAAGAGCTAAAAGAGGAATTGATGGAAGCAAACATGTTAGAGAAGGTATAAAGAAGGAAAATGAAATCTTGAGAGCTCAGAGTAAGAAGACTCAGCAGAAAAATGAGAAACTGGAGGAGCAAATCAAAGAGCTTAAAACTAAAGAAACCAAAATGTACAAATGGGCAACAAAATGGTACACTCAGAAAAAAGCTCTCAAAGAAAAATATAAGAATCTGAAACATGAGTTCCAAGTTCAGAAGAGTGCCCAAGTTCAGAAGAGTATAGATGTCTTGTTACAAGGCACAAGCAGGAACATAATATAAAGGGATCACATCAGGATTAGCATGAGGACATGTTAAATCATTGAGCTTGGGGGAGATGTTGGTACTATTTTATTGCCATGCTTTTCTTCTAAAAATCCATCATTCATCTATCATTTTCTCCCATAAACCCCTCATAGTCCATTGAAATTGATCAATTAAGCATTATAATTGTTATTTTACATTAAATTTAATTTGTGGATTTTTATGTTAAAAATTAGAAATTTTCAACAAAATTACGGGATGTCATGACTTCCTGTAATTGGTTTATGTTGTGACACGTGGCATGGTAGGAAAATCAAAACAGAGAATAGGGGCATGATCACGGATGTACATACATGGTGAAAGATCTATTCAGCATCGCATTTGGAGCTCCTGGATACATGGTTAATGCTGTTCAAACCCAACCTTTTTGGTCATAAAAGCAACAAAAATCCAAAGTTACCTAAACTGATTTCGTTTTGTTTTAGAAATCAATTAAGATTAGAAAGAAAAAATCGCCTTTTTGACTATAAAAGTAGAAACATTTGCGTGATAATGTATGTACATTCGATTGTAAACCTTAAGGAATGTTAGTGAATGAAGGATAATAGACATTGAGCAGACTTAAGATTGCATATTGTATTGTTACCAGAACTCTGTTCTTGCATGTAATTGATTTCCAAACTTTAATCACAAGCAGCGTTTCATCATTCCAGGGTTTTATGTGTTAACGGTTTCATCATTTGAAGTTTTCTAAGTGTACTATCAACACGTGGACGTGCCCTACGTGGGGACTGGTATACTTTCATTTCATTTTCATAGCATTTAGACTTTAGATCTGAATAGCATTTGATGTCATTTCTTTGCTTGTGAATTAATTATTTCGATTAGAAGTTCTTGCGAGTGTTATTGTATGATTCATGGTGATAGCTTGAAACTCCAATTGCTAAATTAATGAACAAGATCTTGTAAAATATTTAATTGATCACTGAATTTCGAAGTATCTCTGTTGACTCTCTTTTCATGCATTTGAGTTTTAGTATGCTTAAAAGAGTCTTTAGTTTTCATGAGTTTGATTGTTAGGATGCTTAGTGTGTTACTGAGAAAGAGTTTTTGTGAATGATATCCTTGTAAGAGGATTGAAAACTCATACTAGTAACATACTGTGTTTTTAGAACAGTTAATTAAATTAGATGATCTGAGTGTTTAAAGTGTGAAAGGAAACATATTCCAATCTCTTATAAAAGAGTGTTGTATTCTGTCACAGTAGACACTTATGTAGGTAGATGAGATCCTTTTAAGTCTATAGATTGTAGACACGTACCTCTAAGTTTACCTACCTTGGTTGACATTAAATTTAGTCTAATATAGACCCCTGGATTGGTCACTACATCCTTTCTGACACACCATTTTCTTGTGGTGTTCTTGGAACTATCTTCTCTCTACGAAGTCCATTCTCTGAACAGTACCTATCAAACTCTTTGCTACAATATTCACCTCCATTGTCTGATCTAAGACACTTCAATTTCTTTCCTGTTTCAATCTCAACCAAAGCTTTCCATTTCTTGAAAGTATCAAATACATCAGATTTATTCTTAATACAATAAATCCAAGTTTTTCTAGTTGCATCATCAATAAAAGTAACATAATAACGAGAGCCACCGAGAGATGATAGCTGAGCAGGTCCCCATAAATCTACATGCACAAGCTCTAATTTTTCATTATTCTTTTCTTTCCCAACTCTGAGAAATCTAACTCTCCTCTGTTTTCCATAAATGAAATTCTCACAGAAGTCCAAATCAACATTCTTCAAACCTGGCAACAAATTCATTGAGTGAAGAATCTTCATCCCCTTTTCACTCATGTGTCCAAGCCTATGATGCCATAATGCTACATTTTCTCCTTTGGAAGTTAAAGCAGTAACAGAGTTAGAAATACCATTGCATAAATACAATGTACCAACCTTTTTTCCTTTCTCTATTACAATGGCTCCTTTGGTGACCTTCCAAGCTTTATCTGTGAAAGTTGTCACACAACCTTCACCGCCTAACTGCCCTATTGAAATCAGATTTTTCTTTAGATCTAGAACATGCCTTACCTCCTTTAGTATCCATTGGTTTCCATTCTACTATTTTACAAGAATCTTACCCATTCCAACAATTTTACAAGGTCATAGTCATGAAAGTATTTCTTATCAGGTGTGGCATGGAATGAGGCCCCTAAATCTACAACCCACGAATCAGTAATATTTTCGAAAGAAATAATCAAAACATCTTGTAGAACCTCACCTGTCACATTTGATTTATGATTGTTTTCTTGTTGTGAATCTCCTTCTTTTCCCCTCGAAGATCTATAGTCTTTCATTAGTTGTCCTTTCTTTCCACATTTCTAGCACACTATCCCCGATCTGGACTTGGATCTGCCTTTCCTTCATTTACTACGATGTCCTCAGCTCTTTCCTCTTTCCATTTTCCTTCCCCTAGACTCTGCACTCAAAGCATTTCCTGATGTCTCACCGGACCTTTTCCATCGCATTTCCTCGCTAAGGATAGCACTGACAACATCATCAAAATTTAATGTACTAGATCTAGACACAGAGTTACTAATGGCCATTACTAAACCATTCCATGTTTCTGGCAATGAGCACAAGAATAACAGAGCTCTAACTTCATCATCAAATTTTACCCCTACAGAACATAACTGACTTGTAACAGTACTAAAATCATTTAAATGATGTGCAACAGATCCACCTTCTGACATCTTCATATTAAATAACTGTTTCATAAGAAATACCTTGTTTGAGGCCAAGGGTTTTTCATATAGTTTCTCTAATGTCTTAATCAAACCCTCTGTCATTGTTTCCTTTGAAATGTTGAAGGTGACCGATGCTGCAAGGCACAACTGTATTGTTCTGAGTGCCTTTCTATAGAGAAGGTTCCATTATTCATCTTTCATACCCGCCAGAATCTTTTCTTTTCTGCCCAATGGTAAGTATAGATTGTTCTGATACAAATAAGCTTCCATCTGCATCTTGCACAGTGAGAAGTTTTGGCCATTAAATTTCTCGACCCTAAACTTACCATCATCCACCATTTCTCCCACTCGAACGAGGAACCCTTCTTTCCTGCGAGTTTATCAGCCAAATAGACCTTCAGCTCTGATACCAGTTGTTAGAAAATTATATATTACAGAGCAATGGAACACATAAAATATTGCAGAAATATAAACATAGAAATGCATAAAACAAGAGAGACACAGATATACATGGTTCACCTAGTTTGGGCTATGTCCACCCTCAATAGCCAGTCCTTCCTTTCTATTATTCAGAAAAATGAAGAGACACAACCTACAACAGATCCACTGTAATATCCTTTTCTTTCTCTCATAGTCTCACCTCTCTGTTTCTCGCTCACCAAATACACATGTATTACACATCCTCAAATACCATGCCCACATACAAAGAGAGGGGTTTCCTTCTAGGGAAAAAAACCATAAACTAAACATAAGTTTACATCTATTTTTAGCTTTGGGGGCACTGCCCCCGAGACCTTGCCGAGGGACCGCTGGCCCCCGAACTCCCCAGCCGGGGGGAATCGGCCCCCCCAGACCCTCGCAGGGGGGACAAGTCCCCCCCACACCCCCCCCCGCGTGGAGGGGTGTACAAACTTCCTGGGGTATACATCCAAATGAAACAAAGACCTCTGAACAATCATGCTCCACACAGAACATAAACACTTGCCAATATTTTACATTTTCTAGGACTTGTTCTATTTTTTACTTCTATTTAATAATTTCTATTGGGATAGATAGGAATCTTAAACGCAATAGTTGAGGTGTCTAAAACATCAGCGATCATATTCTATACTCTAGGAATGAAAGAAAGATTATATTACGAAAAAAATTGCAGCATTTGTAGGACAACATTCCTATAGGCTCTCATCCTATGGTTTTTAGTTTGATACTCACATTTGATTTGATTCATAATCAACCTTGAATCCCCATGAAGTGAAATCCCTTGTTCCCCCAAATCCTTTAAAAACCGCAATCATAAAATCAATGCTTCATACTCAGCCACATTGTTTGTATAATCAAAGGCTAGCTTGAAATAACATAGTTTTGACTTGTCCATATTTGGGTTAACTATCATCACACCAACTCCATCCCATTCTTTGTTAATTTTTCCACCAAATTCCATGTTCCAAAGGCCATCATCTTCATATTTGTGCTCTGATTCCTTTTCCTGCAATTTAGCTTCTTTCTCCTCTAATAGGTTGACCTTGTTTTTACTTTCTTCCTAAAAACACAAGTCATTAAATAATATAAAATAATCCATATCAGAATGAACTAACTAAATAGGATGATTATTAAGCCTTTCCTTGCCACTTACCATGTATTTCAATAAGGTGTCTCTATATAATCTCCTTGGTTGTCCAAAAATAGGAATTATGGCCTATGAAATATCCATCTATAAAGTACCTTTCAATTTTTCATCCCATGACCTTAATAAAATAATACTGAACTTTGGAGGAATATCAACAACAACTATATCCATCACTATGATTTTTATTGGAATTTGAGTGAGAGAGACAACCAAATCCTTGATTAAACCCAAACATTTCACTTTACTTGAATCAAAGGAAAAGAGGTCTTTATATGGCCTTGTTATGTCCAAACCAAGTTTCTCCATGATAAACTTTGGCATTAGATTATGTGATGCACTTGAGTCTAACATTGTGTTATGTAGGATCAAATCATGTACATTCAAGCTAACATAGAAAGGTGGAACATCTCCGTGTTGAGAATCTCCTTCAACTTTTGGACCAAACATAAGTTCAGGATGATCATCATTCAAATTAACAGTATCTGAAACATCTCCTATATTTAGTTCTTTGACAATATAAATTTTGTATTTATCATTCTTCATTAGTTCATTAAATGGAATGGATATTTTGATTTTGGATATTTCATTTCCTAAACTGAAATAAGATTGATTTTTCTCTACCTCTTTAATGACTCTGTCTTTCTTTTCTTTAATCTTCTTTACATGATCGACTTTATTCTCATTAGAAGTAGGTGTATCAACTTTGTCTTTCTTTGGAGGATTTATTAGAACCTTCCGGTTTCCCAAGCTATACTATCTTTGTACTTCCATTATTATATTTTGGTACCCTTTCTTGTAATCTTATGATTCCATGAGCATGATAACTTCCTATGGTTGAAAGAACACGTCTTGTTCTTCTTTTGTCAAAAATATTGTTTCCTCCTCTTCACTAAAATAATCTATTTGAGCTTGATTTCTATTGCTTTTTCATCTTCTACAAAATTATCTTGGAATGGAGGCGTGATTTGTTGTTGACATCCTGGATTTATTTGTTCTCTCTTTTTTTTTATTTACACTTGATGTCTTCTAAAATTTCGATTTCTTACTTGAGGAGTTTCTAGTTGATCTCTAAAAACAACTTTGTTTTCGAAAGTCAATCTTTTCACCATATTTTCCATTGTTTTCACCATGATATCTAGTATGTTATCTGATGAAGATGAAGGCTTCACTTTAACCACTCCCCTCTTTTTAGCTTTGATTTTGGCCTTTTTGGTTAGTATATTTTCTTCCACTCCAACAAAATTTCTTTGCATATACTCTAATATAGCTAGATTCCTTTCTGTAAGCTTAGAAGAAATCTAATCATCAAAACCATCAGGGTAATGAAGCAAATCCATCCCTTGGTGGGGGGGGGGGGGGGGGGGGGGGGGTTGTTATTTCAAAAAGTATTGAGTTAGACAACTCATTAAATTTGGCTGAAAAATCCTCGACTCATTCTCCCAGACCTCTCTTTAGGTTATCATACTTAGTTAATATCTTCATGTGATTCTTGTTTACTTTCCATTTGGAAAGGAAACTTTTCTCAAACTGCTGGCAATTGCCAATGCTTCTATATGGAAGGGTTCTAAACCATTCCTTAACCTAACCTGAATTTTTTTTAGGAAAGAGTCTCAACCTAGCATCTTCATGGTCTACCTCTTATAGGTCTATAAATTCATTCAACTTGTCAAGATGTCGTTGTGCTATAATAACTCCTGTACCATTAAACATGGGCAAGTGCTAACCATATTTTTTTGGAAAATCACACGATGGACCTGGTAAATTTAAAGGAAAATAGAAAGCAATCATGACATTGTGAGGTGGATTTGTTCTAACCTCTTGGATTTGTAATAAGGATGAGTGAGGTAAGGAGACTATTTTTTGAAAAATTTATGAGGAGGAAGGAGTGAAAACAATAGAAACAATAGGAGAAGAACAAGATGGAATATTCAATGGAGAAGAAAATATTGGAGCAGAAACTATTGGAACAAGATGTTGAAATGTGGAGGGCCTAGAAGTAGCTTCTTGCAGTTAATGCACAAGATGTTCTAATTTATGAAATTGTACCCAAATATCCATATGTTCCTTTGATACACTCCCTTTTTGAAAAGAAATATAAGATTTTATCTTAGCTTGATCAAAGATTATTTCTGTTAGGTTGGTTTCTGATTTAGATCTGAATAAAATCTGTTCAAATTTTAAATCAAGTTGAAAATAATCGATTAATTTTACTCTTATAGGGAGGGAAAAATATCTTTGTATGAAACTGGTATTCATTTCTTTTGCATGATTATTTTTTCTAAATAGTTTCTCTGAATTGGTCAAGATCTCAGGCTGATTGTGACATGGATGATGCCTAGTATGTATTCTTCTTCAAGCCACATTTTCCTAAAGAAAATGATTGCAGCTAGTTATGGAAACACTAATACTTGGGTAAATATTTAGCCCGTTCTATTTCTAGTTCATTGTGACCCTTGGAAACTAGATTTGTCCTTAAGAGTATATTTTCCCATGGAAGTTCTCAAACTTTACGTTCCCTAGTATGGTCGTCACTAGGTTATCACTTCATAATTCCTCCAGACTAAGGAGAGGAACCCAAAGGTAACCACAAACGGCTTTAAAAATGGAATCTAACCCTTCTAGATTCATAGAGGGATATCTCTATATGGATCTCCAATCACTTGGATGACCTGTTGTCTTATATTTTAGGATAGCCATTGAGATCAAAGAGAATAGGTATTAATAGTTTAATGACATGGTAGAGGTAAAATCCATTGGGCATGGAGTCATATGGAGCTAATGGTTTTCAGTGATATGAATGGAAAATGAGGAATCCTTAGAGAGGGGCAAGGTAGGCAATCCTTATTTTGTATTTTCCAAACTTAATTGTAGAGAGGTGAGAAGAGGAGTAATGGAATTGATAACATCTAAAGAATCTAGATATGGATCAATTTTAGATATTACAATGGAAGGAAAACACTAAAGTGTTTAGTGATACATAACAGAGCACTTAAAAGTGAATTTTGAAATATTTTTTCTTAACTAAACATTGAAGACATGAAATTTAAATAAATGAGATAACATAAGATAAAGGAACAAAACTATACATAAACATCACCATAAGATACTAACACATGAATCCCTAAAAAGGTAGACTTCATCTGTCATCATTCATTAAAAATTAATGGAAATGTAAAATGCACAATGTATTCTCTATCAAACCTTGAAAAAATCTTTTCTTATTCAAAAATACATTATATATACATAAAAATCTATTAGTTCCTTCCTTTAGGAACTAAATTCCCCCAAAATATTCACTTTCTGCTTGTAGCAACGAATATAAAACTACTTTCTAAAAACTAGGAAATTTGTTTGACTAGAAATCCTTAAGAAAATTACATTGAATAAATGCATAAAAATGAGGCTTGAACCTCCCAAAAATCTCAAGACATTTATCATAACCATGAGAGTCAATTACATGAGATTTAGATTCAAATTTCATGGTTAAACTATTAAATGTGTGGAAGTGCAACACATTTTCTACAGTACTTCTTCAACAGAAACACAATAAAAAGTACAATGAGTTTATGATTTCAAAGCTTATGATCATGCCATGTAGTTCTTGATGTGCGAAACAAGTATAAAACCCACTATAAAACACCTGTCTAGACTGTAAACTTCCACCCATGAAAATAATCACCTACACCAGAAGCATAGTGCCTGAGCGCAACAAATTTCCACTTGCATATGTTTGACTAAGCGCTGGCATCGTTAGCTGAGGTAAAAATCTTGTTAATGACATTTCATGGATTGAAAAACCCCCTTAAGCCTCCATAAAAAAATAACACCAAAACCATGATCCTCTATCAAATTTTAATACTTTTGTAGTAGCGCAATAATTTTGTTGCATTACTATGTCACCTACCTCTTTTACAAAAAAAAAACCCAAAAAAGTAGAGGATGTGATTTATATAAGATAATGCACTTCAAATGAATAGGAAAGAAAATTATCTTAGTTTCCTGTCCAAACTCAAACCTTCGTTGCCTCAGCCAACAAGTCTAGGTTTCTTCTTTCTTCCTTCTTCTTTTCATGTAATGCCTCTTGTCATTATTGTTTTTTATCCCTCAAACCATTTTTCAAAGTGAATATTTACCTGCAAATGTTCTTGATCTGTCTCTTTAGGGGAATATTTCTCTTTAACATACGCTTAGCTTCAAACAAGGTTGGCTCACATATGCTCAAGTGGTCATGTATATTTTGTTTGGCCCTCTCATCTTGTTTTCTAAGCCTAGAAATTTCATTTTGATCTTTCTCCAACTCCTTCCTCTACGTCTAGAAAGTGTGATGTCCTTCATCTAAATCAACATTCTTCTTTCCTTGCATTGACTCTTCTTTCATCACACTTTCTTTTTGTAGCTAGAATTTCTTGGTTGAAGAACTAATTACAAGAATCCTTCCTGATGAGGTCTCTAGCTCTTGAAAATTCTTTGTTGCTTCCTTTTATTTAGCTTTTGACTTAGTGGTATATGGATTTCTCTTCATCACTAATTCTACTTCATCAGTATTAGGTTTCTTCTCCAAAAGATTCTCCTTCAACTCCCTATTATCATGTTGAAGCTAAGAAATTACTAAATGATCCTTTTTAAACTATTCCTACAATTATATAATCTCCTTATCCTTGTCATCTTAATCAAAATTCTCTTGTATGGTATCTAGAACATTAATTGGATGTTCAAGTGGTTATTAAATGGGAAATATATTCGCAACAATTCTTGTGAGTGGTTTCTTGGGATACTCCAACACCTAGAGAGTAATGAAGTTTTTAACCCTTTTTCTTGTGTGATGGATCAACTATAGTTGATGACCTTTTTACTGAGATCTACACTGTTGATTGAACATCCTTTGTCGGAGATAAAGGTGTATCCATTTTACTCCAGGAGGTATTTTAAAACTCAATTTTAGATTTGGATGAATCCAGGAATTCTTGCCATGATTGATTTTTCTTTCTTCATCACCTCCACTACTGACAATTTGGTCAAAGAAAAATGAAAAAGACTCAGCTCTACTTGAGTAGTTTTACCCTGAACCTTATCTTCCATTTTACTAATTATTCTGAACAAGTAGAAGTGTAGACTCAAAGGGATTTTACCTGTGAAATGCATCAATAGCCTAAAATGATACTGATAAACTCTCCCAAATTTTCCTTCACAAGTGAAATATCTCTAGATGACATTAAGTAGTTTTCTGTAGGGTTCAAATAGATATTCCCTTGGCACAATAGCTCCATAGTCTTTGTTTTTGTACATTGGCTTTAGGAATTCTTTGTAGTGAACTATATCTAAAGGAATTCCCTTGAACAACCACTCTCCATGCATAGGGATCTTTGTAGTAGCTGAAATGGTAACATATGACAATGGGAATGTCAACTCTCGAACCTTAACATCTACCTCACTGAAGTTTAAATCAAACTCTTTAGTTAGTTGAACACTATAACCTTGTATCTTTTCACACGACCTAATGCAATTGGTATGCTCGAACGAAACTATAATTGTTGGATTTGAGTTTATAAGGCAAGGTCTGGAGGCTTAAACCTGACTATGTCTCCCTCTTTATGCTTCTTCCTGTCTAGTGTGGTCATAGCTTACAATGAAAAGATAATTGTATGGTTTCTCAATGAAATTACAATGCTCAACAAATTAGTGTAGCAAGAAAGTGCAATGAGTATGAAACTAGGAATTAGATGAGAGTTCGTGGAAGACTTTGAATGGAAATCCCCTGTATTAAAAAGTTTAAACTACAAGAACTTAACACACACACTACAATTCAACAATTTTTTGTTTCTAAATGCACTTAATTTGTTAATACACATGCGTAGTGAGAAATCGCGGAGACTCAGAGGTTATGGGGGTTGCAAGATCTTCTGGGTGCTCTCCTTGGTTTTCAAAGATGAAACCAACAACACACAATGTGAATTATGCTAGAAAAGAGAAATTGGAACCTCATGATGGTCGCGCTAACAAAAGAACCTCTAGCTTGAAAAAGCACAGTGAGTCCCCTGCAGACAAAGTGCAACAACTTTCTTTGGTTGTTCAAGACATGTGAGGAGGAGGAGAAACTAGTTTGATGGTTTATTGAGAGCCAAATGCATGCATTTGTCACCTTCCCTGCATTCCAAGCCTCCTTTTTTTACAATGATTAGTTGCAAATTGAAATATGAAACCACAACGCAAATGATGAGTGCAAAACCCACTTGTTATGATGATGATGTGATGACTCAACCTTGCATCCAACTTGACAAGACACCACTAAATTCGACTCAATGATGAAAACTAATTTTTTTTATAATCTTCACTCATGACTTGATTGACACATTCCCCTAAGCTTACTAAACATAGACCTTAGGAAATCGATGACTATTTCCATTATTATTTGAAACATTTTAAACATAACCCTACTTAGACTCAAAACAATTATATGATTTCACATTTCTCTAAAAAAAACTAATAACTTGATCTCTAAGAGATCATAGCAACACTTCACAAATTGACCCAAAAACAATAGAAAAGACTAAAGCTTGACTTTGAGTACTATAATATAGGACACAAACAAAACACATGGGTATGCATAGGTATTTGATGTATAATAAGAAGCTTTATAACATGGAAGCCAAGAGGTTCCCCAAAATTACTTCTAACTTTAGCCAAGACCCCCACCTCTTGCTCAAGTTAGGATGACACATGGATGCAGAGTCTTGGCTTGACTATTAGGGTATAAAGGAGGAGATCATTTTGGAGAATAAAGACAATATAAAAAATATTATTTCTTCCAAATTGAAGGAAAAGTTTTGAGATGATAAGGCGTTAGAGGGGAAAATGAAGCTAAGGTATTATAAGGAGTTGGTGAGCCCCATTCTTCCTAACCATAATTATTTTTATGTCTTAACTAGTGCTAAGAAAAGAATGGACAATTTCAAAGATAAGAACTAATCCTCATGAGCTTTGAAGTAAAACTGGATGTTGGTCTATTCCCAAAACACATTAGGATGAAAGTATTTGTCACCTTTACACTAAGAGAGTTGAAGATGAAAAACATTTTTTCTTGGATTTCCCAACTCTTACTTACATTCATTCTTATTTCCAAAATATTTTCCACACTAGCAACCTTCTTGACTTGTTAAATCCACAAAACTATAAAAATCTAATAATGATTATTTCTCTTTTTTGACCATAAAAATAAAATATTAAAAAGTCTCGATTAATTTCAAGTTTATTTTAATTTCAGAAAATTATTATCATAATATTTAAAAAAATATATAAATGTAAATCAAAATGGAATATAATTTAAAATTATTTTAGTTTTAGAATATTATTATTGTAATTTCATAAATATAATTTAAAATTTAATTTAGTTTTAAAATATTATTATTGTAATTCAATTTAACTAAAATGATTAAATGTTAAAAAAATGCACATATTTTAATCATATTAATTGATTCGTTAAATAAGGGTTTTATTCAACTTCGTTTACAACTTACGTATTAAAAATATAAATATTTATTCAAATGTGATATACAATATTTCTCATATAAAAATATGACATTATTTTTATTTCTCTATAAACTATTATATGTATTTATCTCATATACATAATTGTGTTAATATTTGATTTGTTTTTATTAGGGGTGATAGTTTCTTTTAATTATATATATCATTATTAAAATAAAAATATCCCTTACCAAAACGACTTGCAAAGGCACGTTTGGATCGAGTTGCACTTTTGTTTTTTTGAAAGGGAGCATCGTTGGTTGGATTTATCGTTTGAATTTTTATATCAACCTAAGTGGATGTACCCGTGTTGATTTTATTTTTTTTTTGTAAACTAAGGCGAAATTCTATTACTTCAAGTATTGAGAAGATACAAACAAAGGCAGGTCACTACCCGCCCTTATGGGAAACCAGGTACCACCGATAGTTTTTAACAGCCATCCACAAAAAATACATATCCAGTCTATCTAACCATACAAAAATTCCAGCTATTGGTTCTACAAGCAAACTGTTTCGTCTTTGAGACATTACCATTCAGGATTACAAAAATTCAAAACTGAAAATGATAAAAACCTCTTTACAGCAGTGTCCATATCCTACTTATTCAGAGTGTCTGGCTTGGGTCTGCTTTCTGGCTTGAGCTCCATTCCATTTTTTTTTAACAGCTGCAGGATTTTATCCATCTTTCTATCTTGCATAATCAGAGTCATCTGGATATTCCTTAGTTCCCTCTTAAAGGTGGGGAAACCTTGATATAACTCCACCATTGCAACAGCTACCTGCTCCATGGCTTTAGCCAGTAGTCGCTTCATGCCCCAGTAAGCATGAAAAGACTATTTGTAGAGCGACATTCTCCCTCTAGTGTGTCCTGGATCGGGGAGAAACCTCTCCCAGTCCTCCATTTCCGGGTCCGAAGTTGCCTGCATAGCCTCCTCTTCTAAGTGATCTATAATTTTCCTGATGTGAGGGTTTGTCTCTTGAATATATGCATCCTCTGCTTCATTCAATTTTCTCCTCATGTCCCGCATCCCTTTTTTCCTGCCTCTGCGTTCACAAGCTACCCTGTCATCCACGTCGGTTCTTTGATTCTGGCTCCCTCTACCACTTCCTCCACCCTTCCTTCCTCGACCCCACTGTTTCCCATGCCCTCTCACTCGTCAGCCTCTTCCGCGCCTTCCCCCCGCGTCCTCGTCAGTATCCTCCTGCTCCTCAACCTGCTCTTCTGATTCTTCCGTTTCATTATTCCGACACCTCCACTTACCTACCTTCCCTCTTGTTGTCCGACGCGGTTCCTCCTCTACCAAATAGTCTCTTATATCAAACTCCTTCTTTGATTCATCCGTAATATCCAGATAAATCCTCGGTAAATATTCCTCTGCAACACGCTTGCCTTTTACATCAAGCTCTGCCAGACCCTTTCCTTTCTGATCGACAGGCCTCCCCTTGCTCCGTGTCCAGCGACCTTCGCCCTGCTCTTGACTCCCAGTCATGTTGGGCATTGTCGACTGCTGCATACTCATATCTCGCTTCCTCTGTTTACAGCAATTGACCCCAACTTCCTCCCTTCTCTCCTCTCGATTGCATGCAAAACATAAGATCTCCCTCATCCGCCACCCTTTCGTCTTAAAGCTTCGTGTCCGCCTGTCGCCTTCATTAACACTTGCCTCATTTGCTGGGTCATGATGTGAGATGTACCCAATCTCCCTGACGCAACTACCTCCCGTCCTCGAAATCGTACCCATATCCATCCTTGGGATGAACATTCCGCTCATTTCTTGATTAACTTCGCCGCCCCTAAGGTTAATGCCATCCACGCGGTTCGTAATTCCCTGTCCGACATTAATTAGCATTTCATATCTCCTCCTATCCATAATAAGGAAGCAATTAATCATTTCCGTGTGATGCCATCGCCTCATCATAATCCCGTCGAAGTATGGTTTGTAGTGCATTCCACCTTGGGTCATCCTGATATGAGACCCAGCTCCCATCGATTACTTTGTTCGACGCTTGGCTGCCCCAATTGGCTAATAAGTCCGCGGCCTGGTTGCCATTCCGCAGGACATGAGTGATCAGTGTATACTCTATCCTACTAAGCAGCCCTTCTATGTCTTGTACGATCGCTGCTGTCCGCCAACTCGTCGCCACGTGATCCCACCGTTTGCCATTTCGTAATTTTCTGAGCATATCAATCGTAATTTTGGAGTCGCCTTCAACTTCAAGATTCCGGTATCCATTTCGAACTGCAATTCGAAGTCCATTATACACTCCCCATAGTTCCGCTTCATTATTTGTCATGTCTCCTCCCCATTCCGCATACACCCATCGTGTACTCCCTGTATTATCTCTAAAAATGCCTCCCCAGCCTGCTTGTCCAGGATTACCTTTTGATGCCCCATCGAAGTTCAGTTTGATTCGCCTGTCCCATGGAAATCTGAAGTGATTTGGACTTTGCACATGATATCTAGGACGCCTGTCAAGATTGGGGAAGATCATTGTATAATCTATATGCAGCTTTGAGACTATTCGTTGTTCCTCCGGGGTCAGTTTCCAATCATCCTCATGCCATGCTTTAGACAAAATCGTTTCCTTTAGCGACTTACATATTACTTCCCAAGTTCTTGATTCTTGGGAGCGTTTATCCCTAAAGATCCTTCGATTGCGCTCCTTCCAAACTTCCCAGATTGCGAAACCAACCACCAAATTCCATAGTCTCCTTACAACTTTACTCTGAAAATTCCCCTTGCCCCAATGAAATAAGGTATTCCTAAGACTAGTTGGGTCCCTATTCGTTTGACCAAAGAGTACCCGAATTTCTTCCCATATACTTTGAGCATAGAGACATCGATTGAGTAGGTGCTCCTGATTCTCTGCCTCTTTACTACACAAATAACATCGTGAAGGTCCATGCATACCTCGTTTCTGAATATTTTCCCAAGTCAAGATCCGTCCTCTGCAAACCAACCACGCAAAATATGTTATTTTAGGCCACCATTTTCCTTCCCAAATCTTTTTCCAGTCCATTATATCATCGACCCTTTCCTCTTTCGATTTCCAATAATATGCTTCTTTGACTGTAAACATTCCTTTCATCGTTTTACCCCATCTGAGAATGTCCTTACCATCTCTGATCTTAATTTTCCTCGATTCAATTTCCTGGGAATACCGGTGCCCTGTCTCCAAGCTGATTCGATCTGCCCATTCCTGAGGTTGTTTCCACACTCGCCAGATATCATTTACAGCCCCTCTATGCCAATAATCTCTCACATATTCCATTCCTGCTCTTTGCGCTAACACTTGAACCTCATGAAGAGATTGGTTTCCATTCAGCTTATCACGTTGCTGCCACCCCTCTTCCCAAAATCTTGCTGTACTACCCTCACGGATTTCCCAGAATGCAAGGTCCCCAACTATATCTTTATTACTTCTTGCAAAGTCCCATATTTGTGATCCTCGAGGAGTTTCTGCTATTCGTAGTCGTTCTTCAATTGTACCTGGCATGTTATATTTTTGGTTCCAGATTCTTTTCCACAGATCCGTACCCCCCTGCACCCAACGCCACCATAATTTCGCCCCTAAAACCTGATTTATGACTTCCGGATCTCGAACTCCTAAACCTCCTTCCTCTTTCCGCTGGGTTACCTTCTTCCATGAAACTAGAGTCCATTTTTTCTGTTGTTGAGGACCTCCCCAAAGGAATTTTCCAAAGAGTTCCCTCAATTTAGAGAGAACGCCTTTGGGAGCAGCCATAATAGACAATGAATATATGGGAATAGACAGTAAAACCGATTTTAAGAGGACAACCCTACTAGCTAAATTCAACAACCTGAATGACCAATTAGCCAATCGTTTTCTAATCCTTTCCAACAAACTTTGCCAATTCTTTATGCGGTGTGAGTTTATATCGAGTTGGATGCCCAAATATTTAGTCGGTAATTCACCCTGTCTAAATCGTAATACTTGAGTTAAATGAGCTTTGACAATTGCAGGTGTATTAAAAATAAAGGTACAAGACTTATCATTATTTATCGCCATACCTGAAGCATTCATAGAAACTGCTAGAACATGCTTGAAACTTCGCACCTCTCTAAGCGACGCTTCTCCGAATAGCATCAAATCATCAACAAACTGTTGATGTGTGATAACTAAATTAGGCCCCCACAATCGAATACCTTTGATTCTTCCTTCTCGTACTTCCATCTTGAGCTTGCGACTTAATCCTTCCATAGCTAGGATGAATAAAAACGGAGAGATTGGATCACCCTGCCGAATGCCCCTGGTGGCGTTAAAGGGATCTGTTGGAATACCATTGACCAAAATTGAGAAATTGGGAGTATAAATCATGCTAATTATCCATACTATCCATCTGTTATCAAATCCAAAAGCTCCCAAAACCTCTCTGAGGTAATGCCAGTTCAATCGATCATATGCCTTAGACAAATCCAACTTCATAAGCATTCCTTGCTTTTTCCTCACCTTTAGAGAATGTATCACTTCCTGAGAGACCACTATACCATCTAATATTTGTCGTCCTTCCACAAAGGCAGTCTGCTCAGGTGATATTAAATTGGGTAGAATATGTTTCAGCCTTTTCACAATCATGGTAGAGATAATCTTATAGATGACATTGCACAACGCAATGGGCCTAAAGCCTTGTGGTTCATCCGAGGTATTACTTTTAGGGATCAGGGTCAAAAAAGTTGAGTTGATGCCTGGCCATATACGCTGTCTCATTCTTGATTCTTCAACCGCCTCCAATACCTCTTTACCTATGAAATGCCAGCTTGCCTGGAAAAATTCAACTGTATAGCCATCCGGACCGGGAGCCTTGTTCTTACTCATATTCATCACCACTTCTTCTGATTCTTCCATAGTTACTACCCGCATTAAGGCCTTATTTTGATCCTCTGTTACTAATCTCGGTATCTCCCTACAGATATTATTAATAGATGCCCCTCTATCATGTTGATCTTCCATTAGAATCCCTTTAAAATAGTCAACTAGGGTCTTTTCAATACCCTTCTGTTCTATCACTCTTTCTCCTTCTACGTTCTTAAGTGAAAAAATCCTATTCTTCTGTCGATGTTGAATCATGGCTTGATGGAAGAATTTTGTATTTCTTTCACCTTCCCTCTGTTATCACAAAATCAGACCCCTGATAGGCTGCTAATCAGATAGACCTTGAGTAACTATTTCAGACCTACTTTAGGTTGAGGCTTAGCCTCCTCAGCCTGAGAGGGCTCTCTCAAAGGGTTAATGATTTAGATTAAAGATATGAATAGATGGCTAACTCTATGGTTTGTAATTGTATATGTTTATAGGTTGAAAGATGAAGGCTGACTACCATTTGGCTATGCAGTCAAAGTATGTTTCAGTATCACAACAAGATCAGCTTAACATGAAGTCAGGGCATTCAACATTTGAATATTCAGAACATGCACTCATATGGAACCACACAGTTTATAGATGCATACAGGAAATCAGAGCACATTCAGTGAATTCTGAGTGATTATACATCCATACCACTATAAACAAAACTAAGGAAAGGACAACAAACATTCTGAATATAAGAAATCCTTCATGAATCCTGCGTAGTGAAGCCAAAGCATTATAGAGTTCGAGTGTAGAAATGACAATACAAAACAGTGAAACATAGTAAGTTTAGCTATGAAGGAAGTCAGAGCATCAATTATGAGTTCTGAGTATCATAAGTAAACACCACTGCAATGTAAGTATTGGAAGATTCCATCATAACAAGAACATACAAGAACTCTTCATGAATCTTGAGTTGTCTAAGTAGAAATCTGCATTAGGTTAAAAATATACACAGTTTGCACATAGAGCAGCAACTGAGCCAAAAAGTCTCCAACCCTTTGCTAATTTGACCTCTTGCTCTATATAAAGCATTTACAATTAGGATTCCATCATCCCTCATTAAGAGAGTTCGAATTTTCCATCAGTGACACCTATTCTAACCATAAAACCAACCATTAATTAGAACTAGCTGTTAACTAGGAGTGCTAGTGACCTAATACAACTAGGAGTGTAACTCCTTATTATGATTACAACATCCTTATCTAAACATTTAAAGCATTCTTTGACACCTAAAACTCCATGAAGTCGAATTTGATGAAGCCTCCCACGTGGTCATCTGACTGCTGAAGACAAACCCTAGAAATTAGGGAACATGTTTCCTTGTTTTTAGGTTTAGAATCCCTGAAAATGGCACGTGGGACAGAGCCTTTATCTCCCCATCCATGACACATTTTATGAAACTGAAGGAGGTTTTTGTAGCCCATGTTGTCTATAACAAAAAAATCTCCTGGTTTTTTAAAACATTCCTCCAGCTGTTCAGAATCTGTCCTTGAAAAACACGTGTCAAACAGGAAACTTTGATTCTTTGAAAACCTGTACCTACAGCAGTTTTGTAGTGCAACTTTGATCACCCGTTTCTCCCAGCTCATAATTAATTTGAGGAAACTGAAGGAGGATTTTTTGAATCAGTCCATGCTGAACAAAAACCTCTCTTGGATTTTTGAAATATCGTTCCTACCGCCCAAAATAAGTCTTTGAAAAATAGTTGTCAAACAGGAGATGAAAAACTGCACCTACAGCAGTTTCATAGTGCAACTTTGGCCACCCTTTTCTTCCCAGCTCATAATCAATTTGAAGAAAGTGGAAGAGTTTTTTGCATTTCAGTATCTTAGGAATGAAAACCTCTTTCACGTTTCAGAGAGTAGTTTTCCACTGCTCAGAAACTCTTATAGAAGTTGACTGGTAGAAACTAGGAGACAAAGTTCCTCTTTTCTAGAGTTTCTTTTTTATTCTTGTCTTCGACCTTCTGCTACTTGTTTTTCTCTTGCAGGATGTTTAAACCTTGTAAATACTCCCTTTCAGAAATCCTTCTTCACAAATATTTGCTTTTTGTCTCTCAAAATTGGTCCATCAAGTCATAAAACTGCACCTACAGCAGTTTCGTAGCGCGCTACGAAACTGCTGTGTATTAGGCATCACCTACAGCAGTTTCGTAGCGTGCTACGAAACTACTGTGTAATTCCAAAAACACATTTTAATGCCAAAATTTAGCTTACTTGAGCTTTCTTTTCCTTGAAATGACTCTTCCATATGATATGAGGTTGCTATGTAGTTTTTCTTGGTTGAGGATGGCCTTCAGGCTGATTTAGTTGTATCTTCAGATCTTTGATTTCCTTCTTGAGTGGTAACTGTTTCAAGATTTTATCTCTGCCTCACTTGATAGTTTCCTCGCTTGATAGCTGCCTCGCTTGGTTTTTAATGAATTCAAATTGGAAGCTTGCAGATTTGTTTCTCATGCAATGAGTACAATCATCATTATGACTGTGAATACCTGGCTCTTCTTGAAACTTGCAACCATCAAACTGATGTGAGCGATTTTGAAATCAGAATTATTAAGTGATAACAGTGGCTCCACTTGGGATAGTGTGCTCCTATAGTACACTAAGAACTCGTAGGTCCAGTGCCTTATCCTTTTATGATAAACGGAAATTTGTTTGACAAGCATCCCCTTTAAGCTTCTTGGGCCTTCACCTCGTGCTTAAACTTGATGACCATTGTGGGAAAAAGAAATCTACCACTACTGAAAAATGCTCAGTCAACCTTGAGCTTATTTGCATTTTCCTATCTACCTACCCTATCAGCTGCAAGCTCCACTTGTAGCTCAAGCAACATGATATTTCCAATAAAGCCAATCAATTGTCCTCTCTGATATGGGATGCTCTTGACTGCATTCAACCTCAAAATAACCATGGTAGTGAGATGACCAAATCAACTTATAATGTATATGATCTTCATAATGCAAATGAAATTGAAATGTTGATGTATAAAACTTTGCCATGTATTCAGCTATAGGGTCAAAAAACACATGGTTAGTTTGATGATTCTCATAACATTCTATATCTTCAAACAACTGATCCTCAGCCACACCAAATCTATTTGATATTCTACCCAACTGCCTTTCTAAATCATGCCCACAAACAATGTAATTTTCTTCATTATAAAGATCATTCTTTGATGCAAGCTGCTGCAAGGAATCACAAAAATGAACAACCCTTTCCTCCGCTTGAGGGTCATAGAAAATTTCCTCCAGTATTTATTTTTGCTGTGTGTAATCATTTTCCTCTTCATTATGATTCGAAGACTAAGAATTCTGTTGCATCTCTACATCAATCTCAGAGGATGTAATATGATTTTCATAAGTAAACCCCTGCTGATCTTCATGCTGCATTTCATGAGATGTTATACTTTCTTCTTGGTGTTGAAATGCATTGTTATGAAGAGCCTCTAAAATTTCTTCATCCATAAACTCATCATCATCATAATAATCCTCCAAGTACTGAATAAGAATTAAAGAATGTCTACAACAATCTTTGAGCAACAATAAGGAGGGATGACACTCTTTATACATGTCATAGAACACATCATGGAAATCAACAAGAGAATATAATGAACCATTTTCCAAACTTTTATACCAAGACCATGCTTTTCCTTCTAAAGTGGTCATAAACATCCTCATGAGACAATCCTCAGGAAACTGAACCTTAAGATTGCGTACATGCATATGAAACCTAACCAAATGAAGAGCAGCATTGTCTTTCCTTTCATCTTTGAATATTGGAAGATCCTCTAACCAATCAACCTTTGGCATAGGATTTGGAAAACCAGGGATATGAGACCGATTCATAGGAGCATACCTAGCATTCATTCTTGCAGTGGAACTCATCTTGTAACTTCATCAAGCTACTGATCTTCTAGCATTGGAGTCACCTTCCAATTTCTTATTCGATGTGTGGAGTCGCCAAGGTAGTTTTGCAGCCTCAAAATGATGTCTGAACTCCTGCTACCTTCAGAAGTTCAACCTCTTAATTTCGGGAATGAATAGACTTCAGGCTCCCGGCGGACGCACCAAAATGTTATCACAAAATCAGACCCCTGATAGGCTGCTAATCAGGTAGACCTTGAGTAACTATTTCAAACCTACTTTAGGCTGAGGCTTAGCCTCCTCAGCCTGAGAGGGCTCTCTCAAAGGGTTAATGATTTAGATTAAAGATATGAATAGATGGCTAACTCTATGGTTTGTAATTGTATATGTTTATAGGTTGAAAGATGAAGGCTGGCTACCATTGGGCTATGGAGTCAAAGTACGTTTCAGTATCACAACAAGATCAGCTTAACATGAAGTCAGGGCATTCAACATTTGAATATTCAGAACATACACTCATATGGAACCACACAATTTATAGATGCATACAGGAAATCAGAGCACCTTCAGTGAATTCTGAGTGATTATACATCCATACTACTATAAACAAAACTAAGGAAAGGACAACACACATTCTGAATATAAGAAATCCTTCATGAATCCTGAGTAGTGAAGCCAAAGCATTATAGAGTTCGAGTGTAGAAATGACAATACAAAACAGTGAAACATAGTAAGTTTATCTATGAAGGAAGTCAGAGCATCAGTGATGAGTTCTGAGTATCATAAGTAAACACCACTGCAATGTAAGTATTGGAAGATGCCATCATAACAAGAACATACAAGAACTCTTCATGAATCTTGAGTTGTCTAAGTAGAAATCTGCATTAGGTTAAAAATATACACAGTCTACACATAGAGCAGCAGCTGAGCCAAAAAGTCTCCAACCCTTTGCTAATTTTACCTCTTGCTCTATATAAATCATTTACAATTAGGATTCCATCATCCCTCATTAAGAGAATTCGAATTTGCCATCAGTGACACCTATTCTAACCATAAAACCAACCATTAATTAGAACTAGCTGTTAACTAGGAGTGCTAGTGACCTAATACAACTAGGAGTGTAACTCCTTATTATGATTACAACATCCTTATCTAAACATTTAAAGCATTCTTTGACACCTAAAACTCCATGAAGTCGAATTTGATGAAGCCTCCCACGTGGTCATCTGACTGCTGAAGACAAACCCTAGAAATTAGGGAACATGTTTCCTTGTTTTTAGGTTTAGAATCCCTGAAAATGGCACGTGGGACAGAGCCTTTATCTCCTCATCCATGACACAGTTTACGAAACTGAAGGAGGTTTTTGTAGCCCATGTTGTCTAGAACAAAAATCGCTCCTGGATTTTTAAAACATTCCTCCAGCTGTTCAGAATCTGTCCTTGAAAAACACGTGTCAAACAGGAAACTTTGATTCTTTGAAAAACTGCACCTACAGCAGTTTTGTAGCGCAACTTTGATCACCCGTTTCTCCCAGATCATAATGAATTTGAGGAAACCGAAGGAGTCGTTTTTGAATCAGTCCATGCTGAACAAAAACCTCTCTTGGTTTTTTGAAACATCGTTCCTACCGCTCAAAATAAGTCTTTGAAAAATAGTTGTCAAACAGGAGATGAAAAACTGCACCTACAGCAGTTTCAAAGCGCAACTTTGGTCACCCTTTTCTTCCCAGATCATAATCAATTTGAAGAAAGTGGAAGAGGTTTTTGAAATTTAGTATCTTAGGAATGAAAACCTCTTTCACTTTTCAGAGAGTAGTTTTCCACTGCTCAAAAACTCTTATAGAAGTTGACTGGTAGAAACTAGGAAACAAAGTTCCTCTTTTCTAGAGTTTCTTTTTTATTCTTGTCTTCGACCTTCTGCTACTTGTTTTTCTCTTGCTGGATGTTTAAACCTTGTAAATAATCCCTTTCAGAAATCCTTCTTCACAAATATTTTCTTTTTGTCTCTCAAAATTCGTCCATCAAGTCATAAAACTGCACCTACAGCAGTTTCGTAGCGCGCTACGAAACTGCTGTGTATTAGGCATCACCTACATCAGTTTCGTAGCGCGCTACGAAACTGCTGTGTAATTCCAAAAACGCAGTTTAATGCCAAAATTTTGCTTACTTGAGCTTTCTTTTCCTTGAAATGACTCTTCCATATGATATGAGGTTGCTATGTAGTTTTTCTTGGTTGAGGATGGCCTTCAGGCTGATTTAGCTGTATCTTCAGATCTTTGATTTCCTTCTTGAGTGGTAACTGTTTCAAGCTTTGATCTCTGCCTCACTTGATAGCTGCCTCGCTTGATAACTGCCTTGCTTGATAGCTGCCTCGCTTGGTGTTTAATGAATTCAAATTGGAAGCTTGTAGATTTGTTTCTCATGCAATGAATACAATCATCATTATGACTGTGAATACCTGGCTCTTCTTGAAACTTGTAACCATCAAATTGATGTGAGCGATTTTGAAATCAGAATTCTTAAGTGATAACACCCTCAACCAGCGTACCCTTGATTTTTGTCTCCACAAAATCTCCTCTTGTTTTCTTCTCTCCTCTAGTAGACTGAGAATTCGTCCTTCCTCTCTACTCTTTCCTTCATCTCTACCCTCCAAAATTATCTTTTGTTGGATGTCCTCCATTTCTCCTTCTAATTTCTGCTTTGCTTCCATAATATTACCAAATTCTTTTCTGTTCCAATCCTTGATTTTTTGTTTAATTGCCTTGAGCTTCAATTGTATAGTATGCATTTTTCCTTTGCCTCTAATGTTACATTGGTTCCACCAAGCTTCCAAATTCCTTATAAACTTCGGGTCTCTCAGCCAAAAGGATTCAAATCGAAAAGGTTTTTTCCCTTTTACCTGTTTTATGTCAATCTCTAACCATATGGGCCAATGATCAGAACCCAGGCCAGGTAGGATTTGCGCTTCAATAAACACATCACTGTTTAAAATTTGCTCTGATAGCAAAAATCTATCTAATCTGGACGCAATTTGGTTCTGTCCTCCTCGTCTATTATTCCAGGTATGGATCCCATTCGTTGTATGTATATCCACTAACCGCAGATCCCTAATCATATCATTAAATTCCTCCATAGACGCATCCTCTCTCCTTAACCCCCCTCTCTTTTCGCCTAGATTCCTGATCATATTAAAATCGCCACCTATTATCCACGGGATGTTGGGAATTAGACTTCGCACTATATGAAAGTTCTTCCAAAAATCTCGCCGGTCTCTATAATTATGAGGCCCATACACTCCAGTGAACAAAATTCGTTCCCCCATCCCTACTAATCTAAACAAACCTGAAAGCATTATGGGCAGAGTAAACCAGTGTTGGAAAATGACCTCTTCTGGGTTCCACAAAATAGCCAATCCGCCTGCTGTCGTAATTGCATCTAAGGCCATAACCTCATAACCTATTTTCAGCTTCCTAATAGTTTCTATCAACACTTGACTTTCCATTTTCGTTTCCTGTATTACCATAATACTTGGCTTATCTTTTTGGATTCTTTCCTTCAAATATCTCTGTTTCCCTTGACTATTTAAACCCCTAATATTCCAACTTAGAACAATCATTTATAACTTTTTAGGAGTTTGTAAAAATACCTCTGACAGAGGTATCACCCGTCCTGAGTTTACAAGAGTCTCTCCCATGGCTTGGATTGATTCATTTAACGTTCTTCTACCTTTTTTCCTACCGCTTTTACCTGGACTGTCTCCTTCGAGAGTTTGTGAATCCTGAATGTCTAGACCGCCAACCTTCTTCTCTTTATAGCGCTGAAAGATCTCCTTGTATAACTGCTTCTCTTTTTCTGGAATAAACCGTTCATCCAGTTTTTTCCAATCAGTGAGTAACTTCTTCAGTATGTTTTCCTCCTCTGTTCCCACTTCTTTTACAATCTCCTTACCTTTCTTGGATTTATCAATAATTACCTCCTCTCGTACTCCTACCTCCCCTTCCGGCTCTCTGTTGGGGCTTCTGCTTTTCCTCTTACCATCCTTCATGATTTCCATGGGGGCTATCACGTTGATCTGTTCTTCCGGTTCCATTGGAGAGGCCTCATTACCTTCGTTATCCTGTATTCCGCTTTCTCTCTGATCTTCTGACATTTGAAGGATATTGAACTTATTTTTACTCCCAATTGATGAGTTCGCTACGTTGGTTTGCTTGACAAGATCCCCAAGATGTTGTTTCCTTTTCCGCTCGACCTCTTGGAAATCTTGTTCTTCTCCTTCCCGCCCTTCTCGTGTTCGACTATCCACCTTCGATTCCCGTTCACCTGCTCCTACGTTTGCTTGTGGACAATCCCGTGCTAGATGACCATATACATGACAACGCCTACAGCGAAACGGTATATGCTCGTAATTAATAGGTTGCTGCCAAATTTCGTCCTGATATTCTAGCTCGATAGATTCTGGTAGGGGGGCTGAGATATTCATGTATACACAAATCCGGGCATAAGAATTATATTTGCCCCTTTTTGTGGATTCAGCCACCTTCACAAAAGTACCAATTGAATTGCCAATTCCTTCCAATATTTCAGGATTCCAAAATTCATCTGGTAGCCCAAATAGGCGGACCCATAGTGGAGCTGCCATGATTTTCTCGTCATTAGGATTGTATCGATCCTCCCAGTAGCGTATAAATAACCCCGCATTATTCATAAAGTATGGACCTTCCTCAAAAACCTTTTCCTTGTCTTGTAAATTTGTAAAAATGACGGTAAAAAATCCCTTAGCTCCCAATTTCAGATCTATATGTCCCCTTGGCTTCCATCGCTGCTGAATCCATCTCGTGAGGTCCCTTTCAGATGGCTAGTATCTGATAAACTTACATATTAACGCGTGATCCCTCATGTAGCACCGATAATCTTCCAACGTATTGTTTGGGATGACATACCTGGGTTTTTTCTGGGCTCTGGGAAGGCATTTGTTCACCAGCCGTGCCTGCCATTGATTTCCCATTACCGGTATGCCCTGTTTCATTTCCGTCGCCCTCCCATTCCCACTGCTATTTCTAGAATTACCAGCTGTTACATTACGAAAGGAGGGGATCCCTCCCCCCCCTTGCCGTGCATCCATTAGTTTACTCAGACCGTCAAAACCCACCTACCCTCAGTCAATCGATTCGTGAGAAGGAAAAATACGTGTGCAAGACCACCTGGACGCCGCTTCGTAACAGTGTTCCTAAAATTCCGCCATTATACACCTGCCTCCGTAAGCCCTTGTGCTGAATGCCACCGTAAACCCTTGTGCTGAATGTCACCGTAAACCCTATGAGCCCTATTTCACCCTATGCGCTATTAGTTTTACTTTCAATTACTTTTCTCTTATTTTTTCCCTTTTATGTTTTTTACAAATGGTTTGCTCAAAACCTCTCTATACCAACTTAAGTAGATATACTGGGTTGATTTTTTTACCAATAGTGAAAACTTTTCTATATCAACTAGGGTTGATGTACTAGTGTTGATTTTTTATTTTTAAGGGATGGATGTTGATCTTCTATAGATGGTTTTCTAAGAAATTGTCATAATATTTAAAAAAAAATTGCGTAAATGGGAGTAGTGGATGGTTTAATGTTACCTTCAATGAAAGCATGAAAGAAAGAAGGAAAACATGGATGAAACAAAACTACATATGGATACAAAAATGGAATATCTATCTCAATGCCTTTCCCACAAATACCAAGGAGCTAAAAGATTTTGTTAACCAGAAGGATATGAGGAAAATAGTTAAGTAGAAAGAAGAAATACTGCATTGAGGAATTCAACCCTACATGTGATATACAACAAAAAGAGTTCATTGGAGCTAGTATTCAATGGAGAGCAAAGGTTCTTATTGCTCAATTAAGAACCAAGTCGTAGGTGGACTAATGGGAAGGGAGGCGATCGCCCTGAACTACAGGTTTGGAACACATCGGCAACAAAAGGGGTGGTGTATAACCATAGAGGAACATACCTGAGCTTCATGTTTATGTTTTTTCTGTGGGAAATGGGAAGGGAGCCAGTTTCCCTGTGGACGCTTCCCATGTTCCACTGCAATGGTTGGACATTCACTTAGGCCACCACAGCGAGAGGCAGAACCAACGTCTGTATTCACAACATGACTACCGAAGCTATATACGGAGCCTTAAAGCAACATCATGTCACTCATTTGTGTTTTGTGCTTATTGTCCTCAACATCCTTCTCAACCACCCGCAGCCTGAGTCCTTGCACATAAATGTTGAGGTTCACACCGGAGGGGCGCCTCCTCTGACATGGGCTTCCTCATGACACACAGTTGTGAGCTCACCGAAGCCACAGGTTTCGCTCTCGCCTGCAAGTCAAAGAAATAATGGGACAACGCTTAACTATCCCTAGCCCAACGAGGTGCCCTCAAAGGATGTCAAGGAGTTGGCGTGTTGAGCGTCGACAAGGTGGACGTGAAGGATCCGATTACCATGTTCGACTCTTCTGCCATCGTCTCATTTCATTTTTTTCAAGATACCGGAAGAGGTTGAGACACAACAAAGAATAGGAGATAGTTCAATTAAATTAAAAGGAAATGCTAAGTCTCAAAAAGTTGATGATGCAGGCTACTTAGGAGTCACATACTCCCACTTCCCAGACTTTAGGTTCTAATTAGTGTTTTAAGTTTTAGGTTAATTAATTTTGATTTAAGAATTATTAAGTAAATATTATATATACTAATTTATTTTAATAAATGTTATAATTAAATTAAATTAAATTTTATAATTTGTAATATTAAAGCTATAATTTATAGTTTATAAAATTAAGTATAATTAAAAGAATGAAGAATTAAATAAACATATCTATGTGTAATAATTACATAATTAAAATTATATGTAAATTAATAAAAAAAATTATATTACACTTAAATTATAATTATTTAAATTAGCTAAAAATAAAAAAAATTCTTAAATTTAACAAAAAAAATTCAAAATAACCATATAAATTACTAAAAACCTTTAATAACTTTAAAATTAAAAATAACCACACAAAAATAGTATTTCATAGCTTCAAAATTAAATTATCTCCATCATAACTAACTAACTAACTATATATATATATATATAACATTATTAACACATTAATATAAGATTAATAACATCTCTTGCATTTAAATAATATTAATAAGAGTTTAATATGTAATTAATGACACATTAATAATCTATTAATTTACACATTTGTACTTTGTTAACTATAAATTAATCTATATAACAACAATAATGAAGATGACTACCATGATGAACTATAGTTACCATAAGGATCAAGGTCTATCTATAAGTAACCTATGATGAACCATAGTGAACTATATTGAACCATACTCGATGGTCAAGGTTGATAATGGAGACCTATAGTGCATGGTCCAATGTCACATTCTCACAAAGATTGTCTCAATTTCAAAATCAACCATGGTCAACCATGGTCCAACGTCACATTATGTTAAATATTGTCTCAATACGAAAGTCAACCATGCTCAAACATGGTCATCCATGGTCCAACGTCGCATTGCGACAAAGATTGTCTCAATATGAAAATCAACCAAAGTAAACGATGGTCAACCATGTTTATTTTAGGGTTTATAGTATTTTTCTTAGGGTTTATAATATTAAGCCCTTTGGTTTATAATATTGATCCTTTGGGACTATTAATCTAAGCGCTCATACTCATATGGTATAATATTATTCATAGGGTTTATAATATTAATCTTTTGGTTTGATATAATAAATGCATTGGGTTTAAAATCATGGTCAACCATAGGCAACCATGGTACAATGTCACATTGTGACAAATATTTTCTCAATATGAAAATCAACCATGGTTAAACGTCGCGTTGTGACAAATATTGTGTCGATATAAAAATCAATCATGCTCCACCATGATCAACCATGGTCAAACGTCGCATTGTGATTAAAAATTTCTCAATACGAAAACAAGCCATGGTCAACCATGTTTATTTTAGGGTTAATAATATTTGTCTTAACGTCTATATACCTTGTGTTTATAATATTAATCCCTTGGGTTTAATATTATTCTCTTAGGTTATAATACCTTGGGGTTTTAGTATTAATACCTTGGGTTTATTAATCTAGGGGTTCATATTCCTAGGGTATAATATTATTGATAAGGTTTATACTATTCATCCTAGGATTTCATAGTAAATCCATTATGTGTATAAACCATGATTTAATCCCTTGGCTTTATTATTCCCTTGAGTTTATAAGATCAGTCCCTTCAGTTTATTAATGTAAGGGTTCATATTCCTAGGGTATAATATTATTCATAGGGTTTATAATATCAATGCTAGGATTTAATATAAATCCCTTGGGTTTATAATCATGCTCAACCATGGCCCAATGCCACATTGTGACAAATATTATCTCATTATGAAAATTAACCATGATCAATCATAGACAATGATGGTCAATCATGGTTAACCATGGTCCAATGCCATGCTGTGACAAATATTATCTCAATATCGAAATGAGCCATGGTCTTCCATGTTCCTACATCGCTTTTTGACAAAGATTATCTCAATATAAAAATCAATCATAGCGAACCATGGTCTATCATCGAATTGTGACAAAGATTTTGTCAATATGAAAATTGAACATAGTCATCCATGATCAACCAAGTTTATTTTAAGGTTTATTATATTTATTTTAGGGTTTTTATAACTTGGGTATATAATATTAATCTTTTGGGTTCAATATTACTACCTTTGGTTTATAATCCCTTGGTGTTATAGTATTAGTCCCTTGGGTTTATTGCTCCCCTGGGTTTATAATAGCAATCCCTTAGGTTTATGGTCAACCATAGTCCAACATTGTATTGTGAGAAATATTGTCTAAATATGAAAATCAATCATGGTCAACCATGGTCACATTGTGACAAATATTGTCTCATGGTCCAACATCACATTGTGACAACCATGGCCAATGATGGTCAACGATGGTCCAATGTCACATTGTTACAAATATTGTGTCATTATGAAAATAAACCATAGTAAATCATGGTAAACCATGTTTATTTTAGGGTTTATATACCTTGTGTTTATAACATTAATTCCTTGGTTTTAATATTATTCCCTTGGGTTTTTAGTATTTATCCCTTGGGTTTATTATTCTCATGGGTTTATAATGTTAATCCCTTGGGTTTATTAATCTAAATTCAGAGGGGATAATATTACTCATACGTTTCGTAATATTAATCATCACGTTTAATATATATCCCATGGGTTTATAATCGTGGTCAACGATGGTCCAACTTCACATTATGACAAAGATTGTGTCAATATAAAAATTAACCATGGACAACCATTGTCAACAATCGTTAACCATAGTTAGTCATCGTCAACCGTGGTCCAACGTCACATTGTGACAAAGATTGTGTGAATATGAAAATGAACAACGGACAACCATTATCAACCATCGTCAAGCATGGTCCAATGTCACATTGAGGAAAGTATTATTTCAATATGAAAATCAACCATGGTTAATCATGGTCAACCAATGTTGTATCCTCAGAAAGATTGTCTCAATATGAAAATCAATCATGGTCAACCTCACATTAATAAAAATAAATATTAATAATCTCTTAGGTTCATTAATTTGGATTGTCTTAGTATGAAAATCAATCATGACCAAACGTGGTCTAACGTCACATCATGATAAAGATTGTGTTACATGAAAATCAACCATGGTTAGTTTAGGATTTAAAATATTTATCTTAGGGTTTATATACCTTGGGTTTATAGTATTAATCCCTTGTAGAAATTTTGAATAATATGACACTTATTAACAGATATTATCCCGATTATGCACTGTTGTGGAATACATTCATAATACATAACCTCCTCTACGTTTGATCATCAATTTAGCAGCATTAAGAAACAATCGCATGCGCACATTGAAGCATCAATCGCACATATCAACACAGTATATCACGGGGAAAGCATACAGCTGAAAACCCCACACTATATGTATATTATAATGATTGATAACATGTAACAATACATAGTACAATACTCCTCGAAAGTACTCAGTACTATCTCCACATGTTACACACAAAACTAGCTCAGATCCAAACAAGTGATAGGTTCAAATCTCCTCCGCTGCTTTCCCTGCCTCCACTACACAATCTCAAGTGAAAATCACATGAGCACAAGCTACAATGGCCTTGGTATTGGCCCAAACTACGCAGTCCTCATTGGCATAACTCAATCCCATTGATTGTGCAAGATATCATGCACAACTATAGTCACAACTGATAGCAATCTCAACCTCTAACACCTGTCTCCACTGAATTGTCCATGCACTGAGTTAACTGATGTATTCTTCAATTGCTTTATGAGTTAATAATTAGTGAATTAATTAATATTTAATTCACACAACTCATCACTAATGTTTTCTTTAGTTAGACTAAAAATACAACTAGTTCAACCAAGTCAAACTAAACACAACTCCATCAACTCCACCGAAACTCAACCACATGAGTTCTAACTAAAGTCCTGCATGCAATAGCTCAACTGACCCACAAAGAAAGCATATTTCCTTCTGACAGCTGCATGTGCCACATCTGTAGCTCAAACTGAAGTGCTCCAAGAGGATAAGATAATGTTTATAGTCCAAATATTATTATGAGACAATAATATTCGACTCTTCTATTTTTATCCTGGCAGTCTAAAAATAGAAACCTGCCTATATGTCTAAAAATAGAAGTCCATCTATTTTTACCAACATGACCAATCATCCACAAATAACATACTGCAACTCATAGACCATGATCCATATGTCTAAAAATATACATAGTCTAAAAATAGACTTTGCGCCAAAAATAGCCTGCGGGCCCACTTAGTGAAGGCGACTACTTTCCACTAAGATCCATCATCTTGTTGCATTCTAAACACTCCCCTCAAGAAGATATGGATTATCTACAACCCCTATCATGCCTTGCTGGGATTGTTCTGCATGCAACACATTTGCTCGGTCCAATTGCTCCAACAACACTTGGAACAAAAACACTCCCAATTGACCACTCTGTTGGGCTAGGAACATACTCTGATACTGAAGCTCTACCTGCTACTGACAAGTTCTCCCTCTCTGACATCTGTGCTACTGCAACATCTCCATGCATCTCGCACCATTGCACACCTATCTGTGCCACCTAGCATTGTGCAAAACACTTGTGCCTCTCGCATTACTGCAACCTGCTAGCTATGCGCTGTCCTGGGATTCCCTACACTATTGCTCTCTCTGCCACTCCATCCACATCTGTCTCTACCCAATCAGTCAGTTCCTGCTACTCCACTTCGAGGCTCCTGTAGCAAGGTCTCATCCAAGAGGTTGGGTACCTCAGGGATCCTGCCCCTCCTCCTTGGGACGATCAATCCACATCACCCCACCTCGTACCTAGAGGTATGGCGGCATGCAATCCCTCAGTCCACCTGGCTCAAAGTTTACCCCTACTAGAGGTTTCTGCATGAGTAGATGTCTCTAATCGATCTCCTCTCAGCTCTCGTATTGTTTATTTTCTATGTTTTAAAATTCATATGCAGGTAATTTCTGTATGGAGTTAAAATCTACATTTGGTATGAGAGTTGTTTTGGCTTCCAGGGGATGCCTTTATTGCTGAGGGGTTTAGCTCAAGCCTATGGTAAACTTTGTTCAGTGGGAGATCTGTAGGATCGATTCTGGTGGTGAAAGAGGAGGGTGAGAAATGGAAAGATAGATATCGAGAAATTTAATCGTTAGAGTTTTGAGTTATGGAAACTCAAGATGAAGGATCTATTGGCAGATAAAGATGAGCGGGTTGTGTTAGATCTAGGTATTAAACCAGCGGGAGTGTCCGATGAAGAATGGAAGAAGTTGGATCGGAAGGCTAAGAGCACAACACGATTTTGTGTCTTAGATTCAGTATTTCTAAATGTATGAGTGGAATCTACGACAAACGCTTTGTGGGACAAGTTAGGGACTTTGTACCAATCTATGTCTGGTGAATAAACTGTTCCTACAAAAAAAGTTGTATAACCTAAGGATGAAAGATGGAGACTCGGTGATAGAACATAACGCATTTAATATTGTGCTAAGTCACTGATTATCTGTTGATATTAAAATTTTAGATCAAGATAAGTGCATCAGTTTGTTGTGTACTCTACCAAATTTGTGGTATAGTCTGGTTATTGCAATAGGTAGCAATGAAATTGCCTTGCAGTTTGATGAAATAGTATCATCCTTGCTGACAGAGGAGATGAGACAAAAAAATATGGAGAGCCTAAATGGTGATGCCTTGTCTTTACAAGGACAATCCCAGAACATAGGCAACAATAAGTCATCGAGTGGGAGATCTAAATTGAAATGGAGATCTAAATATCTAGGAAAACATGTAAAGGTGGTGTGCTAAAAATGTAGAAAGGAAGGGCACTATAAAAGGGATTGTAAATATAAAGCTATTGACAAAGGAAAGGGACCTGAGGATTCTCCTTCCATAGAGGCGAAAACAACCTTAGATGAAGGTGGTGATGTATACTTGGCTTCTTCGAGTACAAATGTAGATCATGAGGCATGGCTGATTGACATGGGTGCATCCTTTCACTTCACTCTGCATAGATAGTGGCTCTGCGAGTATGAGAAATATGATGGTGATGATCTCTTCCTAGGGGATGATAGGAATGCCAGAATTATTGGTCGCGAATAAGTAAAGTTGAAGTTGCAAGGTGGAAGGGTTAGAACAATTCTAGGTGTTCTACATATTAATGCATTGGCTAGAAATCTAATTTCTATAAGCAAGTAGGATGATGTAGGTGTAAAAATAGTGTTCAAGAAGTGGTGAGCACTAGTATTTCAGCAATAATGCTACAACTCCTCGGCTTCCTAATTTACTTTTATCAACCCGGTAGTTCGTAACAAACTTGGAAGCGACGGTGCTATATGCACACGTACTAGCCTTTATTGTAGGTTGTCAGTTGGTCAGCTGGAACAAGATCACTAGGAGCTCAAGTCAACTTCTCTGGATTCCAGAGGAAGCTCTATATGTGATGAAAGATAAAGAGAGATTACTCTACTGATACTATTCTACTTTCAGAAAGGAAGACTGAAATGTAAAGCAAACCATGGAAATCCTTGTTAACCACCTAATCCTACTCTTGCAGAAAGCACTATGAAAACCATGAAATGAATTTCATTACCTAGTTAAGGAAGTAAAAAACATCTACTCAATCTATTTCTAGAAGTAAATGACCGAAAAAGATCTTTTTGGATTTTTATGTGAAATTGACATGCATGTATTTTATTGTGTGTGAAGGTGGGAGTGAATAGGTGGTGTTGAAGGGTGACATTTGGGTTTGAGGAGATGTAGGATGGTGTAGATGCCAGGTCCTAAGAGGTCTCGGGTGGCCTTCTGGAGGCTTTTCCCACACTTGGCCTTCAAAATAAAGCCTAAAGGAAAATCTACAGGAGGACATAGGAAATCTATAGGAGGACTACAAGAGGATTCCAAGAGCAGTTTTGAAGGTTTTAAAGGTGTGAGAGTGGGTGGAAAAGGTAGGCGAAGGTTGGGATGAAGTGTTAGGGCACCTAGGGTCTACCAAGAATCATTAGGAGAGAGAAAGATGATTGGGAGAGCGGAAGAAATCTTATGGAAGAACGCAGAAAACTAAGGCAGATTTGAGGTGAACTTTGGAAGACTTGTAGGGAATGGTTCAGGGTGAGAATGTGATGGCTGATAGGCTGACCTATTGAGAGAATAGATCTGCTGCCAAAGAATTGACATTCAACCAAGGATATTAAGCAAGCGAGGAAATTAGTTCATTTAAAAACATAGTTTTTCCATCAAAATAAACTATGATCTATGAAAGAAAATGATAATAATCATTGCATGAAAGAAGACTATTGTAGATAAGGAAATGATCATGATGAAGAAGTTCTGAAGCAAAACATTAACCTTCTAACAAATGGCAAACACTAGAAATCCTATGGAGAAGGAAAATCTATGTTTTTGGGTAGCAAGAGGGTCTTTGCCTCAATTCATGGTCCCAAAGGGAGGAAAAGAGGCCACGACACTATTGCTAGCATTTTGAATCCTTTTTCTATCACTGTTGAACTTGCTATAGAAAACAAAAATGGAAACAACCTTCTAAATCACCAAAAGCAACCTATTCTTAATCAAGAAAGAAACTCATCTAATAGAAACTAATCCACAAACTGAAACAAAACATATAGATACAAATAAGAGGAGCTTGGTTGTTTGGATTAGGCCCTAAGACAAGAGCTTCAACCCTCTGAGGTAACTCAGTGCTAGCTCAAAATGGATGTTATCTTTATTATCAAACTAGTAGTAGGATTACATGCAACTGTCACCAAAAGTAAGCTCAAAGTTGAGCAGAATTTTACAATAGCAAAATTACAACAAAAATCTGACCCTAGTGAGGCCCTAGGCCTCTCTACTTATACAACTGAAGTTCCCAACAGCTTCCTTAAAATTGGGGAGGCTTGGCTCCCAAAACTTGAGATAAACATAAGTTATCCTACACTTGCTCGGCTGCCTCCTAATGCATTGGTTTGGCTGTTTGTACTCCGAGCTGCATGAAGGGGAATTCAAAGTGGGGAGTAATAAATGAGGGGAATTCCCTCCTATAAATCCTCTCTTTTGTCCACTTCAAATTATTGTTGCCAATTATCCATTAAATATTTGACTTTGTCTTCAATATTCAACGAAAATCTGCATTAAACACATATTAGATCTCATGGCATCATAACTAACTCAACTCACTCCATAAGCATAAATATAAAAAAAAAACATGCAATAAGCTAAGAGAAGGGTTGGTTTAACTATGTTAGGAGGCAAAATGAGCCCATATAATTACCCATTTATGGGGCTCATCATCACCCCCCTACTGAGGTGTTTCTCATCCTCTGAGAAACTTAGTCCATCTCCTCATCTTTGATGGCCCGGGTGGCCTCTCTATCATCTTTGATGTTGTTTCCTCTTCCTTGCCATAGAAGCCTGCTTTTCTTTCTATATCTTCCCACTGCCTTTGCTCTTCTTCTTCTTATTTTCTCCCTTCTTTCATGCCTAACAACAGTGGTGGACTTAGCTTGAGGCCAATCAAATTGACCTGTAGCCTCTGCATTGAGTTCTTGTACATTGGCACTCTCCTTAGTGACTCCTTCATTCTCATTGGGGAATGATATTCCCTGATATTTAGACTATGTGGTAAGTTGTTCCATCTACTCATACATGCATGCACATAGTCATCCCCAAGTATCCTTTCCATGTCCCCAAAATGTGCAATGTCGTGTGCTTGATCACTTATATATCTTGGGGCAATTTGATGATTGCTTGCGAGTATTTGCTATGTGCTGATGAGAGCCATGGGATCTGATGGCTCAACTCTGATCATTAGTGGCTCATTCTGCTCTCTAATCATCAACATTTTTACTTCAGTTGCCCTTAAATCCTCATGGTTCATCCACGAAGACATGGCCATTAGTTGTAGGCCCCCTAGCCTAGCATTGGGGTCCCACACATTCATTTCTGTGAGGGCCATATTATGCAGGTAAAATTCTACCATTTTTTCCTTATCTTCTGTTGCACTTTGGTCACACGGGTCCATAAATTGTCTGTAATCTTGAAAAGGCATTGTGCCTCTTTGTGCCAAACTCTTTATCTGAAACTATAGCCATTGGTTCTTGAGGTATAATCCATAGAATTTAACTGGTGTTCTACATTCGAGTGACTCCATGGATAAACCAACCATACATTCTAGCTGGGTTTCTTTCTCCTGTAGTTGCCTTCTTAGCACTTCATTTTTAGTTTGGAGTGTTCATGCCATATCTCAGCTCATGAAGGATTCAAAAATGGTAGCCATAGACTATGTTATACCTCCCCTCACAGGAAATATATTTGATGATTTGGTAACTAACCTCATCCCAAGGGTAGGGTATGCTTTTCCTTCTAATGCCATTTTTATCCTCTATAGGATGCTCATTGTCTTGGAAGTAGCTTTTCTTGGCAGCCTGTCTAATTGGTTTTTCATCTTGTCTCCAAGGTAATCCATGAGGAAGGGTGTTATAGACAATTTTGTGCCTTGCAGCATCAGGCATGAATTGTCAATAATCCAAGGGATCCAAAGTCCCTAAACATGATGTTCCTACCCCTAGAGGAACAAGGTTAGCAAACCAACAGCTCTCAGATCAGTTCTCCACCTGAAAACACTCAAAAACAAGCAATCCTGAAATCAAAGCAGGTGCTCCACTAGGCTTCTGCGCTGAAACTCAACTCCTCCATGGTGTACCTGCGTTGCAAAGCAGGTAGAACAAAGGCCACCTGCGCTGAGTGAGATGGGACAAGTGGCACACTAAGTCATTGCTCTGGAATCTTCCAAAAATGACACTTGGATCAGGGATTTTGCCTTGTGATGAGTCAGAGGCTCTGTTTCTCCAAGTGGAAGCAAGGTTCTCCAAGTGGACTCAAGAACTGAAGATCAACTGAAGAGAGAGAGGACACAAGGCAGCTACACATCAGTTGCAAGCTGACTCATCCTTTCTCAATTCATCTATATATTGAGCTCTCTCCTATGAGCTCAGGAGGCTGGAATTTTGTGCAAAGTAATGATATGCTGTTGGTTTCACTATAGAACTATTGGGTGATTGCTTGAAGGAGGTGAAGAGGAGAAATTATTTCTGCTGGGAGGTGTTGCCGGATTGGGGCCTTCAATGGTTGTAACACTCTCAGAACTTTACTTCTTCCATTAATAAAAGCTATTGAGGTTCTTCTATATGCACTTGTTTCAATGATGTATTGTGATAATTGTATATTTGATTTATGCTAATCCTTGAATCAGTTATGATTGCATGCTTCTTGTAGTTTCCTTCTTTGTTATTTTGCAGGATCTCATTGTAGCTGGGCCAGCAAAAGAGCAAGGAGCTGGGAGCAAGCAGCAAAGAGAAGAGTTTGGATTCGACATTAAGCGCAAGGCAACGATTAGTGCATTTCTTCATTCTCTCTTGCTTTCGTAAAGAAGTAAACCTTAAGTAGTTTTCTTTACAGTTGTTGCTGAGGTACTATCACCCTTAGAGTGGGATAGGGTCATCTGAGTCGGATACTTTTCCCTACAACAAACTGGCGACTACGCTGGGGAACGTATCTGTTTGATTGTTTGTAGTATTTTTCTATTCATTTCCTGAACAAAACAGTACCAAATCGAAAAGCTTTTGACTATATCAAAAGCGAAGTAGAGGGCAGCTACTCTAGCTCATTTCTGAGCATGTTCATGATTTGAAGAGCTGATCTACAAGGATCCTTGTAAGCTCTTAGTGATAGCTTTTCATCTTCCTTGTCATCCCTTAGTGTGTGCTTGACTGATAGCTTCTGATTTGAGCAAAAACTGTGAATTTTTGAGAAAATTATGACCCGGAAACTGAGAAAACGCAACTTTCATTTTCCAAAGCAGGTAGTACACAGGCTACCTGCGCTGAGAGCCAGACTGGCTGTGCAGCACCTGCGTTGGCCCAATTTTGCCTTGTGCATTTGGGGTTTCCTCCCTTTTTCTTGCATGTTTTCACTATAGATTTTGCAGCCAGTTACCAGTCTTGTACCTGTTCTGAAACCAACCTTACTTGCCATCATTCCGCCTCTGTTATATAACGAAATTGTACTTGTTCTTTTGTATTTCTTACATCATTTACAATTTCCCATAACGAAAGTGAACTAGTCTTGCTTTGGCCTCTTAGATCTGAACCTGTGTTAGGCATTTTTTTGGTCTAAAGAGTTAGCTTGTTTGCTGTCCATAGATGATTAGTCTTTTTACTTTCGTCATTATGGTTTGATTTCATGTATTTCCAGTGATTAAACAAGTAAATCTTAAGGCGTCTTTTGATTTTGGACAAGCTTGTTTGTTTTCGCTTTAAATCGAAATCAAAGTTAAATAACAACTTTCTTTTTGTAATACATCAACATTAAGAAAGGGAAAAGAAAATACATGCATTGTGCATTTTGCATTTGAAAAAGTTTGCATGATGATTTAGGAGAAAGTGCATTAGTTTGTGCTGTATGAACTGTGTGAAAAGATATGCCTTTCTTCTCCCTCAGTAGTTAAGCTTTTCATCAGTCAAAAAGATTTGAAAAAAGCTTGCTTCTCATCTTAGGCTGCATTTAGGAATTTGTCATATACATCTCGTGGTGAACCTTGAAAGGCAAACTTTAAAATGATCAACTTAAAATATACTGAATGAACCTAACAACGCATTGAAACATAACGCAAACACATAGAGGTCTAGGTAGAGACGTGTTCCGGCGTCGTTAAACATAGTGACTGTCGATCTCTACGAAGGTGGGTGATTCCTCCTGAGAGTCGGTGGCACTAATACGGACTTGTGCTCCCACGTACCGTCGCGTATATATTGGGAGACCCCTATAGGAATAAAGCCTTTATCCATAGGAAGTCGTGTCGGCCACCCTATTGATCGCGACGCAGTGAACACAGCATTCACGAAGATCGACCACCCGTACCGTAAAACGTATTCTGTGGTTTCGCGAAAAGTTTGGCACACCCTCTGCCTAGAACTCCAGAGAAGTTTTTTTTGGCCTTTTTCAAACTCTATAACTGAAAAAGTCCATCCGAGCATTTGTCGCTTCAAGCTCGTTAAAACATCGAAGGAGACTAGAGTCATCTTTAGCTTTTTCTCGACTCTTTAAAACTGAAAAAGCAAGTTGTGTCTAAAGCGTCGTTATAAAATTTATTTTAAGCGGAATAATCATCACCTTTCCTTCGTTGATCTTCGAAGTTAGTTCACCACAAGTGGAAGTTCCTGTAGAATCGCTAAGAAATCTTTTGGATAGGCTAGATATGTCTGAACAACCGTCGACATCTAGGACTGTGTCGTCCGACACAGCAGCAGCAGAGCCTCCTGCTACTACTCCAACGATGTTCGCTGGTATACCATCTGTCCTGGCCAATTGTCAACAACAAGCCGGAGTCCAATCGGGGACAACGACATGGTTAGTTCCTATTTCTTCATCCGGATTATCATCTGGTATTTCTTATGTTGAAACTCAACAAATTGATCCAATGTGTCTTCAAAGGCCATTTTACCCTTTAAGTACTGGATTTCCACCATATGGAGGGCAGTATGCTCTTTCATTGTTCCCTCCCAGAGAACAACCATATGGGAGTTTACAACAAAGTTCAGGTCAAACTGGAATTACATCCAGTGGTTGGGTACCAATACTGCCTCAACAACCAGGGGTTGTATATTCAATGCAACCAGTACACCCTGTGTCGAATTTTCCCACCATACCTGCTATAGTGAATGTGTCGCAAGTACAAGCTCCACCTGTTGTATGTCAACCCCAAGTTTCTCAGGTTGCAATACAACAACCTCTTGTCTCAATGACTCAATCACAATCTTAGGGTAGTGCCTCCTTATCTGGAGCGACTCAGGCTCAAACAAGTACCGTGACTCCTCATCCTGGTCAATCATCCAGTATTGGTCAACAACAAATGGTCCAACAACCAGAGCTGCTTCAATCTCAACAACCGCCATTCCAGCAATCATATCAAGGCCCTGAGCAACAAGTCTTTGTAAGTAATGGGCAACCATACTATAATGGTTATGCCCATCAACCTTGTCAAAGTTGTCAGCATTATGCTGGTCTGCAAAGACCCATTGCTCAGGCGATACCATCTTATCCTGGATATGCTTCGCCTAACCTGAACCAACAGTTGCCCTTTGTAGCAACTCTAGAACTACCAGATCTAAACCGGCTAATGAATGATCCAATTGCTTATGCCCCTTGGTGGCTAGCGATTCCACATAAACTTCCGTCAGATATTCCTAAATTTAATGGAAATCCGGGTGAAGACCCGTCGAATCATGTGATGACATTCCATCTATGGTGTTCATCGAACACCTTGAATGATGATTCGATAAGACTTCACCTCTTTCAGAGGACGTTGACGGGTCCAGCGGCAAAATGGTACATTGAATTGCCTAGAGCTTCGTTCGACAACATCAGTACCTTAGCCACAACCTTTTTAACCCATTTTCAATTACCGATAAGGTATGAAACGGGAACAGAACTCCTTACCAACTTCAAACAGACGACGGCCACCCATATATCTGATCATATACATGAGTGGCGTCGTCGTCGTAGGATGGTGAAAACATACGTTCCCGATCAGCTGTTAGCTGAATGGTTTATAAAGTCATTACTTCCCACTATAACGGAAGATGTGGCCAAGGGGGGAGTCGTAACAGAGGAGCAAGTTATCGCTCGTGCACAGTATCTAGACTTGGTCTATACTCAGTCCGGCACGCTCTACGACAAAATACCTGACGCCCCTAGACCGGAATTCTCAATTCCTCCTGCTCCTAAATCAAACAATGACTCTCACGCCAGCGATGGCGTGATTGGAAAGCGCAAAATTTATAGTCAAAATGAAAATGAAGAACTTCTTGCCTCAGAAGTAAATGCGATGTCGACCGACAAGGGCAAAAAACTGAAGCAACCAGGGGGCAAGAAGAAAAAGACAGGGAGAAAAAGGAAACCCCCGGCAGGGTGTCATATATGCGATGAGGATCATTGGACGAAATATTGTCCACATATAGCTGAAGTTAAGAAACTCTTCAAGAGTTCAAAAACCCCAGCAGTATTGACTAATCCGTTTCCTAATCCAGGTCAAAATCTGCTTGCTAATCAAAATGCTTCTGGATACCAAGTGCTTATGTTGTCTACCTCAAAGCAACAGAATAATGCTTTGACAAGGAATAAAGATTACGGGAATCCAAAGTTGTCGAACAACAAGGTTAATGAAGGACCTAGTAGTTCAACAACAACTTTGACCGAAGTTGTGCCACCCATCGTTCCTGAGCCGATGATAAAGTCGCCAAAGGGAGTAGTACACAAATCGACATTTAATCCTCGTGCCAAAGGAGCACAGAATTATAATATAGTAAAGGACCTGGCCCAATCGCCGTCCACTATGTCGACACTTGAGTTACCACAAAATTGCCCCTCCCAAGAGCAAGCTTTACTATAAGCAATAGGTAGGATTGGCCCAATGGATTCCAATCTTGTGGCCTTTGATCATAAAGGATATGACCCTCAGTTACCAGCTCAACTAGCTTTCCTTATTCAAGTGAAAGCCCTCAACAAAACTGTTCATCGAACAATTATTGATGAGGGGGCATCTACATGTCTTATGTCGATGAGTTGCTGGAAAGATTTAGGCTCACCACCCTTGTCGAAATCGTCAACGACGTTAAAAGCATTTGATGGACGATCATACACTCCATACGGGATTTTAAGTAACTTGCAAGTTGAACTGGGGGGCAAAACAGTAGGAATTGATGTTGAAGTAATTGATGGAAACCTCGATTACAACATCCTACTTGGAAGACGATGGATCTATGCCATGGCCGCAGTTGTGTCGACCTACTTCAGGAAGATTGCATTTCCCTTCCAAGGAGGAATTACAATCGTCGACCAACAAACTTTTCTCCCCAGCAATCCACAAGTTACGGGAAGCATTCCAATGATCCATGGAAGGAATCATTCGCTCCAAAATATCGGAGTAGGCCTCCTAAAAGACCCTGCCTTAATGGGTACTTTCGCCCTACCGCCTCCAAATAATCTGGCGGGAGTGGCCACGGTGGAAACCTACAAAATGAAATCTAATCCAATCTTCTGGTTGGATTCGGAAGATTCCTAAATATTTTGTCGGCATGGATCATCGCCCTAATAGAAATACTGTAAATACAGTGGGTGCCGAGGACGGTTCTTATCTTGTGTCAACCTCGTTAAAAAATGAAACAAGGAGTCGAGGATAGTTCCTATCTTGTGTCAACCTCATTAAAAAATGAAACAAATCCCCGAGGTAAACCTTCATTCCAACCACCGAGTTGGATGCAATGAAGCTTGGGGGGCATGCACCTCGATTTGCATTATTATACTGGGGGCATGCAAACTTATTTATCGAGCAGTTTTAGCACATAGTTCATGCTCGTTAAAAAATAAATGCAAGATCCGAGCAGTTTTAGCACATAGTTCATGCTCGTTAAAAAATAAACATAAGTTGTGAGCAATCTTCCCCTAGAGTTCAAGCTCACCCAGAAAAATGAACCGGTAAATAACCTTGGTAAATGTAACCTTTGACAGCCATATTAAAGCCCTTGGTTGTATTCTTGCAGTCTCACCTCCATCCATTCATTTGGCCAATCGTTCATCTCCATATGTTTGTTTACCCATTTTGAGGAACAGCTGCGAAGAGTGATTTCACTAAGCCATCCTTGTGACACTGCCGTGATTGGAATATTCCAACCTGTACCTGGAATCTGCTGCTGCCCTGTTCATCACTCGTTCCTCAAAAGATGAGTCTTCTTTGAGCTCTTTTCACTGACTCGTAAAATATGAAAAGTTTGCCGAGTTTTGGCCTTCCAGCTCGTTAAAGCAACCGGAAGAGCTATCCCTCCTCTACATTTTAATCTTTTTGGACCTGAGGGATTATTGCACAAAAAGATCGAGCGCTTGTTTTGTTCGGCTCGTTAAAGCAATCGAAAATTCATCCCTTTTGTATTGTTTTATACTTTTTCGAACTTAAGGGATTAGATGACGAAAAAGGAATTCTGGAGTTGACTTTATGTACCTTTTCAGACTCTCTAAAAATGAAAAGGACCGAGTTATCCTTGTCGTTAGACTCGTTAAATTCATTAAATAGCGACAAACTTGTCTTTAGACGAGAACGAGTTTCCCTATCGCTAGGCTCATTAAAACATAGCGATGGGCTTGCCCGAAGGGCAGGTTATAGAACAAGCATATGTTATCCTCCTCAAGCTTGACAAAAATAAAGAGGTACTGGTCAGCAATGACTGGGGAAAAATTGGGAGAACCTCACAGCTTTAATGGTAGCAAGTCGCTCTTGAACATGACACTTTGTCTTCCGTATCACATCGGGTTGGGTTGTTTCATTCACTGGTCTCATCACCATGGTCCTCGCCACACCATCCACATTTGGGGTAATGCTACTGATCCATCACATCAGTGTCGTTATATGTTCAAGAGATGTTGTTCTGCAAAGAGTCAACCATGTCCCATCCACTGCCATACATTGTCCTTCATCCATTTCATGACCGCCACCCTGAATCATACATCACAGTTTGTTTTCACCTCATCACAATCACTAGCTCCGTTCCGTGTCACTGATGTGGGATTCATTAAGGGCCTCCTCTGACGGATCGCTCCTTGTCGACATCAGCTCATTATCCAAGGAGTTGATCTAGGAACAACCCCTTCAGTACTTTGAAGCTTGCATGCCTCAATGGCAAGTTTCTCACTTCCGGCGACATGTATACATCAATGACCTTCGACCAGAAGATTTTGCATGGTGGTCGACGCCAAGTCCTTTATTCCCACCATGTGAATTGTACTGTTGTACCTTTAGGGTCATCATCCTTATCGGTGATTCCTCTCGCGCTTGTTAACAGTTTACATCATTGACCGGTAATCAAGCGATGTCTTTCCATGTTCGACTTCAAGAAATTCTCACATGGATCGACTTGTACATCGAGTGAAGATCGGAAGAGATTGAAGACCCCGGATCTAGTTTCATCCATCCGGGCTGCGATATATATTCAAGATATAAAGACATTTGATGTGTACATCATTGCAGCAGATGATCATCCTTCTCAAAGGATGATAATTTCAGCAGAGAATTATCAGTCTACCATCAGACGATCATCTGTTCTATGTACCAAAATGAATTTATAAAGCTGAGCATGGGAATGCCCGCCTTAGCTAGATCATGAAAAAGTATGAAAAATAATGTATTGTATTGTATCTTATTACAGGACACTTCTCAGCAGATTGAATGAACTTCGGATCCTCCTAATAAAGCATTTCACCCGATAAACGACCTCATACTTTAGGGGGCATCTGTTATAGACAATTTTGTGCCTTGCAGCATCAGGCATGAATTGTCAATAATCCAAGGGATCCAAAGTCCCTAAACATGATGTTCCTACCCCTAGAGGAACGAGGTCAGCAAACCAACAGCTCTCAGATCAGTTCTCCACCTGAAAACACTCAAAAACAAGCAATCCTGAAATCAAAGCAGGTGCTCCACTAGGCTTCTGCGCTGAAACTCAACTCCTCCATGGTGTACCTGCGTTGCAAAGCAGGTAGAACAAAGGCCACTTGCGCTGAGCGAGATGGGACAAGTGGCACACTGAGTCATTGCTCTGGAATCTTCCAAAAATGACACTTGGATCAGGGATTTCACCTTGTGATGAGTCAGAGGCTCTGTTTATCCAAGTGGAAGCAAGGTTCTCCAAGTGGACTCAAGAACTGAAGATCAACTGAAGAGAGAGAGGACACAAGGCAGCTACACATCAGTTGCAAGCTGACTCATCCTTTCTCAATTCATCTATATATTGAGCTCTCTCCTATGAGCTCAGGAGGCTAGAATTTTGTGCAAAGTAATGATATGCTGTTGGTTTCACTATAGAACTATTGGGTGATTGCTTGAAGGAGGTGAAGAGGAGAAATTCTTTCTGCTGGGAGGTGTTGCTGGATTGGGGCCTTCAATGGTTGTAACACTCTCAGAACTTTACTTCTTCCATTAATAAAAGCTATTGAGGTTCTTCTATATGCACTTGTTTCAATGATGTATTGTGATAATTGTATATTTGATTTATGCTAATCCTTGAATCAGTTATGATTGCATGCTTCTTGTAGTTTCCTTCTTTGTTATTTTGCAGGATCTCATTGTAGCTGGGCCAGCAAAAGAGCAAGGAGCTGGGAGCAAGCAGCAAAGAGAAGAGTTTGGATTCGACATTAAGCGCAAGGCAACGGTTAGTGCATTTCTTCATTCTCTCTTGCTTTCGTAAAGAAGTAAACCTTAAGTAGTTTTCTTTACAGTTGTTGCTGAGGTACTATCACCCTTAGAGTGGGATAGGGTCATCTGAGTCGGATACTTTTCCCTACAACAAAGGGTAGTAAACCTACTGATAAATTCTAGGGTTACTTCCATGGAAATACCTCTAAAAGTGACAGTGGCATGGGTTCTTGAGTGAGGCACTAAAGAAAGGGCAAATTCCTAAGCAATTTCCTCATCATACCCTCGGAATTTCTAAAAAAAGTTCATCCAATTGGCTCTTGTAAATATGTCTACTACCTGGCGGTGTGCATGGAGCCTTATTAAATTAGTGGGCTCCTTCCTCATGAATCCTCCTGTCATTGTGATTATACCCCTTTTGAATACCAAATGTAGAGATGGAGACAAGAATTTTGAAGAAAACAGGAAAACAAAGGAAAACTGTGTTTTTTTAAAAATAGGCAGAAATTTTTTATGTAATTCCTCTTCTTCTATGGACTCAATTCCTCCTTAAAGTGATATCATTCCTTGCACATATTGATAATCAAGGTGGTATGCATGGAACCTACCTCTGCAACCTGAGAATTGTGCTAAAAAGCATGTTTTTCGTCTCCAAAACAGCTCACTGGGCTACTTGTAGAACACTGCCAGCCCTCCTGTAGGATTCTTATAGGTTCTCCTGTAGAACCTGTAAGCGCTCTTGTAGAATGTCAAGAGTAGAGATATTGGAGAAATTAGTGGAGAAAAATGGGTACAAGGCTTGTAGGGGCACGAGAAGGTAGCAAGAGTGGAGTTTCGAGGAAACAATGAAAGAGAAAGGTGGCGAGAGTGCTTTGACGAGGAGTACTTATGGCTATCTATGGATATTTCCATTGATGGAGGGTGAGTTGGCCAAGTGTACATTGGACCCATTCAAACCGTTGGTCCCCACCTGCCTTGTCATCGTTCCCCTTTCCTTGTAATCACCCCTCATGATTGCTTCAGAGTTCCCATCACCTCCACTACCTATCCTCGACATCTTCTCTTGAGTTTGACTAAGCGCACATGTGGTGACACCTCTGGATGAGTGAAGTCAAATGGAGAAGGGTGGCTGAGTTAAATGGCCACCTCAACCCCAACTAGCCTCAACCATCTCATTGTTGTTGCATTCTCTCTAGTTATACTAATGAAAATAGAGGAGCGAGTTAGTCAGTTACGTGAGATTTGAATGTGGTTGATGTAAGTTACTCTGGCTTTTCCTTCTGCTACATGTCTTTATTCCTTCTGATGCATGCTTGTCTAGTTGTTGACATGTAACTATGATTTTTGCAGGTGCCTTTCTGGTTGGATTTGATCTTTAGGAGTTTGCTTCAACCTTCAGATTTGCACCCTCATGCTGTTGATGCTAGATTTTAATGGGATCAGCTGCTATAGGAATTCCTATAGGAGCTCCTGTAGCTGCGTCTCGCTTTGAAATTTTAGCTCTTTTCTATGCTTGGAGCTATGAGGATGATGTCAAAAGTGTAGATAGAGATGGAGAGGTAAAGGGTAGGCTTCAAGTGAGGTGAATTATATTGTTCCCTTTGTTTTTTGTTTTTTTTTTTCTACAAGCTATTTTTTTTGTGTTTTTTTCTTTGCAGGAAGAAGAATGGTGCTTAGGATGTTATGCAGGTCTAGAAATTATGGAAGAGAGGATTGGAGACTATAGGAGGATTTATAAATCCTTTATGAAGCTTCCCTGCTCCTCAAACTGCTTTTAAAACCCATTTCTGGCTCTCTGTAATTTCTATAGGGCCTGCTATAGAAAACACAAGGCCTACTGTAGAAAACACAGTTTTTGGGAAAGAAACGTAGTGAGGTGGAAAGCATGTCAAGAATGATGGAGAAAGGTGAGGGAAGGTAGGATAGGTGCTGGTATTGGTTTCAGAGCTCCCTTGGCACCTGATGCTGCTTCGTATAGTCCTCCTTCATCTGCAATACAACTGGAAATTCATTGTTGTTTTCTCTATTTATTTATTTATTGATTTTTTGTTTAAAATAGCCAGGGTGCCTCAGGGAGGTTTTCACCCTATTTGTCTGCCCTGGGCACCTCCAAAGGAGGTTTCCACCCAGGGATATTATTTTCTTTCTTCTCTTTTTTGACATCACTGGGTATCTGAGGAGTGGTTTTCAACCCCATGGTGGGACTCAAGTGCCTCATGGAGGTTTTCACTTGAGTCCTTAGTTTTCTGCTTTTTTTCTTTGTCTCCAGTGAGGGGGTGAAGTGGAGGCTAAGACATGCTCCACTACCATCACTGTCTTTTTCAGATCTTCAATGAAATCTCATTCGGAGAGGGGCTTCTTGTAAATTTTCAACCTATGTCCATTGACAAGCATGGGGATGGCTTCCTCATCAATGGTTCTGATCAGAACTGAACCGTTGTCATTGCATTTTTCCATGGTGTAAGGTCCCAGTCATCTTGTCCTCAGCTTGCCTTTGAAGTCTTTATACCTTGAATCATAGAGCAGTGCCTAATCTCCCTCTTGGAATTTTTTCTCCTTGATATTTTTTTCATGCCATATCTTCCTCTGAAGCTGAACTACCTCTGTGTGGAGAAGAGCTTGCAATAGTTGTTCATACAATCCATTGAGTTGGAGTAATCTTTCCTTTTGTGCATGGATAAGGTCTAATTTTAGCTAAGCGGACATCTTTAGTGTGTTGAATTCAAATTCTATTGATAGCAAAGCTTTCTTCCCATAGACCAGTTCATAGGGGGTGAACCCTGTGGTGGTCTTCCATGTTGTGTTGTAGGCCTAGGTGGCCTCAACTAATCTATCCACCCAATATTTTCTATTGTTTCTCACCACCTTGGTCAGAATTCCTTCCAAAGCTATGTTAGTGACTTCCACTTACCCATTGGCTTGTGGATGGTAAGGGGTGAAAGTCTTGTGCTTGATTTTATGATGTTTGAGCAGGTCTTCAATCAAATTGGAAGTGAACTGACTGCCTTGATATATGACCAATTCTCTTAGATATCTGAACTTGTAGAATATGTTTCCTCTTAAAAACTCAACTACTTTTTCCTTTGTTGCTACTTTGATTGCTTTTGTTTCTACCCACTTTGTCAAGTAATCAGTGAATACAATGATGTATTGCTTATGTTTTGAGGGAGGGTTGATAGGACCCACAAAGTCCATGCCCCACTTCTCAAATGGCTCAAAGGTCACTTAAAGTTGCATGGAGATCTCATCCTTTGGAGTAGATTTCGCCATCCTTTGACACCAATCACATTGGCTGGTGTATCTTCTCACACCTTGATGAATATTGGGCCAATAGTAGCCTCCTTGCAATAATTTGAAGGAAGTTCTCTTTGCTGCAAAATGATCTCCACAAGGCCCGTCATGATAGGTCAGGAGAATGTCAAAGACTTCCTCCTCCCTGACACATCTTCTCAAGATATGATCTAGGCCAAGTTTGAAGAGATTATCCCCAATGCAGGTGAAAGGGGCACTCTTCCTCACTATCTTGCTCTTCACTTTTGAGGACGGGTGTGGTGGAAACTATGCTGAAACAAAGTAGTTTTATATATCAACAAACTAGGGAGAGAGTACTGAAATGGCAAACAAATGTTCATCTGGCATTTGGTCATCTACCATCCCTTCTTCACCTGCAGGAAAATTTACTCTGGACAAAAATTCAGCAACAACATTTTATTTACTAGGCTTATCAATAATGGTCAAACCAAATTGTTGTAACAGAAGCAACCATCTAATAATGAGAGCATTTACATCTGGTTTGTTTGTTAAATATCTAATTGCATCATAATCAGTGTGCACAAAGGTTTGATAGCCTCTGATATAATGTCTGAATTTGTTTAAGGAATGCAAGACAGCTAGGAGTTCCTTTTCGGTGACTGTATAGTTTAACTCCGCCTTTGACAAGTTTTTGCTTGTAAAGTATATGGCATAAGGTAAATTTTCATCAATTTTTCCTAAGGCTGCTCCTATTGCTTTGTTCGAGGCATCTGTGTGAATGTGGAAAGGTAGGGCCTAGTTTGGGCCTCTCAATATTGGGTCAGTCACAAGTTTGCTTTCCAAGGTATCTAGGGCTTCTTGACAATTTTCCAACCATATAAACTCGACATCTTTACCTAAAAGACCAAACGACGGAGGGGCTAGCTTGTTGAAATCTTTAATGAATCTTTAGTAATACCCAGCTAAGCCTAGGAAACTTCTGACATCTCTCACCTTTTGAGGAGGTGCGACCCTTTGGATAACGGCAATTTTTTTGGGGTCCACCTGCAATCCTTGCTGAGATATTTCATGACCGAGCACGGTCCCTTCAGTCATAAAAGATTCACATTTTTCCAGACTAAGGGATAGGTTTATCTCAATACACTTGTCTAGAACGTTTCCTAGGTTAGATAAATCTTCCTGAAAATCATAGCCATAAGGAGTAAAGTCATCCATATATATCTCTACTACATCATGAACTAATTTGGAGAATATACTCAGTATTGATCTTTGGAAAGTGGCTAGAGCATTAGACAAAAAAAAGGAAGGACCCGGTATGCAGAGTTACCCCACGGACAAGTGAAAGTGGTCTTATCTTGGTCTTCCGAGATGATTTGAATTTGATTGTACCTGCTAAATCCATCTAGAAAGGAGAAAAACTTTTTCCCTACCAGACTATATAACACTTGATCAATGAAAGGTAAAGGAAAATGGTCCTTTTTAGTGGCTTTGTTCAATTCCCGATAGTCGACACAGATTCTCCACTTACCATTTTTCTTTGGAACTAGCACCAAAATAGAGACCCATTCACTGTCAGAGATGGGATAGATGAACCCTGCATCAAGTAATTTCTGTAGTTCTTCCTTAACAATATCTTTAAGTGGTGGGTTCATTCTCGTTTTAGGTTGCCTAACTAGCTTGCAACCTTACTTGATGTATATATGATGAGTACAAACTGAAGGGTGCACTCCCTTCATCTCCTTATAACTCGAGGCGAGGCATCCAAGTGCTTTCTCAGCAGGCTACACAATGCCTTCTCCTGGGAAGTGGATAAGGATGGATTGATTTTCAAGGTTATTTCATGACTGAACTCTATATTCTTAACATGGAGAGAAGTGGAGTCAACCACACAGAGATCAGTTGAGGGGTTGTTTTGAGTTTCTCTGACTATGTCTTCTAATGGTGAGATACTAGGGGTGGATTCTGAATCAAAATTTCAATCATATCATCCTGATCTTACGATTTTCCCCCATGGTAGTTTCTAATGCATAAAGCGGTGCAGAATAGACTTCATCCTCATCATCCTCCTTCAATCAGAGAGGTAGATCATGTTCTAGCAAGGGTTGGGCAGAAGGGTATAGGATTAACTGCTTGGACATACGCTGATTCTTGATGGTCATGTTCCCAGCTTGAAAAATGATGTAGGCATGGATGGTAGCCAACCAAGGTCTTCCCAGAATGAGAGGATACCTAGTGAGATTTTCCTTTGACTGGAGAACTAATAAATTAGTAGGGTACTCCCAAGAATCAATGGAGACCATCATACCTTACACAATCATTTTAGGGGTCGTAGTGGAGTAGTCTGTGTTAGGATATTCCGACACATAGGATATAGTTAAGCTCAACTTGGTCTAGTATAGAGTTAGGTAAAGTGTGTTTCTTTACCGTTGTACATTTTGTAACTTACAATCCGATGGTCACGATATGTAGTGATCCGACGGTTCACTCTCACCTCGGTATTACCGACACTTGATCCGTGGCTTGACACCCGATTGGTCCATGAGTTCTATTTAAAGCGCATGGAGGGTCATTGTTCGGGTAATCCGTGCATGAGAGAATATTATGTAAATTTTCATTCTTTGATTAATAAATTGCCTGTAGTACCCACGTTGGGACAGGCCGTGGACTGTTTCCCTCCTTGCACTTTGAGGGTTTTAACCACGTCAAAAATACTGGTGTATTGATTTGAGATCTGGTTGTGAGTGGTGTCCTTTTGGTATTCTTTCTGAGGAACTTACCCTGTAAATTCCTACATGGTATCAGAGCTATTTGAGGGCCGCGTCCGTTGGTGATCCAAATCTGAAGCCGGTAGAACTGCATGCGGCTGTCGTTTCCTAGATCTGTTGTTTCTGACTGCTCTGTTGCGTTCGGTGCATCTGTTCCAATGAGGAACCCCTTTCGTTTCACGCGAAAAGGTTTCCGGTAGCCCTAGCTGCGTCATTTTTCAGATCGGGAGGTATACAGTGTTTTTTGCAGTTTACTGTTATTTTCTCTCTGCTTATTTCGGTCTCAGTTTATTTAGCCTTTTTTTTTAACCGGATCTATACCTTTCATTTCTGCGTATGCTCTTTGCCTGCGACTCTGTGCAATCTGGGCAAATCAGAAACAGAAAGGAAGGATTTTTCTCATGCGTATGCTCTTTTCCCTGCACCTTAGTGTGATCTCGGAAAATCAGAAACATTGAGAAAAATATTTAGTATTTCGGCTAAAGCTAACTTTGAGATTTTTTTTAAATTTCTAGTTTTTTGGCTTAAGCTAACTTCGAGCCGCAAGGTTCGTTTTTCTTTGCATATTCGTGTTGGGTTTTGTGTTTTGTGTTTTGTAGGGAAAAAGAGCTTTCTCAAGGCAAGCACGCAAAGCAAGCCCCCCCCCCCCCCCCTCTCTCTCTCTCTCTCTCTCTCTCTCTCTCTCTCAAATTTTTTGTATAGATCAATTGGTTCAAAGCTATTTTAAGAGAGTAGAGGTCTTGGGTTCAAGTCTCCATTTTGTGGGGGCAGATTTTTTTCATTCCTGCACATTCGCGCACTTTGCCGGCAACGTCAACAATTTTTTTTTTCAAAAAGCCATAACTTCTTCATCCGGAAGCCTTTTTCAGAGCCGTTTTTTTTAAAACCGCCTATTTTTTCGAGATCTATCCATTGGAACACTTACTTTCAGCATCTTCAGCTTCAGTTTTTTTTTTTAAATGGAAAGTCCATGCCAAGTCATTCTTGACAGCACTAACTACTTCCAATGGGTAGCCTACATCGAAGATTTACTTAGAAGTAAAGGTCTCTTCAGAATAGCCACAGACCAAGAGAAGAAACCAAAAGATGAAGACAAGGCAACAAAATGGGAAAATAGACAAGATCAAGCACGTGGTTTGATAGGGATGTCTATTTCTCCTGATCTTAGATTCCACATTGCAGAACTTGAGACTCCTCAGGAAGCATTAGAAAAACTTGCTGAAGTTTTTGGGATTAAAAATGAAATTAGAGCCCATCAACTTGAAAATGAGCTGCTTACTTTGGATCCTAATAATTTTTCTTGCATTGAAGATTTCTTGTCCAAATTCAAGACCCTTAGATATCTCTTGGAAGGTGTTAAAGTTAAGAAAGAAGATGGTAACCTTATTTATTCCATCCTTACTAAGTTGGGACCAGCCTACTCTGTATTTGTTTCCACTTTCCATTCTACAAGGGAAGCTTTCATTTGTCAAGGACAAGACTACAAGGCCCCTTCCTTTGACTCCTTTTGTGATTCCTTAATAAGAGAACAAGAAAAACTCTTACACCTTGGTCTTCTTAATCTTGGAAACTCTTCCACGAGCGTTAGCCGCCCAGCAGCAACCAAATTCAAAGAATCCTAAGAAGTCATATCCTCAAAAGAATGGTCCTAAACCATCTCAGCCTCAAAATGAAAGATCATTTCAGCAAAATGATAAGACCAATAAAAATAAATGGAAGAAGACTCATAGACATTGTAACTTTTGTAATCGAGACGGCCACTTAGAATCTAAATGCTTTAAGAAGATGGAAGCCTTGGAAGCCACAATGAAGAAACATAACATCCATGTGGAGCCTACTTCAACTTCAACTTCCGGAATGGCACTTTCTGCATGTCATTGTCAATCATCTCAGTCTGGTTATGCATTAAATGTATCTTCTTCTTCTTCTCATTCTCATGAGTGGCTCATTGATTCTGGAGCCTCTTTTCACATGGCCAAAAACCAAGCCATGTTTTCTTCTTTAAATGATTACCAAAAATATATATATTGGTGATGATAGATCTCTTAATGTTGTAGGGACTGGAACTGTTCATCTAGACAATGGTCAGTTTAATGATGTATTATGTGTTCCAACCTTATCCTGCAACCTTCTATCTGTCTATCAGATAACTCATTCAGGTGAAGGTAAAATTGTTGAATTTTCACCTCATGATGTTGTAATCAAGGATCTAAAAGATCCTAAACAGATTCTAGCTACTGGTCTTGCTGATGATTCCAAAAGGTTGTATAAGTTTCACAACTTTGGGTCATCAAATCTTCCCTCAGTATTTGTTGCTCATAATGATGAAGTGAGCAAACTTTGGCATGAGCGATTTGGTCACTTAAACTATCGCTCCCTTCAGCATCTATGTAAAGAAAATATGGTGACAGGTCTTCCTATGGTATCTTGCAGAGATGGTGTTTGTTCCGGATGTGTACTCGGAAAACATCATCGGGACAGTTTTGACAAACGTGCCTCTTGGCACACCTCAGCCCCTTTACAGCTTGTGCACAGTGATTTATGTGGTCCTCTTCCTGTTGCTTCCTTCTCTGGCTGCAAGTACTTCTTAACTTTCATTGATGATTTTTCCAGACGCACTTGGGTATACTTCTTAAAACTCAAGAGCGAAGTATTTAACACTTTTTTGGCCTTCAAAGCCTTTGTTGAAAAACAATCTGGACATCAAATTCTTAAGCTAAGAACTGATAATGGTGGAGAATATGTTAAAAACACATTCATCAACTTTTGCACCGAAAATGGAATTCAAATGCAACATACTGTTCCATACACTCCACAACAAAATGGTGTAGCTGAAAGGAAAAATCGCACCTTAAAGGAAATGGCTAATTGTATGCTGCAATCTAAAGGACTCAGTCTTAGTTTTTGGGCCGAAGCAATTAATTGTGCAAATTATATAATCAATCGCACTCCTACTAAGGTTCTAGAGAATATCACTCCAGAAGAAGCTTGGAGTTCCATTAAACCAGATGTAAGTCACTTTCGTGTGTTTGGAAGTGAAGCATGGGCCCATATTCCAGATGAAAAGCATAAAGCTTTAGAACCTAAGAGTGAGAAATGTACTTTTGTTGGATATTCTGAAGATGTAAAAGGTTATAGACTTATTCCATTTAAGTCCAAAAATGTTATCATTAGAAGAGATGTAAAATTTGATGAAAATAAATCGGCCTGCGAGCCTAGTCCGGCGGATGTGCCACCTCTTCCTATCTCTTCTGCTTTTGAAAACATTTCTTCTTCAGATGATGAAAGCGAGGATGATAATCCTCCCCCACCTTCTCAGGATCCTCAACTTCCAAGATGGGTCCGTGCTACTCGGGATGCAGCAGGTGATCTTGCCGGTGATCCTACAGATCAGCGACGTACACGTTCTCAGTTTGAAAGAGCCTCTTCTTTACTGGCTCAAGCTCCAGTAAATCATGATCCTGACACTTTTGCAGAAGCTTCAGGCCATCCACATTGGGAAGCAGCTATGAATGAAGAATATCATTCATTGATGACAAATGATACATGGGATCTTGTTCCTCTACCAAAGGGACGCAAACTTGTTAGATGTAAATGGGTTTACAGAACCAAGTATGGACCAGATGGGAAAGTTGATAAACATCAAGCTCGTCTCGTTGCTAAGGGCTTTTCACAGGTTGAAGGAATTGACTACACTGAAACCTTCTCCCCTGTTGCCAAAATGAACTCTATCCGCCTTGTTCTTTCCCTTGCTGCCTCTTTAAAATGGGAAGTCCATCAGATGGATGTTAAATCTGCCTTCTTGCATGGGGACTTGCAGGAAGAAATCTATATGGAACAACCCATTGGCTTCATACAAACAGATTCCAGCCTTGTTTGTCGACTTAAGAAATCCCTTTATGGCCTCAAGCAAGCTCCTCGGGCTTGGTATGCCAAAATGGATAGCTTTCTTTTAGAATCTGGCTTCTCTAGGTGTCATTCTGACAATACTGTCTACACCAAGAAAGTGGGCAACTCTCTTATCATCCTTGTTCTTTATGTTGATGATCTTATTCTTACTGGTAGTGATCCCAACCTTATAAACCATGTGAAATCCAGCCTTAAAAAGAAATTTGAAATGACAGACTTAGGACACTTACACTATTTTCTCGGTCTTCAAGTCTTGCAATCCCAAGAGGGTATTTTCCTTTCCCAGTCCAAGTATGCTTGTGATATTCTTCGTCATTTTCACATGGAAGACTGTAAGCCAGCCCCTTCTCCCTTTCAGTCTGGAGTCAAACTTTCAGTCTCTTGTACTTCTCCTGAAGTTGATGCTACCTTATACCGTCAACTTGTCGGAAAACTCTTGTATTTAACCCATACTCGTCCTGATCTTTCCTTTGTTGTTGGCCTTGTTGCTCGTTTTATGCAAAACCCCCGTGAAAGTCATTAGAAAGCAGCTAAAAGAATACTTCGTTATGTTTGAGGTACAGTACAGTTTGGGATTCATTACAGTGCCAAAGCAGCTCCTCTGTTAGTTGGTTTCACTGATTCTGATTGGGTTGGTGACCCTGATGATCGGAAGTCTACTGCCGGTTATGTCTTCACTCTTGGTTCAGGACCTATTACATGGGCTTGTAAGAAACAGGCTGCCATTTCTCTTTTGTCAGCAGAAGCAGAGTATCGTGGTGCCGTGGAAGCTAGTAAGGAAGCCTTGTGGCTTTGTCAGATCCTATCAGAGTTTGGCTTTGAGCAGCAGCATCCAACCACACTTTGGTGTGATAATCAAAGTGCCATTCAGCTATGCAAAGATCCAGTCCAGCATCAGCGCAACAAACACATTGAACTACACATGCACCTCATCAGAAAGCTCATTCATGACCATGTTCTTGAAGTGCAATATTGTCCAACAGATGATCAGGTTGCAGACATCTTCACAAAGGCTCTCACAGAGGCGAAGTTCACTAAACTTCGATATATGCTTGGAGTTCAGGAAGTTGTCACTAAGGGGGGATAGGCTCTAGTTCCTCCTTCCTTCTCCTATTGTGTCATATTTGTAAATCCTTCAATCCTATCCCAAGTTGTTCTTAAGGGGGGATGTTAGGATATTCCGACACATAGGATATAGTTAAGTTCAACTTGGTCTAGTATAGAGTTAGGTTAGAGTTAGGTAAAGTGTGTTTCTTTACCGTTGTACATTTTGTAACTTACAATCCGACGATCACGATATGTAGTGATCCGACAGTTCACTCTCACCTCGGTATTACCGACACTTGATCCGTGGCTTGACACCCGATTGGTCCATGAGTTCTATTTAAAGCGCATGGAGGGTCATTGTTCGGGTAATCCGTGCATGAGAGAAGCTTATGTAAATTTTCATTCTTTGATTAATAAATTGCCTGTAGTACCCACGTTGGGATAGGCCGTGGACTGTTTCCCTCCTTGCACTCTGAGGGTTTTAACCACGTCAAAAATATTGGTGTATTGATTTGAGATCTGGTTGTGAGCGGTGTCCTTTTGGTATTCTTTCTGAGGAACTTACCCTGTAAATTCCTACAGTATGCTAGCTACAATACTGTTGTGGTCTTCCTTAAGGAGACCTGGAGGTTAAGTTTGAGCATTGTGTCTTTTGTCGTCACATTAATGGTAGCTCCCGAATCAATCAAGGTATGTGGGATCATGGTGCCATTGATGTGGACATCAACTACTGGGATTCTAGGGTCCAGATATTTTGGACAGATTACTTGCCCCAACATTAGGTCGGACAATTGTCCTATCACATTGATGGTTGGGGCATCTCTCTTGAGCCTTCCCAGATGCCTAAAGCACTTCTCTTTGATCAACCTATTGTAGATAGGAACACCTTTTATGGCTTGGAGAAGTGGTATCTTCACAGATAACTATTTCAATTCTCTCAGAAGTTTAGTTTCTTCTGGTGTAGACTGTGTTGTAGATATTCTCTCAGGAAAGGGTGGAATTGCTTTAGGTTCACTTTCATCTTTATCTTCATCAAACTCCCTAGGTTGGGGTGGGCTATCTGGGAGAACCTTCCCAGTTCACAAGTCAATCTCCTGAATCTCCACAGCATAAGTTGGGCATGATGGTTCCCCACTATATGCTTGTTGAGCCTCTTTGTTGGGGTAGGCATTTGAGGTTGCCTTGGTGGAGCAAGAGGCAATGGTTGTGGCTAAGCAGGTGGTGAAGGAAAAAGAGTGGGAGGAGGGTTCTATTGGGGCCTCCACCCCTAATGAGATGCATTCCATTGAGGACGTGGCTGAGCATAGGATTGAAATGAATGAGTGGCTGGTTGGGAATGATATTGAGATGGAAAGGACCAAGGAGGAGGTGTGGACTAAGAAGGATGAGCAGGAGGGCCCCAAGAAGGTATGGAAGTGACTTGGTTCATGTTGTAGTATGCCTGAGATGTCCCTTACATCCCTTGTTGGTATGGTCTCGGTCCATGCGATCTCCTTTGGTTCATGAAATAGAGTGGTTCAATGGCTCCTTCGGCCCTTTGGTATACAACTTTAAGTTTGGGTAGGGAAGGGAACTTATCTATAGAATGATCTTCTTCACAGACTGAAAAAACCTCTATAGATTTCAATGGACATCCATTCCTAGGATGCCTCCTAGTGCATCTAGGACAAAATATGGCCAAAGCCCTCTCCGCTTTCTCTTCTTTTCTTTTGATATGCAAGGTATCCATTTGCATGGCAAGAGTCTGCAACATCTCACTCTTGAAGTCTTCTAGCATGTTTCCGAGTTCACCTTTGATGGATGAATTGGAAGAGGAGGTACTGGCTATGGGTTGACTCCCCATATCTTTCTTTTTGGCTGCTCTAGAATGGTTTCTAAAAACAATCTTTATTTCCTCATTATATAGTTGGTAGATGTCTCCCCCGGCTATTAGATGGAGGGTGTCTAGAAGGTCTTCCCAAATTCCCCTGAGTAGGACCAACTTTAGAGATTCAGGGTCAAGTGTGCACCTCACCCTTTTGTAACTGATTTGGAACATCTCTTCATAATCTTCCAAGGATTCATCACTTCCCATGGTCATTTGGAAGATTTCTTCTTTGGTATCTTTTGACCTACAATAGTCTTAATACTTGTTGTTAAAGGCTTGCTGCATTTGAGCCCAAGTGGTGATACTATTGCTAGGTAACAACATGAACTAGCATAATGCTTCATCCTTGAGAGTAGAATGGAATAGTTTCAAACTTTGCTCATGTTTTTTAATAGTCATAGGTTCGACAGATAATAACAAACTCAAACAAGAAGGTGTCAGGATCTTCTGTAGTCAGACCATGGAAGTGAGGTAGGGTTGGAGGACTTATGTTCTTCATTTTGGTGTCCCCATTGGTCTCCCGAATGGGAAAGGTATCCTCTATCCTTTCTCCATTTCCCCTAGCACTTCTGTTTTCATCGATTGGCTCAAGAGAGATTTTTTCTTCCTCTTCTTCCCCTATAGGTTCTTCAAATATCTTTGGTTGTTCACATAAGGGTTCTTCTTGATCACTGCCACTAAAGAAGAGAGAAGGTTGGCTGTGTGATGTAGTGGGGGTGTTGGGCAAGAATTTTCCTGAATTGTCTCTATTTCTACGAGGCATGAAAGGAAGTGTTTTTGTGGTGATTTTTGTTTTTTTCACTGATTGTACCTGCAAAATAGAAACTGATTGAACAAACGAATTGCAACTATCTGAAATGAACTTGCTGAAATGGAAATTGCAGAATTGAATAGGAAAGCAAGGAAATGCAGAACTGGAAGGAATGACTAATCTACTTTTGCTGAAATGGAAATTGTAGAATTGAACAGGAAAGCGAGAAAATGCAGAACTGAAAGAAAGGAAATGAGTAATCTACTTTTGCTAAAATAAACTATTAGTAGAATGTTGCAATATAAAATAGAAGAAACAATAATCATAGAATACTCTGATGCTTCCTTGGCAACGGTGCCAAAAAGTGGTGAGCACCAGTATTGCAACAATAATGTTGCAACTCCTGGGCTTCCTACTTTACTTTTATCAACCCTGTAGTTCGTAAAAAACTTGGAAGCGATGGTGCTATATGCACAAGTACTAGTTTTTACTACAGGTTGTCACTTGGTTAGCTGGTGCAAGATCACTAGGAGCTCAAGCCAACTTCTATGGATTCCAGAAGAAGCTCTATATGTGATGAAATGAAAATAGATATTACTCTACTTATACTATTCCACTTGTAGAAAGGAAGACTGAAATGTAAAGCAAACCAAGGAAATCCTAGTTAACCACCTAATCCTACTTTTGCATAAAGCACTATGAAAACAATGAAATGAATGCCATTACCTACTCAAGGAAGTACACAACATTTACTCAAGCTATTTCTAGAAGTAAATGAGCAAAAAACATCTTTTTGGATTTTTATGTGAAATTGACATGCATGTATTTTATTATGTGTGAAGGTGGAAGTGAATAGGTGGTGTTGAAGGGTGACTTTGGGGTTTGAGGAGATGTAGGAAGGTGTAGATGGTTTCTAAGAGGTCTCAGGTGGCCTTTCACATGCTTTTCCCACACTTGGCCTTCAAAATAAAGCCTATAGGAAAATCTACAGGAGGACACAGGAAATATATAGGAGGTCTACAAGAGGTCTACAGGAGGATGCTGAGAGCCGTTTTGAAGGTTTTGAAGGTGTGAGAGTGGGTGGAAAGGGTATATGAAGGTTGGGATGAAGTGTTAGGGGACCTGGGGTCTACCAAGAATCATTAGGAGTGGGAAAGATGATTGGGAGAGAGGAAGAAATCCTATGGAAGAACGCAGAAAACTAAGGCAGATTTCAGGTGAACTTTGGGCGACCTGAAGGGCATGGTTTAGGGCGAGAATGTGATGGTTGATATGCTGACCTATTGAGAGAAGAGATATGCTACCAAAGAACTGACAGTCAACTAAGGAGATTAAGCAAGCAAGGAAATGAGTGCATCTAAGAACATAGTTTTTCATCAAAATAAACTATGATCTATGAAAGAAAATATTGATATCCATTGCATGAAATAAAAGCATGAAAAAAGACTGTTGCAGATAAGGAAATGAGCATGATGAAGAAGTTCTGAAGCAAAGCATTAACCTTATAACAAATTACAAAAACTAGAAATCCTATGGTGAAGGAAAATTTGTGTTTTGGGGGCAGCAAGAGGGTTGGCCTCAGTTCTTGGTCCCAAAGGGAGGAAAAGAGGCCAAGGTAGTATTGATAGCCTTTTGAATATTTTTTCTATCACTGTTGAACCTGCTATAGAAAACACAAATGGAAACAACCTTCTAAATCACCAAAAGCAACCTATTATTAATCAAGAAAGAAATTCATCTAACAACAACTAATCCATAAACTGAAACAAAGCATATAAATACAAATAAGAGGAGCTTGGCTTCTTGGATTGGGTCATAACCCAAGAGCTCTAACCCTTAGAGGTAACTCAGTGCTAGCTCAAAAAGGATCTTATCTTTATTATCAAACTAGTAGTAGGATTACATGAAACTGTCACCAAAAATAAGCTCAAAGTTGAGCAGAGTTTTACAATAGCAAAAGTACAACAAAAACCTGACCCTAGTGAGGCCCTAGCCCTCTCTACTTACACAACTAAATCTCCCAATAGCTTCCTTAAAATCAAGGAGGATTGGCTCCCAAAAATGGAGATAAACATAAGTTATCCTCCACTTGCTCGGCTACCTCCTAGTGCATTGGTTTAGCTATTTGTACACTGAGTTGCATGAAGGGGACTTTGAAGTGGGGAGTAATAAATGAGGGGGATTTCATCCTATAAATCCTCTCATTTGTCCACTTTGAATTATTGCTACCAATTTTCCATTAAATCTTTGACTTTGTCTTCAATATTCAACAAAAATTTGCATTAAACACATATTAGACCACATGGAATCATAACTAACTCAACTCACTCCATAAGCATAAATATAATTAATAAAAATTCAATAAGATAAGAGAATGGTTGATTTAACTATGTTAGGAGGCAAAATAAGCCCATATAATTACCCATTTATGGGGCTCATCAAGAATGATACCTGCAATATGGTTCAAAGGAAACTGGTATTGACGCAGGGAATTCGAATTGGAACTCTGTACAAGCTGCAAGGTAGCACTCTTGTTGATGGGTGCAACAGTTCTATGGTTCCTGAAAGTGGAGTAGAAAATCTAGTGGTCTCTCAAGAGAATACCATGCTGTGGCATCAAAGGCTTGGACATATTGCAGAGAAGGGCCGTCGAATACTTCATGGTAGAGGTATGGTAGAAGGTATGGGTAATAAGTCTCTCGATTTTGATTTCTGTGAAAATTGTGTATATGGGAAGAAGAATTGGGTGAGTTTCCCCTTTGGTGGTAAGAGAGTTAAACATATATTAGAACTTTTGCACAGTGATATGTTTGGACCTGCGAAGGTTCCATCACTGGGTAAGTCTGTGTAATATGTATCATTTATAGATGACTTCTCAAGGAATACATGGATATATTTCCTTAAGAAGAAATATGAAATCTTTGACAGGTTTAAAGAATTAAATCTCTGGTGGAAAACCAGATAGAGAAGAAGATAAAGGTGTTGAGGAAAGATAACGGTGGAGAGTATTGCACCAAGGAATTTGAAGAAATCTGTACAAAGTGTGGTATATCATGACAAAAGACCACTCCATACACACCTGAGCAAAATGGAGTGAATGAACAAGACGTTGATGGAAAGGGCAAGAAGGATGCTTGGTGGTGTCGGGTTAGGACACGAATTTTGGGCAGAGGTGGTGGAGACTGCATGTTACCTTGTCAACAGATCACCTTCACTAGCGTTGGAGGATAAGACTCCACAAGAGGTATGGACTAGTAAGAAACCCTCTCTTTCACATTTGAGGGTATTTGGATGTGATGCATATATACATGTTCCAAAGGATAAAAGAACAAAGTTGGATATTAAATCTAAAAGGTGCATCTTTATTGGGTATAAGGATGGTTTAAAGGGTTATAAGCTTGGGAAGCCAATAACAAGGAAGGTTGTGTACAACTGAGATGTGGTGTTCAAAGAGGTAAAAGATGTTATTAAACATGAATTCCAACCAAAGGAACCTGAGAAGCTAGAGTTTGAGCTAAAGTAGGAAGAATCAGACTCTACAGCAGAGGAGGAATCAGAAGATGAAGAGCCACAAACTCCAGGTGTGAGAAGAACAGTTTGAGAAAGAAGGCATCCAGAATGGTATGGTCCATTTTCTTTCTATTCAAAATTTTCTTTATCTATTACTGATGATGATCCCAGAACTGTGAAGGAAGCAGTAGATTTAGAGGATGGAAAACTTAGGAAAGAGGCCATGGTTGATGAAATGGAATCTTTGCACAAAAATGAGGCTTGGAATCTGGTTGAGTTACCGGTTAGAAGGAAACCCATTGGCAATAAATGGTTGTTCAAGAGGAATACAAATGAAGAAGGAAAGGTGGAGAAATACAAAGCTCAGTTGGTAGCAAAAGGTTATTCCAAGGTGTCGGGAACTGATTTTGGTGATATTTTTTCTCCTGTTGCTAAGGTAGCATCTATTATATTACTTCTATATGTTATTGCTACTTTTGATTTTGAGGTAGAATAGATGGATGTGAAGACAACATTTGTTCACAGGGATCTAGAAGAGGGGATCTACATGAAGCAACCTGAAGGTTTTGTGGTGAAGAGCAAGAAAGAACTGGTATGTAAGTTAAATAAGTCTCTATATGGATTAAAATAGTCACCAAGGATGTGTTATTAGAAATATGATACATTTATATGGGGACTTAGCTTCACCAGAAGCAAAGTAGATCACTATGTGTATTTTAAATTAATTGGTGACCATGTGTTAGGCCCCTACACCATGTTATTTATTTGGTCTTGTATGTGGATGATATATTGTTGGTTGGAAATGACAAAGAAATTATCCAAGATTTGAAGACCCGTTTGTCCTCCAAATTTGACATGAAAGATCATGGTGTTGCAAACTATATTTTGGGCATGGAAATTAAAAGAGATTGGACAAAGAGGAAACTCTGGTTATACTAGAGAAAGTATGTCGAGACAATATTGCAGAGGTTTAATATGTAGGATAATAAACCTATGAAGATTCCTTTTCCTATAGGTGTAAATTTATCTGATGAACAATCTCCCAAGACACAAGAAGAGGAAGAGGAAATGTCCCGTGTTCCATATGCAAGTGCAGTCGGTAGCCTGATGTATCCAATGGTCTATATTAGACCAGACATTTCACATGAAGTGGGGGTATTGAGCAAGTTTATGTCAAAACCAGGGAAGAAGCACTAGACAACAGTGAATCAGGTTTTCAGGTATTTGTGTGGCACTAGTGATTATGGTTTGTGCTACCAAGGAAGACCAGGATTTGAAAGAGTGTTGGATATTCATGGCTTTTTTGATACAGACTAGGCTGGAAAACTGGATCAGAGAAGATCTACAAGTGCGTATGTGTTTAGCATATTTGGAGTTGTAGTCAGTTGGATGAGTAAGAAACAATCTGTAGTGGCACTATCAACTACAGAGGTAGAATACATGGCAGCCATTCATGCAAGCAATGAAGCAGTTTGGTTGCAAATATTGTGTTCAAGTATGGGGTTAGTATAAGGAGCTACAAGGATAGACTGTGACATCCAAAGTGCAATTTTCTTAGCAAAGAACCCTGCATATCATTCAAAGACAAAGGACATTGATGTTCAATATCACTTCGTGAGGGAAATCATAGAAGACAAAAAGGTGTTGTTGGTAAAGGTGGGCACTTTGAAGAATACTCCAGATGCATTGACAAAATATGCGAGCTCTGAGAAGTTCTGTTGGTGTAGAGAAACAATGGGAGTTGTAGGGCTGGATAAATGGATAACCTCTCTTGTCGCCCCCATGTGGAAAGAAAACAACAAGTGGGAGAATTTTGGGTTGTGTTATATTCTTTCCATGACTAGCCCACGTAGTTGACAGGGGGGTTAGAAGAGGGGTGAACACCCCCCTTCATTGCACCGATTGCATAGTGGGGGGTGGGGGGGGGGGTCACAGGGGGTTTGAGGGGTTCAAGTAACCCCACTCTATGGGGTTCAAGGTAGCATCCCAGAAAATTTTGTTTTTGGACCCTATATTAGGTTGGGCGAACCTACTGATGGTTTTGTGCATGATGTTTTCGCACATGGTTTTGGATGCGATGGTTTTCGGTCCATGGTATTGGATGCTTTGGCATATATAAATATCTATTGTAACATTGAAAGGAACATATTGAAAAATCAAGCTAGTAGTCTCGATTTTGGGATCCAGGGGAAAATCTTAGTGTATATATGTTTTATGTGTTATGCTCATGACCTATTATGGGTCGTGAACAAGGAATATGGGCATAGTTTCTTTTCTTATGTCAAGCTCATTAAAAAATGAAACAGGCACATGTGCATAGCTCCTTGTCTTGCGTCAAGCTCATTAAAAAATGAAACAAGGAATATGAGGATAGTTCTTTTACTGTGTCAACCTCATTAAAAAAATGAAAGAGGTTCCATGAGAATAGTTCCTTGTCTTGTGTCAAGCTCATTAAAAAATGAAACAAGGAATATGAGGATAGTTCTTTTACTATGTCGACCTCATTAAAAAATGAAACAGGTCTAAGAGCATAGTTCCTTGTCTTGTGTCAAGGTCGTTAAAAAAATGAAACAAGGAATCTTTGAAAAGTTCCTTGTCTTGTGTCAAGCTCATTAAAAAATGAATCAAGGTCCCCATGGAGAAAAGTTCCAATTTTAGTTTTTGATTAGATCTCATAAAATCCCAGTCGAGTCTTTCACTTGATCTCGTAAATGAACCATCACTCCATCCACATGATAGCCATGAGTATTCTACTTATGTGAATGCAATGAAGCTTGGGGGCCATGCACCTAGAATTGAGTCATCATGCTGGGGGCATGTAAACCAATCTCAAGCATAGTTTTTTCATGGTCCAAGCTTGTGTAAAGATGAAATTGAATCCAAGCATATTTTTCTGTTTCAAGCTTGCATAAAAATGAAACTTAATCCAAGCATAGTTTTTCATTGCAAGCTTGTGTAAACATGAAACTGAATCCAAGCATAGTTCCCTATGGTTCAAGTTTATGTGAAAATGAACCCGTCTCCATTTTAACCCTCGTGATTGCCATTCTATCAAACTCTTCCATCAGATGATCCTTTGTTTTTCTCCTTCCATCATCACTATCTGCTTGGCCGATCATATGCTTTCACTTGGTTGTTTTACCCTTTTTGAGGAACAGTTGCAATGAGTGATCTTATTAGCTAGCCTCTTCACATAAATCAACATGTTTTGAGAAGTTCCAACATCATCAGAACCAGTTTCTATCCTAGACACCTCCCATTCCTCTAAGTGGAGTCCTCTTTAAGCTCTTTTCAAGCTCTGGAAACATAAAAATATCGTCGAGTATTTTTCTCTTTGACTCGTTAAAAGAAAATAAAAATAGGGGGTCTACATTGAAGCTCTTTTCCGATTATTTAAACATGAAAAGATTGTCGAGTGCTTGTCTTTTTCAGCACGTTAACATATTGGAAACGACATCTAATTAGTATAAGTTTAACCCTTTTCTGGATTGAGATAAATTATTTACGAAAAAGGAATAAGTTGATTGAACATGGTCAATAGGTTATCTCTCGTATTATTTTATGTTTTTTCGGATTTGAGAGACAAATCTATGAAAGATAACTTGTGGAGTTTCCTTTTTGTCCCTTTTCACTCTATAAATATGAAAAGGATTGAGTAATCATTATTGTTAAACTTGTAAAACATCAAATAGAGACAAACTTGTCCATCATGACAAGACCGAGTTTCACCTTCGCTAGACTCATTAAAAAATCACATGCTGATGGATTCACCCGAAGGGTGGAATTATACAACAAGAATATGTTCTCCTCCTCAAGCTTGATAAAAAATAAAGAGGTATTCATCACTAACGACTGGGGAAAATTGGAAATGTGGTAAACCACTTTATGGTAGCACACCGCTCTTGAACATGAAACTTTCACTTCATCTCTTTGAATACTAGGGTTGGGTTATTTGCGTGATGATTATCACACCTATGGTCTATCATACCATCCATTACTTTGGATTTGGGTCAATGTTGTCAATTCATTCAGTGTTGTCGACATGTTCAAGAGAAGTCACTTAGTTAAAATTCATCCTTTGCAATACTCATAAAACTTCATTTTCATGATCGCCATTCTTGAACCTTGTGTCGTCAATCACATTTTGTCGCCAAAAATCATTACACTTATTTCATGTCATTGATGTGGGATACATCAAGGGCATCCTATGACGAGTCACTTCTTGTCGACATTAGTACATTGTCTAATAAGCTGACTTAGAAACACCCTTTCAGTACCTTGGGTCTTGCATACATTAATGGAAAGTTTCTTGCTTTTGGGGATAGGTTGACATCCCTGGCCTTCAACTGAAATAATTTGCATGGATTTCGACATCAAAACATCCATTCACACTATGCAGAATGCGTTGTAGTACCTTGAGGATGATTATCCTTATTGGCGATTTCTCTCGCGTTTGTTAACATCTTACATCATCGGTTGGTAATCAGATGGTTTCTTCCCATGTTCAATTTCAGATCACATATTCACATGGTTAGAATTGTACTTGAGCAAACAATTGAACAAGATAGAAGACCCCAGATCTAGTTTCATCCATCTGGGCTGTGATTTCAGGAAAGTAGTAGATCATCTGTATGATGGCTTTACACTGATGATCATCCCATCATGGGTCTATATCTGTAGATGACTATCTATGTACATGTAATGAAAGTTTATATGTTGATCGTGGGTATGCCTTCCCTCAGTGATTCATGAAAAAATCCAAAATATCATGATATTATGTATTTTAATTAATGCAGGTTACCATACACTTCAGGAACTCGTCATCACATTGTAAAGCATATCACTCAACATTATCACTTTAGACTTCATGCTTTAGGGGGAAACTATTACAGGTCTATTTGGGCACATCGATCCGATTATTCAGATCAGTACTTTTAGGTCTCATCAAACCCTAGTTCAATTGCTACATGCCCTAAGAAAGTCATGACATTGAATGCCATCATTCTTGAGAGTTTCGTAGCCTGAAGACTTCCTAAAATGACTCCTTGAGGGATCAGCATAGCCTTGGTAAGGGGTAAGTTGACTTCAAAGCACTTAGTCCCATTCAAGTTTGATCTACAGAGCACCTAGGCCCACTTTGACCTATGCTGGGTGAGATTGAGTGAAATCTTCATAGGGTTCTGGGAATATTCTTTCATTCTAGACCATTCTAGAAGATTCCCACCTCTTATCCTCTCTAATGAGCT